>OY821519.1:194341783-194756783 GCA_963682025.1 Cordilura impudica | reverse complement strand
TTTTTAATTTTTAATTTTTAATTTTTAATTTTTAATTTTTAATTTTAAATTTTTAATTTTTAATTTTTAATTTGTAGTTTTTATGTATGTTCGACCTAGACCCACCTTTTATTATATCCATACTCGGAATCACTTTCTGAGTCGCTTTAGCGAATTCCGTCCGCCTGAGTGTCGGTCTGCTTGCGTGTTCATGTTAACTATGAAATCTAACTACAGGTCGCAAATATGAATATACCTTGATGAAATTTTATATATAAGGTTTTGTCAGCTATAGAACGAACGCTATTGGTATATTTTCAGACCAAATTCTCATAATATCCCCTATGAGATCGACTTAGCCATAAAATCCAAATTATCATATAGATTCCGGTCGAATTCGGTTTGTATGTATTTGTTACACCAACTTATTTAAACCTTTAAAAAAAACAAAAATATTGCACAGAATTTCTCAAATTTGGTTTGCATATGTCTCTGCAAAAAAAGGCGCTTTTATCAAATTTGCTCAAAATAAGTCCCCTTTTTCAACTTAGTCTTCATATACTACGAATATAACATCCGATATGAACTTTTTCATATCTGCAAGCAAGAATTTTAATAACAATTTCGTTTAAACTAATTTTCTATATCCAATTAGTTGGACCTAAATCCCTTTCTGTAAACACATGATAAGGGGTATCGTAAAATAAGTCTAGAATAACTTCAATTCTCTCACTCGTTTGTATTAAGTCTACCACTGTATCTTTAATTTAACCTATTACAAACCAATTCAGAGAAAAAATATTTAACATTTCTTGTGAAGGTTTATATCATGACATTTTTGGCCATGAATAGTTTGAAGCTCACAGAACATTGAAAAATTTCCATACTTTATTTTTAGATGGGTTGGCTAATACCGGCCGCGCTTAAGTGTATTTATCTTTGACCTTTAATGAAGAAGTAAGGGCTCTTGTAAGGTTTTCTACTCTAATCATAGGAAAATAATGAAATTTTTCAGACATAACTAAATTCTCTCTATAAAAGCCATATCGTTTTTTTTTTTCATAAAAATAAAAAATTATAAGAAATATTGGTCAAAGAACTTTAAATTGAAATAGTATTAGAATTTAAAATGTAGCTATCGCTAACAGTAAAATGTTAGCCGTGCCTAACAGTGGTTACAATATTGAGTTTAAGAGACCGGTTCTTACTACGTTTCATATTTGTATTGGCTCAAAAAAATATATAAATGGGGCGGGCGTTTCATGTCAAGTGATCCAACTTTTAAAACCGATGTCTTCCGATCAGGATGTCACCAAGGTTAGTCCTATTGGATATTAGCTTAGACACAATTTTTCAACAAGATTGGTCCAGAACTCTCTGAGTTAGAGACGGTCAAAATATGACATTTCGACCAAACAGGTGTTATTTCTCATCCATGTAACTTTTTACCTATTGTTCGTAGCAAAATTTGTCCCATATAGTTTAGATAGCTCTTTCTTCAGTCTTTCGGAAAAAAAATGTAAAAAAAATTAAAAAATTTTTGACTTTTTTTTCAAAATCAAAAATTTTTTTGACTTTCTTTCAAAAAAGGAAATATGTTACTTTTTGTGCTCCAAAGAAAGCCTAGGCTTTAAAAGCTTTTTGGTAGGTTAGTGGGATGCAAGTGGGATATCTACCAAAAAAAAAGTTATGTAACTCAAGACAACGGTTTTTCAATTTTTAGCATATGCACTAATATGAATTTCTTCCTATTAGTGTATAAGTGTTTCCAAAACATTAAAAATAAAGCATATACTGAGAAACTAGACAAATCAGCCTTTCCGATGGTATGTAATATATCTAACTAACATTTCATACCTTCGTTACTGTAAAACCCGAAATATGTTAGCTCAGGAAAAAATAACTTTTTTTCTATAGAAATGTTGAAAAATATTTTTTTATTTGTAGTAATAATTAAATTAATATTTAATAGTAATAATAAAAATATAAAAATAAATAATTTGTTAGATCCATTTATAACATAATTATTTTTTTAATTAATTTATTGTAGCTGATTAAGTTTTGTAAATTTTTAAATACTCACGCCCGTATTCATAATCAAATTTTTGCAGTTGGCTAACTTTTTTCATACAAATTTTGAAATTTTCGTATGAAACAAAGTTACCCAACTGCTACAATTTGACTATGAATACGGGCGTCAGTCTTTCATCCAGCTTATTTATACAGCGCGATTAAAAATGATAGCACATTTTGTAATGTTATTAATAAATTTTGTAGTTTTCTTTTTTTCATTATTTAGTTCTTTGGGTAACCATGCTATGACAGAAGGTACAAAAGCTCGCCATTGCTGCTACGTTGGCCTTCTTCATGGCCAAAAAAATATAAATATATAAAAAGGGCCTTTTCAGGGCTACAAAATATAAAAAAGGCCCTCATCAGGGCCACTACATAGATTCAAAAAACATTTTTTTGTTACTGCTTCTTTTGTTTTTTAATAAATTAAAGGCAATGGTTATGATGATGAATTAATTTAAAAGCAAAAAGTTCCTAAATATATATAAAAAACTTTGTGTACTCTTAAAAAAAAATTTTATTTTTTTATTCCAAATTTTAATATATAAAAATATATTGTTTTTTTTAACAATTCCAGTTTCATATTTTCTCCTAAAAATTTTTTTCGATATTACGTTTTTAAACTCTTTTTAGTAAATATTTGTCATCCTTGAAAATGGCTGCTTATTGTAATTTCTTCTTCACAACTGTGATCCATGATATGCCAAATGAAAATTGTGGGATCTGCCAATCTTGTTCGTAAATGTGATCAATGTTCAAATGAAGATTCTGAGATCTGCCACTCTTGCACTATCAGTTTCATGATGACCAAGTTGCAGTTTAAACATCCTCGTCTATAACTTTTTGTACAACTAATTAGGACTTAAGAAATTTAGTACACAACCCATGCCAAATTACAATAAATCATTTCAAAGTGAAGCCCCCAAAAAAAACCCCAATTTTATTCCTCGACAGATTTAAAGGAGCAAAGCCCATCTCCGATCGAAAAGTGTCCTTCAAAAATCAACAGTGGTAAAAATTAATTGGAATAATCACACCAATTGTTTTCATATATATAATAACAAATAACTGGTTTACTATATAAGGGAAAGCTTCGACATTTTGCACGAGTCCATCAGATGAAAATTGGGCTGGATGGGATTAGTGGGCATGGTACCTCCTATACAAAAACCTATGAAGTACTATGAAAGCGACAGTTTTGAAACTTTTCACAGGTAAATTAATTATCAATGTGAGTAGTCGTGGAAAATATGGGTGGGATCGCCAAATTCAAAAATCGCCAAAACCGAAAATCGGTAATAATATACAGTATCGCTAAAAAACAAAAATCTTCGAAATCAAAAATCGATAAAATGAAAAATTGCAAATGATATTTTAAATTCAAGGCCAATAGTTAAATGTTGCCAGATTTAATTTGCTCCAGATTAGGAATGGCGAAAAACTTGATTATTGTTGCACCGAATGAAAAAACAAGTATTGAAATAAAAAAATATAAAATATCAAATAAAATACAGCATTACTCCAATATGTTGTCGACGGACGCGCGCATAACCCAACCAATATGCAATTATTCTAGCCATACCGAGAGGACTGACATACTTACAACCCCCCTATTGCAATAGAAATAATGGACGCTACAACGCAGTAAAACGGCACAAGGCTCCAGGTCCTGACAACGTCAACCCAAAGCTTCTCATAGCAGACCCCGGAATAGTACGGAACTCTCTGATGAACTGAAAGAGGGCCTAATCATCAACATACCAAAGAAAGGTGATCTCACGGAATGCAAAAATTGGAGAGGAATTACACTTCTAAGCATGATGAACAAGATAATTGCTAACATTATCCACAAAGAGCTTCATTGCGAACAGGCTGGATCTAGAACTCAAAAATCCTGTATGGACCATATAAATAGCCTTCGCATTATAATTGAGAAATCAGTGGAATTGAGGTCCCCTCTTTATCTGGTCTTTATCGATTTGAGAAAGCCTTCGACACATACCTGTAAAGGCGTACCGAGGAAAATTATTGAGATTATGCAGGAATTATACAGGAATGCAAACTCCCGTACCACCAAAATTCTATAAGCGATAAGATTTCTGTTAAAACTAGTGTGCGACAGAGCTGCATCTTATCTTCGTTACTCTTTAACTTAGTGCTAGACATTGTTATGGGAAATGCAACGCTCAACAACAAAGGCATAACGTGGGGACTACATATGCCGACATATGCTTTCTCACGCATAGTTATTCAGACATGTTGGAAACCCTTAATAGGGGAAGAGACTGAAGCCACAAGGGTAGGTCTGAAAATAAATATACCCAAGACCAAAGTAATGAGAATAAACGCCACATGCATCAGACCATTCTTTAACCAAAAAATCCAACACCAGGATGTGCACTTCTTTTGCTACTTGGTTAGCATCGTAACATCGAACGGAGGCTCATCTGAGGACGTCTCAAATCGTATCATGAAAGCCCGTCAGGCATCCTGTGAACTCAGCACAGTGTGGAAATCACTGTCAATCTCCGTACGCACAAAAATCAACATATTCAATGCGTGTGTGAAATCTGTGCTTCTTATGGGTGCGAAACGTGGAATATGGCTACCAAGGATACTAACGCATTACAAGTCTTCATCGACAAATACCTAAGAAGAATATTAAGAATTTTCTGGCCCAACAGCTCTAGGTACGCACCCATCAAAACCGAATCCAAACGGAAATACTGAAAAGGAAATGGCGTTGGATTGGCCACGCTTTACGTAGGCCACTTGGTGATGTCACCCGCAGCTCAATAGAACGGAACTCACAAGGCAGTAGAATAAGAGGTCGGCTGGCACACACTTGGCGTAGGCAACTAGACCTAGAGGCTTCTAGAGCAGGCAAAAGTTGGAGTGAAATCAGGAACCTATCATCAAATAGAAACGATTGGAGAAACTTTGTTCAGGCCCTATGCTCCTTATAGGAACTAAAGGTTCCAATATATATATATAAATAAATAAAATATTTTAATTGCACAGTACAAACTTGATTATGAAATGAAACATATCAGTCAGCATACTAGTATTTCATAAATTGAAAAACCTGTTTTTTTAATGAAGGATTTGCTGCCAATGTGCAAATTTGTAATGAAAATTTATTAAAGCTGTGTTGAAATTAATACAAAATAACATCGACTGGGCCCATTTAAAAAGATACGAAAATTCCAATTTCTACCCAAAGAAATCAATCGCAAAGCCAAATCAGTGGAAATAATTTCAGTATATTTGAAAAGAAATATAAAATGCTTGAACACATTTATACAGAGGATTTATTTTCTAATGTATACTGATGAATTAAATTAATCATCAATGTTTCGTGAGTTATAGTTGAAAAAGTGTGCAAACAAACATCAAGATAAGGAAAAATATAAGAGATCATAAAAAAAGTTTGACCTCACAACATCAAACCCTTGAGACCTTTTACTGTGCTGGTCTAGTACTTTCACCGTGATAACTAATTCGGTTGCATTAACTGCAATCGTTAGTTATTTGGTTGCAGCAGCCGAATTCCTTAATCGATTCGGTTGCCTGTATTCATAAGGTTGCTGGAACCGGCCCAATTTGGCAACTACAACGTTTTGCTAACATTTGAAATAATAAAAAAATTCTGCAAATCTCTGTTCAGCTAAATTAAGCGCAGCGTAACCTACAGAGTACCTAAGCCTGTTTTAAAATTTTTGGCTTAGTCTTACCTGATAATCCATAAAATTATCGAAATTCATATACGAACAACCATTAAATGCATCCATATTTGCTCCATGGTTGGCAGCATCCAACATTTGTAACTCCTCTGGTGATGGCGGTGGTGGCAAGTCAACTCCTTTGAATGAAACCCTCTTGGGAGTCTGTGCAATGCCATCTGGTGCCGAAGACTGTGAACGTCTATTACGACCCAAAGTGCCAGCTAAATTACGACTTCCGGTATGCATGGCATCGCCAGCAGCCGAGGCAAATGAACCCATCATATGTGATAATGAAGCACAACCAATAACTTGGGGCTCATGGCTGGCATGTTGTTGCTGCTGTTGTTGATGATGGTGATGATGATGATGATTAAGATTTTGTGTTGGCTGTAATATGACACCACAACCACCAAAACGAAAATGTGGTATACAGGTGGTAGTCGAGACACTAGCACCACATTCACTACCCTCAAAATCACTTTCTTCTTGGGATGCATTTAAGGCCGTTGAATTTAAAGACTTGGCCTGGAAATTGCGCGGCAATGTTTGACATTCTAAAGAGGCGCGTGTTAGTTGCTGTTGTTGTGTTTGTGGTGTGTTGGTGAGAGTGCCTGTATACAAAATATTTACAGTTTGTTGTTGTGGAATCTGTTGCTGATGCGAGTGTGGATGCTGTTCATTGGTGGTTAACTGAGCAGTAGGCTGTAGCAATAAAGCTGTCGTAGGTGTAGAGCCTAATGTAAATTCTGTATTTGATGGCGTCGCTGTGGCGAATATGTGTGTAGGTTGCAATTGATAGAAGTGAGTGGGATGTGCTGCACTTGTAGACTGTTGTTGCTGTTGTTTTTGTTGTTGTTGCTCTTCGGAACATTCATTTAAGTTGGTTGTAGCTGCATTTGATGCAGCACCTGCTGTGGTGGCTAAAATATGAGTACCAGGGGGCATCATGGATGTTGGTATTACCATAATTGGCAACATTGTTGTGGTGGTTTGGCTTGTTTGTGTAGGCATCGCAGCAACCGATGTCTGATTAGTGACTGCCGGATGATTACCAACAGCAATACCACAATTAGAGCCGGTATGCATTAATTCCATTTGGCACATTTCCTCATATGTTAAGGGACGCAAATCCATTTTAGTTATGAATTTCTATACAAAACGCAGAACGACAAATACAATTAACGCCAAGATTAAAACTTGAACGTTGACACGCCTTAAAACACGAATTTTCATAAATTCTTAAAGAAAACTGTTTAATTTACTGCTAGCATATTTGATATTTTTCTCTTTTTTAGGTTAAAATTATTTTATTATATTTAATACTATAAAAAATTAAATTTTCAGCTTTAAAACATTTTTTTGATTTTATTGCCGGCGGCTTTAATATTTTCCTTTTTTATCACTTTTGGTTACACAAAAAAAAAAAAGATCCAAAAATTCTTGTTATCAAAACACAACTTTGTCTCACAACGGCTAAAAAACAACTAAATTTTAAAGGTTTTTGCCTGAAAATCTTTTAAAAAAAATCTCTTATTGTCATAAATTTTAGCTGTCTGTACTCTTACAATCCACATTTTTTTATATTTATGTGCAGATTTGAGTTTGCGCTGTTCGAAAGTCCGGTTTTATATTATGGAATTTTACAAACTTTTGTTGTTTTTATGAATTTCGTTTTTCTAATAATTTGAAGTACTTGTGCGATGTTGTTTTTTCTTTTTTTTTTTTTTTTTTGTCAAAATATAAAAGCAGAAAAATTTTTAAGAGGAAATTAAATAAATTTTGTTTCTTAATAAATTTTCTTTCTTTAACCTAAATATGTCATCGGACATCCTATTTTAAGCAAAATTATGCATTTTCTTAAAAGGGATGAAATGAGTTTTTGTTATTTTTTATTTCTTTACAGATTTGTTAACAACCAACTGTTGGTTATTGCTGGGTTTTTTGTATTTAATATTATAGTTGTTTAAGGCTCAGTTTAGAGTTTTAGGTAAGTTTCCTAAAAATTAAAAACCAAATGTAACTCACAGTAAACATTTCGTTTTTAAAATTAAAATAATCAATAAAGTTATGGTTAGTCTATACCAATTATACGATACTTTAAACCAAGCGTTTCGAGAATAGGTCACTGGACAAACTCTATAAGACCACTTGTGGTCATAGTACTCACATGGATTTTTATTTTTAAGAAATATATATAACTTTCGACCAAGCCGCCATATAAAAATTGCTTCCTTTCTAAATACATTATTGACCTGAACAAAGCTGGACTGTAGGCGCGTTCTAACTTGTTTTAATTGTTTTAATTAAAAAAGCGATAAACAAAATATTTTGTATTTTTCTATGCGGGTATTTTTTTTAATCCTTTCGTTGAAGACAGAGTGAATAAACCTTTTAAAACAAGCTTTCTAGACTTTTCTGCGCCGAAGAAGGGGAGTGCTTACCTTTTGAAAAGAGAAATTAATTTTGTTAAATTTTTATCAAATTATTGAATGATTACATCAACATTTTGTTGCACAAAAAATATGTCTTTCTTCTGGGTAATATAGGGATACTAGTAATAATCCCAATGCAAAATTTTAATAGATTTCTTACCCAATGAAAATTATTTGCTACATTTCCATATTTTTTTAAGCTGAAATTATCACTGTGAATAAAATTGAGACTTAGTACTAAGTTAAGAGATAATAATTTTTATGTCGCAATGAAAATGATACAATTAAAAAAAAATAATCTAATAGCATCAAATCTATAAAGATAATATAGGCAAGGCGAATTCTTGTGGTCGATATAAAAATTATAGTTAATAAGCGATTTTGGCCAAGCATACCTCATTCGAAAGGCATTTCCTTTTAGCTGTCCATCAGATTTACAGATTTGCACCGCCTGGAACATTTTTTTGGAGTAATGTCCCATTTAAAGTTGCTACAAAGCCATACATAAAACACATAGGCTAACTTCATAAATTCAATTTGCAATCCAATACTGAAATGCATAGTGCTCTTAAACACAGTAGACTTAGTTTTGGTAATGTTGTAAGTTTATTATTGCATGTCAATGATTTTCAAACGCAACATCTGTCAATTTTGTGCATTGTTTTTATCTGTGATTCTTTGGTGCTTGGTATATGTTTATTTTTACCTTTTCAATTTATAGTAGAAATGGCGGATTTATGGTAATTTCAACCTTTATATACATTGTGAAAAAAGTGGAACCACGAAAGGATGGAGCTACTGATAAAAGTTCGTTTGAGACATGTGCCAGATTTCGCTTCAAAGAAATAGAAGAGAAACACAATTTGGGAACAAATAATATGGGACATCAGGGAAGTGGACGGCACCTTTCCATTTTCTAAAGATGAAACCGCAAGATGTTTTATAAACATTGTCGGCACATATAAGCGAATAAAAAAACGCAATATACATCTGGTCACAGCTCAACAAACTGGGAATTTTTTGAAATCTTGGATGAGGTCTTTAGCAGTCGCTGTAGTGGTGTAGCGCCTAATGACATGGTTGAAAGTTCTCTTCAATCCTTAATAGAAGATTTAATTGATGGGCCATTGACGCTTAACGCAGATGCATCTTCTTCTGATACTTCCACTCCGAAAAGTGTAATAAAACGAAAACGAAGTAATGTTTTAAAATTTTTGGATGAGGAATCTGTAGAAGATACCAAAATTAAAATAATAAAAAAAAATTCTAGACATGGAGGCAGAAAAGCTAGCAGTCGACAAAGACAAATTTGTTGAATTGGAGGAGATTCGCACCTTATTCCAAAGAATTGTAGAAAATTCTTAGCAATCAGTTATGTTTTATGTTCTACTTTGAAGTAGAACTCATTTTAAATTACTTAATTTTAAATATTTAATGTTCTGAATTTTGCTTCATAAATTTTAATTTCAGTTTGTTTTCAAAATTCAATCCAAATGTGCAATGGAGCCACTATTTTTGCGGAACATCTTAAATAAATTTTTTGATATCGCTACATTTCTGAAGGATACATACTAGGCTGATTAAAAAAAATGAAAGATTTTTTTTTATATCCCCTGTGAAATATATTCAGGAAGTTAAGAAAAAACGCCTGTAAAAATGATAGCTCTTAAGATTAATATTTAGAGGTCGTGCATCGAAAATTTACATTTCCAATGTAAATAACATAGGAAAAATTATTTTTTCATTTCATAATTTTATATCTTAAGAACTAATGGACACATTGCAACAACTGAAGCACATTTTTATAGGAAATTGAACGTTCTACAAAAAACGTCTCTCATCATTTTTTGATAAAAATTACTCATTCAAAAGTTATTCAAATGTAAAATTAAATTTATGTTATAATTACACTTTTTGACAAATTTTAGGCAAAATGATTAAAATTATAATGAAATATCTTAAAAAAAAGTAAAGTAAATAAATTAAATAGCTAAGAATAATAAGTCTTTCATATATATTTGACTGAGCAATCCTCAATTTCTAGGAAAAATCAATTAAAATTCTTCTTATTTTATCGAATAATAGTAGAATTTTTTTTATTATTACTATCTTACTAATTTTAAATGACTTATATTATGATCGTTAAAAATTTTTCATATTATGTCATATAAAATTATATCAAATTATTTCATAAAAAAACAAGTAAGAAAATTATAATCGGTCTAGACCCTATCTCTTAGGCTCGACTAACTGGACATAGAAAATAAGCATAAACCAAATTTGAGTGGGATATTTATTAATTTTTTTGGCTGCAGATATGAAAAAGTTCATATCGGATGCTATATCTATATGGGGACTAGGCCCAAAAATGGAACGATCCTGACCATGTTTGGTAAAGTCCCTTGTATTTTGCAAAAATATATACAAACAAAATTTGAGAAGAATCAGTGCAATATTTGTGTTTTTTGATAGATTTAAGTGAAGATCGGGAAGCATCCCTATATGGGGCCTATGACTAAGAGTTGTCCAATAGGGATCATTTTTGGACTACTCATGAATGGATGTAATATATACATACAAACCCAATTTGACAAAGATTTGTATAATAATTTGGATCTTATGGTAAATTATGTTGATTTCATAGGGGTCATTTGTATGGGGCTAGGTCTGAACATGGACCGATTCTCACCAATTGCAACAGCGTTCATTCCATGGCCGATAAAATATCAAGTACCAAATTTCATCGAAATATATTCATATTTGCGACCTGCAGTTTGATTACAAGCTTTACATGGACACACAGACGGACGGACGGACGGACGGACATCGTTAAATCGAATCAGATAGTGATTCTGATACGATCGATATAATTAAAGATGGATGTAGGTCAAATATTTTTGGTTGTTACAAACAGCAGCACAAAGTCATAATACCCAAACCACATAGTGGTATAGGGTTTAAAAACTATCAAATACAACTCCTTAAAAATATAGTTATCTTCCTGACCGACATAACCAAAATGATGCATATTATTATTTCACTTGTATCACGTTGCTGCTAACTTTTCTTCCGAAATTCTATTTGTATATTATTATTCGTATTTTCAATCTAAAATTTTTAAGTTGTTTTTCAGAGTTTTAGCCTTTTTATTAATCTCTATATAAATATTTATTGTTTTTCTAATAGTAGTGAGTGAATTTGTCTCAAAAAAATCGTTAATGCTCTTCGAATCGTTTGATTTACCATATGATTTTCTTGATACTTCCATCACTGTGGTCCAATAATGAAATTTATAAAGAAAATTTAGAATTTCTCAAAGAAATTTCTGTAGTTAATGACTCAGCGGAACGTGGTATTGCTTTAATAGAAGAATACAATGACCCTTTAACTAAGAACGAAGAGCAACTACAGTATATTTTACAAGTGGTCCAAGATCATTGTCGACGTTTTCCAGATTGTAACAAGAAAACTTTAAGATAGTCTTTATTATTTTTTGTAACATATTGATACCATATATACTCGCCTCAAAAATGTCATATGACGCTGAGGCAACATAAATTGTAAAACGAATTTATGAAATAAATTAATTAATAAAAAAAAAAAAAAAAAAATAATTTGTTTAATATAATATTAATGTAAAATTTTTCTTATCTAGCAAAGGTTAAACATTGTTATACCCTCCACACCTCAGTGCCAGAGGGTATATATAGGTTTGCCATTCCGTTTGTAACGCATCGAAATATATTCCTGAGACCCCAAAAAAATATATTTTCTAGCTCGTTATAACAAGGGAAGTTGATTTACCGATGACCGTCTGACCGTCTGTCTGTGGAAATCACGATCACGCCGTCAATATCTAAGCTAGACCGTTCGTTTTTGTATAAAATCGTTTATAAACATCCCAAAGGTCAAAGGGTTTACGAGCTATGAATGAAAATTTCAAAAAAACTCTTGAAAAAATAAAATTTTTCAGTGTGTTTGTTGTTTTTCTTAAGATATGTTGTACATATATGTTCTAATTCTTCGTATTGTTGAAGTCATTACAATTGGGTGTATATTAATACTGCACACGTCACATTGGCCTAAGCAAGTTTTACCACGTATTTTTTTGTATCATTAAAATTAAATATTAAAAATTAAAAATTTATAAAAATAAAAAGTGGAAAATGAAAAATGCAAAATGGAAAATGAAAAATGAAAAATGGAAAATGGAAAATGAAAAATGGAAAATGAAAAATGAAAATTGAAAAACTAAAAATGAAAAATGGAAAATGAAAAATGAAAATCGAAAATTGAAAATCGGAAATGTAAAATGAAAAAGGAAAAATGGAAAATGAAATATGAAAATTGAAAAATAAAAATGTAAAATGAAAAGTGGAAAATGAAAATGGAATATGAAAAATTAAAAATGGAAAATGAAAAATGAAAAATTAAAAATGGATAATGAGAAATGGAAAATGGAACATGAAAAATGGAAAATTAAAATTGAAAAATGAAAAATTAAAAATGGATAATGAGAAATGGAAAATGGAACATGAAAAATTGAAAATTAAAATTGAAAAATGAAAAATGAAAAATTAAAAATGGAAAACGGAAAATGGAAAATGAAAAATACAAAAGGGAAAATTGAAAATGAGAAATGAAAAATGAAAAACGATAAATGGAATATGAAAAATGAATAATGAAAATGAAAAATGAAAATGAAAAATGAAAAATGAAAAATGGAAAATGAAAAATGGAAAATGAAAAATGGAAAACGGAAAACGAAAAATTAAAAACAGAAAATGGAAAATTAAAAATTAACATTGAAAATTGAAAAATGGAAAAAGAAAAATGATAAATGGAAAATGAAAAATGGAAAATGGAAAGTAAAAAATAAAAATGAAAAATGAAAAATTAAAAATGAAAAATGGCAAATGGAAAATGAAAAATTAAAAATGAAGAATGAAAAATGGAAAGTGGAATATGGAAAATGAAATGAAAAATATAAAATGAAAATTTAAAAATTAAAAATGAAAAATGAAAAATTAAAAATGGAAAATGAAAAAATATAAAATGAAAAATTAAAAATTAAAAATGGAAAATGCAAAATGAAAAATGGAATTGAAAAATGAAAAATGAAAAATCGAAAATGGAAAATGAAAAAAGAAAAGTGGAAAATGGAAAATGGAAAATGAGAAATTAAAAATTAAAAACTAAAAATGAAAAACGAAAAATGAAAATTGAAAAGTGAAAAATAGAAAATGATAAATTAAAAATGAAAACTGAAAATGGAAAACGTGGAGGGTATCAAAGATTTGGCCCAGCCGAATTTAACACTCTTACTTGTTTTTTTTTTTTTAGTAGATTACTAATGTGACCTAAAATTAAATAAAATAAACTTGACAATTTTAGAATCATTTTAATTACTATTATTTTTTTTTTACTGGAAATCATAATTCGTAAAATTGTCAAAGATTTTTTTGGTATATTTGATGATAATTTTAATCATTTTACCTAAAATTGGTCAAAAGGTGTAATTAAAACATAAATTTAATTTTACATTTCAATAGCTTTTGAATGAGTAAGTTTATCAAAAAATGATAAGAGACGTTTTTGTAGAACGTTCATATAACATATGAAATTATGAAATTGAAAAATAATTGTTCCTATGTTATTTACATGGGAAATGGAAATTTCCGATGTGCGGCCTCTAAATATTAATATTATTAGCTCTGATTTTTACAGGCGTTTTTTCTTGACTTTCTAAATATATTTCCCAGGGGATATCGGAAAATAAAATCTTTCATTTTTTTGAACCAGTCCAATACACAGTTACATGAATATTTTATTTCCTTTTTATTTCTCACTGATAGTATAAAAATTAGTTTTAAATATTTTATTTTAGTTTATTTTTATTGATTGAATTCATTAAAATGTTAAATAACAACTATATCTTTTAAATAAATTTTCTGTTGTTGATATATTGGGCAGATAATAGCGTTGCCAGTGCATCACTTTTTGATTTTGCCTCTCTTTGTCCTGTTATAGTCGCTCCTTCGACTATTTGGGGCTCAGCGTGGAACCACAATATAATCTTTGCAAAGAAAAACCTTTTGCGCCTTCATAAATGTACTAAAATGTTATTTCATTATTTGAAAAATCAGTGCTACTATAAAACATTGATTTGCCTTGTAAATGAATTTCCTTGCAGTGTTGCATTGCAAACTGCGTTTATGTTTGTTTTAATTATAAATATCAAAAGTCTTGCGTTGAGTTGTGAATTGGCTAAAACTGATTAGCATACCTTTAGGCTCCTTTAAAATTATTTATTAAATGAAAAAAATAAATTTTTCTGGAACTCCACATTGCAAAGTTGCCAAAAAAAAAAAAAAAACAAAAATGTTTTAAATGCTTAAACTGGATCCTATCAAACATAATTCAACAAAATTGTATACGTCATATTATAAAATCTTTCATAAATTGTGTGTCAGTGAACAAAAATTACGAAATGCTATACCTCGACTCCTAATGAGCGCATTCGAAAATAATTTCACACAGGAAAATGATTGCAACAAACACAAAAAAATTTATCAACCGATTGTTTTAAAGTTTAACAACTGCGTTTTTGACTTGAATATTAAAATTTTAAAAATTAGTAATAACTTTGAATTACGATTTCTTTGACACATTGCGAATTCTATTTTGTTCTACTTCAATCCAATAACCAGACTAGCCAACTGTCGAAAATTTTATCGTAAAGTGTTACTTTTTCCCAATTTTTAAGTTTTTGAAATATTACTGACGAGTTTTATGTTAGACAAAATGTGGGAAACCAACATTAATCGAGCAGAAATGCTTAACGAAACGTATTGGATTATAGTTTTTATGAAACATTTATCAACAGCATTGATTCTTCGATGCCTTCCTCATCACATACGATGATTTGAACATAACATTTCCAAAACTATTCCCTCAACATTCTACTTATAGTTATTTTGAACACATTCGTTAAAAATAAATTGCTTTTTTTTTGTTTTGTCTACTTCAAAAATAGCTTCATCTTTGACATTTGTCATTGTCACAATGGTGACTGTGGTAACTGTAGTGATAACCTTTTAATTTTTATGAACGCAAAGCTAAAAAAAAAAAAACAAAATGTTGTCGTTGATGATACTGCTGTTGTTTTTGTTGTTGTTTTTCCCTGTAACTCAATTATAAGTGTTATCAATTCTCTGGTTGCCAGTTAAATTATCTGCTACTTTAGTAACCTCTTTTGTTGCTGCTCTGTTTGATGGCCTTTTCTGTTTTTGCTCACTGTATATGAGAATTTTCTTAAATCGTGGGTTGTTTGCTAATTATTAAGCAAAACATTTAATAAAAGGCTATATAGAAGCCGTTCTAAATGCAACAGGTTAAGTGTAGAAAAAAAGTAATCAGTTTCAAAACAAGGAAGGTCACCTGGTTTGTCCTCATTACTTAACAAATGAAACAAAGAATATGAAATTTAATACCACAATTCTACTCAAGAGAAACCATAGCTTGAAAGGGATTTTTTTAATATTTAAGCATCTTGATGAAGTAATAACGAAATATGCTTTTTTATAACAGAGATTCCATCAGAGGTCAAAAATCAGCTCTTCCTAAATAGTACCTTCCCTCTACTCGTAAAGAAAACATTTCCTTATAAAAGTACTTTCTCTTCCTCGCGATCGGAAAAATCTGAAACACACCTATAATAGCGACAGCAACTGTTTCTACCAAATTTGTCTAAAAAGATCTAAAATAATTCATTAGCAGTTAGAAAAAAAAATCATAATAAAAATAAAAAAATAAAAATAACAAGTAAGAAAATTATATTCGGTCTAGACCGACTATACGATACCCTATACCATGCGTTTAGAAACCCTATCTCTTAGGCCCAACTAACTGGACATTGAAAATAAGCAAAAACCAAATTTGAGTGGGATTTTTATTAATTTTTTTGGCTGCAGATATGAAAAAGTTCATATCGGATGCTATATCTATAAAGGGACTAGGTCCAAAAATGGACCGATCCTGATCATGTTTGGTAAAGTCTCTTGTATTTTGCAAAAATATGTACAAACAAAATTTGAGAAGAATCAGTGCAATATTTTTGTTTTTTAACAGATTTAAGTGAAAATCGGGAAGCAGTTCTATATGGGGTCAAAGGGATCATTTTTGGACTACTCATTAGTGGATGTAATGAACGCATACAAACCCAATTTGAGTAAGATCTATATGACAATTTGGATCTTATGGCAATTTATGTCGATTTCATATGGGTAATTTGTATGGGGGCTAGGTCTGAACATGGACCGATTCTCACCAATTTCAATAGCGTCCATCCCATGGCCGATAAAAGCTTATATACCAAATTTCATTAAAATATATTCATATTTGCGACCTGCAGTTTGATTACAAGCTTTACATGGACACACAGACGGACGGACATTGTTAAATCAACTCAGAAAGTGATTCTGATTCGATCGGTATAATTAAAGATGGGTCTAGGTCAAATATTTTTGGTTGTTACAAACAGCAGCACAAAGTCATTATACCCACACCACATAGTGGTATAGGGTATAAAAAGATAGTAATAAAATAGAAACCAGAGAAATTTTAAATGTTGTTAATTTCGTTTTTCCTGATCGCGAGTGGGTAATGTTTAAATTTTTAGTTGTACGTGTTGAAGAACATGTTCTTTTTTTAGCAGTACACGTGTAAGAAAACGAACTTAAAATAAAGCTACAATCGAATCTGTATTCAAAATAAAAAATACGTGAGAGAAAAATGTTCGTGTAGATAACGAAATATTAAAATGAAACACAGTCATGATTGTGTTGGGCACCGTACAAAATTAAGAACATTGTGTTTTTCATGCCTTATAAACAACTTTATTTATTAATACTTCTTCGTTTACAATATGTCTCTATTGTTCATTAACTTTTAAGAATTATTTTTAAATTTAGAAATTTTTTATTATTATAAATAAAAAAATTAAAATATTTTCTTTAGTCAAGAAATTAATTTTGTTTGGGAATATACAAACAAACACAAAAATACTTTTCTTCTAAAAAATGTTAATATTTCATTTCATTTGTTCCCAACAGTAGTACCTAAAATTGAAAAATGGACTAAGTTGGTTAGTTAGGCGGATTTTTGGACACGTGGAATATAACCGTACATACACACTCATATAACAAGGAAAACATCGGAAATAGGTATTTTTCAACACTCTTTTACATTTACATTGAAATCTCAGAATTTAATTAAAAGATGCCAATTATTTTCAACAGCAACCTTCGTATGATGCCAGTGAATCATTTCGCTAACTATTAGAACCCTGGTTAACCTACGTAGAGCGTGGTCAAGATTTCCAAGAACGCACAGACGGATAGACGAAAATCGCTTTATTAACTGTATTTATTTTTTCATTTATATTTTTTTATTACAATTTGTTTATAACCAAAAGCCTGTTGGCCCAAAAAAATGCATAGTCTTTATGTATATGAATAACATAAAATGAATATACAGCAATAAAAATAAAAAAATAACTAATAAATCACAGCTATCAACTTCCCCTATCGCAACAATGTGTAAAATCTCAATATATTACTTATAATAATTTTTAGCAACAGCATAAAGGTCGACAGTAGCCAGTAAAAAGAAAGAAATTTAATATGATCCATGAGCAATTTTTGAAAATTATTTGTTGTCAATATATATATATATATATATATATATATATATATATATATATATTATGGGGTTCACATTTTTTTCTAAAGTAGTCCTTAAAAATGAAAATGCGATTTTGGGGAGTGTCGGCATCCAGTTTGTTTTATTTCTATATAAAACTAATAAATATGAAGTTTGGGGAAAATCCGATAAAGAAAAGTCCCGCCGGAAATCGATGAACACTTTCAAGTGTTATTATAAGGGGAAAATATATATAATATATTACGAAAATTTCGTTCTATAGTTTAATTGTTTCGACAAGTTATTGTAAGAATCGGGATCAGCATTAAATTATCTTTGCGGAAAGCTATAAATATTCAAAATCAAATAAAACTCGCCAAGAAATAGCATATGCCCCAAACCACTTTTGTGCCAAAAAAAAACTAACTTAACAATATTAAGTTATAGTTCAACAATGTTCTTTTGACGGAAATTTTTTCAACTTTAAGAAATTGATTAAAGCCATCATTATTATTTTTTTTTTTGGCCTCCATGCCTATAGGCACTCATATATGAAGCATTGCTTTATTACCGCGTTGTTAACCTATTGCGCATTGAGGCCGCAAATGGGAAATTTTTTTTGATAAAATTATGAAAACTCCTTTTTTAAGTTTAAAGAAATTTTCCTAAACAAAATTTTAAAAAATGGATCTGCCACTTTAAAGTTTTGTTAAACGCTTGTTAGAGATTTACCCTGTTAATATTTAGGTATGCCAGAATTTTTTTCACAAAGATTAAATTTTTGCGGATTTCGAGAAAAATGGGTTTTTTTGTTAAATATGCAGTATATGTAATCCTTCTACATTATTTATGTCAAAAATTAATCAGTACTCTACCTTTAAATACTATATCTACAATATTAATAGGCAAGGCGATTTCTGTGTCAGTTTAAATCCTATGCACCCATGCCTCATTTGGAAGATATTTCTCTTAAGCTGTCCACTAGATTTGCAGATTTTTTAATTTTAAATTTTTTGGAGTAAACTGAATTTAAAGTTGCTACTAACACATACATAAAACAAGTGAGAAAATTATAGTCGGTCTAGACCGATCATACGATACCCTATACCATGCATTTAGAAACCCTATCCCTTAGGCCCAACTAACTGGACATAGAAAATAAGCAAAAACCAAATTTGAGTGGGATTTTTATTAATTTTTTTGGCTGCAGATATGAAAAAGTTCATATCGGATGCTATATATATATGGGGACTAGGTCTAAAAGTGGACCGATCCTGATCATGTTTGGTAAAGTCTCTTGTATTTTGCAAAAATATATACAAACAAAATCTGAGAAGAATCAGTGCAATATTTTTGTTTTTTAATAGATTTAAGTGAAGACCGGGAAGCAGCTCTATATGGGGCCAAAGGGACCATTTTTGGACTACTCATTAATGGACGTAATGAACGCATACAAAACCCAATTTGAGTAAGATCCATATAACAATTTGGATCTTGTGGCAATTTATGTCGATTTCATAGGGGTAATTTGTATGGGGGCTAGGTCTGAACATGGACCGATTCTCACCAATTTCAACAGCGTTCATCCCATGGCCGGTAAAAGCTTATATACCAAATTTCATCAAAATATATTTGCGACCTGCAGTTTGATTACAAGGTTTACATGGACACACAGACGGACGGACGGACGGACATTGTTAAATCAACTCAGAAAGTGATTCTGATTCGATAGGTATAATTAAAGATGGGTCTAGGTCAAATTTTTTTTTTTTTTTTTTTTTGTTACAAACAGTAGCACAAAGTCATTATACCCAAACCACATAGTGGTATAGGGTATAATTATGCAATGCCATGTGTGTGTTTATTAAATTTTTTAATTTTTTTAATGTATTTGTAATAAAAATCAATTTGTTTTTAGTGTTGATTTGTGAATTGTCTATAATTGATTAGCATACCTTTAGGGTCTTTATTTAATGAAAAAATAAAATTTCCTAGAATTTGCACACGAATTTCGAGGGCTGGAATCTGCTAGATTTATCTTAAAGCCTAGGGTATATAGATATATGTATATATATGTATATATATATATATATATATATATATATATATATATATATCCCTTTTGGAATTAGGGTCACATATGACCGAAAGCTAATAAAAGACAATTTATTTAAAAAAAAAAATTCAAATAATTTGCAAACACTCTTGAATTTTAAAAGGCATTACTCAAAATATTACAACCAAATGCGCACATCTTCTGTTCCCGAAATTTTTGAAAAATAAAATTCTGCTATATTTGTGAAATCAATCTAAAATAGAAAACTGATTCAGCCAGAAAATTTGATAAATAGTGATTTAAGCGATTTTGTATCACAAAAGATTGCTTCAGCTATTTCTGCAGAATTTTTATTATTTCCTCCATCGACATGGGAATCTAATGAACATTTAAAAAAGAGTTACAATTTCTGCAAGGAATTATTTGTACTAAACGATACTACCGAAAGAGGCGCTAAATTCATAAAAGATATTCACACCTGTTCTTGAAACCACTATCACAAAAAAAAACACGTAAATGAAAAAATTCTTAAATCTACGAGTTTTTTGCTGTTCTCTAATTTCAATAAGATTTTTTTTTCTCGTTTTAATTCACATAGAAAAGGCTTTGTGAAATCAAAACAAATGCCCTTTTTTCTACTAGCAGGTCTTAAGAGATAAAAAAGCTAATTGATTGTTAAACTCGAACATGTTTTTTATTGAACATTGTCATTATTTTAAACAATTAGACATTAATTTTATGAAAAAAAAAAGATTTTAAAAAACGTCTACATTTTGCGCTGATTTAAAAAAAAAAAAAAGAATCGTAATAAGTGGTCGATGTTAATAAAACACATTTTTTGCGATTATGCTGTTCTATAACTATAATAAAAACTTTTAATTTACACAATCTATTTTCCATTATAATTTTTTCAATTATAACATAGATTCTTTATGCACTAATTATAATTAAAAAAAATTTTTTCATCAAATCACATATTTTTATTTTTTTCATATGTTCGAAACAGTAGTGATGCCAGTCAAATCCAATTTATTTGAATATCGAAATTTTTTTTGGTGATGCCTAACTTTTTAAAAATAGAAAAATCATTTTTAATTGAATGAAATTGCAGAATAAAAACAATTAGATGAACAGATAAGCTGTTATTTTAAAAGAAAATATTTTTCTTTATACTTTTTCTATAAACTTAAGAAAAAACATGCACAAAATACATAAAAGTTTTTTGTGAAACTGAATAAAGAGCCATATGGCAACTCGGTTTCTAGATAACATATGTTCTTAACTCAAACATCTTTTTCCAATAAATAAATAAAAAAAAGTGGTTTCAAGAAACCCAAAATTTCAATTTCATGTGATTTTAAATTCACTCTTATTCAAATAACAACGTTTCCAAAACAGGGCTGATTAATAAAATGTTAACAAATAATGAAGAAGAAAAGCAGTTTTTACTCCAGATAGGAGAATCATACAAAAATCAACATCCTTCCTGTACAAGGTCAAGTTCAATTTAACAATGTTGGGTTATGGTTCAACAATGTTTTTATTTTATTTGAAAACATATAGATGGTTTTTAAAAATAATATAATTTTATAATAAAATTGTTTAAAAATTGTCTTAATTTATATTCGCGAGCAATAAGCATAAAATTGCACCAAAGATATATTATAATGGATAATTCTGATCCCAGGAGTACTGAAGGGTTTAATAAAAAAAAATTAACCGAATTATATTTCTTAAATTCTAAATAGTGGTTTTATCGAGTTTAATATAAAAACTCGTTTTCGGTAATCTTTATTTAGAAATATCTCAAAAACCAAAGCTGGCATTGGCAAATAATGTGTTAGCATTCTCGGATTTATCCCAAATTTTAGGAACGGAAAATATACACATTTGGTAATAACATTTACAATGGGTTTTTAAAAATTCAACACTATTTGCCAAATATTATAATTTTTTCAATAAATTGTCTTTTATTAGCTTGGGGTCATATGGGACCCCAATTCCATAAGGTTTAATGGGATCATATTAATTTTTTCCGGAACCCTAGGCTCTTAGGATTAAATATAACATTTAAAGGTAGAGAACTGATTAATTCTTGATATAAACAATATAGAAGGAATACATATACTGAATATTTCAAAAAAATTCCATTTTTCTCGAAATCCGCAATATTAAAGTCCTTGTTAAAAAATTCTTGTACAGGGATTCACCTAAGCATTCACACAGTTAATTTCTAGCATACATTTAACAAATCTATAAAGTGCCAGATCCATTTTTTTAAATTTTCTTTAAGAAAATTTTTTAAAACTTGAAAAAGGAGTTTTAAAAACTGTATAAAAAAAATTTTCCATTTTCGATCTCATGGCCTAATAGGTTAACATATATTAAGTATCTGAGTAATTATTTATATAGACAAAAACAAATTTTTTGGCTTTAATAAGTTTCTTAAGGTTGAAAAAAATGCCGTCAGATTTCATGACATTGATTTTTTTTTTGGCACAAAAGTGATGTGGGCATTTGCTACTTCTTGCCGAGTTTTTACTCGATTTTGAAGTTATATAGCTTTTGGAAATAAAATTTAGCACCGATATTGATGTAACAACTTGTCGAAAAAATTAAACTATAGAACAAAATTTTCGTAAGATCTGAAAAAAAAGTCATATTTTCCCTATATAAACACACTTGAAATTTTCAATCGATTTCCAAACAAACTGGACCTCGATACTCCCCAAAATCACATTTTGAAAAAAGCCCATATAACGTAGGATGACTCCAATACCCTTTGCACATTGATGGGGAAGGTGTAAAGAAGAAGCTTTTCTTAAACAGTTCATTTTCTTAAAAAGTACAGTTAAAAATACTTTATTTTTCAAAAGTACCTTGTTTTCAAAAATTTCCGTTTCTTAAAAAGTACCTCTTATATACTTATATATTTTCTGTAAAAAAAATACTTTCTTTCAAAATACTCCTTTATAAGTAACCATTGTAGAATGTAATAGTTGGTTCTAACGTTCTGAAGGCGCCCGTTGAAAAACTAAAACCACTTTTATGTAATATACAAGAGATATTTATTAAAAACACTTCTCTTTAATATTTCCTTTAAAATTAAGAATTTTGAGTATACAATTATGTTTAATATTCGCTTTGACAACAGAAAAAATAATTAGAACACAGTTCGTATGGCGTCTGTGATACTTTGTTTTCGAGATATAAGCTATAGTTTTCAATCTGGCTAAAATAAATATTTATTCTATTGATTTTAAAAATTTACAATTTATTTATTTTCTATTGAAATATTGTATCTGATTTTCTTTCGTGTATGATAATTAAAAAATTTAAGTTCTTAGCTAAATTTTTATTTTTTCGAATGATTGCTTGAAATTTCAAATTTATGTGTTATATAATGAGGAATATGTATTCATTCCACTGATTTTTTTTTTTTTAAAGTTTAATACATTAATTTTCTATTGAATCGTCCGTATTCACTCCACTGATTTTTAATTCGAGTTTATTAGCTAAACACCGTTATTATGTAAGTCGCAGTGGCGTCGAATTTGTGTCACTTTTTGGATGTCGCGTATCGTCAGAAATACAACTTCGTCGAACATCTATTATAAGGAGACATTTTTTAATGTGCAATACGACAAGAAATGTCGTTGACAAAAAACAACAACAATTTAAAATAAAGAAGAAAGAAAAGAGTGATGACAAAAGCTACCAGAAAAATCAGTAATATAAAAACGAAAGTGTAATTCAATATCTTGTGCGAAATAAATAACTGAAAAGTTTTTCTATATGCATATATTTAAGGATAAAGAAGACAACACCAAAAACTTGTGGATTTAATGTGCAAAAATCCAAACATCGCAAAAGGATATCTCAAAAATACGAAGAAATCAGCTATAAAGGAACAGTGGAACGATATCCAAATGAAGCTAAACAATACTGGAATATTGTTTACTGATATAAAGACCATCGTCAAAAATAAAATATTGCACAATACGATTGGGAGTTGTGAACAGGAGGGGGAACTTTTTAACAAAAGCAGTTGGTACCTTTAAATGAAGTAGTAGCAGGACAACTACAAATGTGGTCTATAATAAGCCCGAAAAAAATAACTTTAGGCATTGAAAAAGTGCCCGTTTACTTCAATAAAGAACTATGGGCTTCCACACCATTGCATCCTGTCGGAAAAAAGAGAAATTCTAAAAACATCTGAAAATTTGTACTTCTTGAGCAAAAGCTAAAAGGCAGTTTATTGAAGATCGGAAGATATAATCTTAAAATGTATAAGCTTCAAAAAGATAACGCTGTCTAAAAAATAATTTAAAGAAAAGGAAATGCGTCGCTCGAATATAACAGTTAATATTTTTATACCCTATACCACTATGTGGTTTGGGTATAATGACTTTGTGCTGCTGTTTGTAACTACCAAATATATTTGACCTAGACACATCTTTTATAATACCGATTAACTCAGAATCACTTTCTGAGTCGATTTATCAATGTCCGTCCGTCCGTCTGTCCGTCCGTCCGTCTGTGTGCCCAAGTAAACTTTTTAATCAAATTACAGGTCGCAAATATAAATATGTTTGGATGAAATTTGGTATATAAGCTTACATCGGGCATAGAATGACCGCTATTTAAATTGGTGAAATTCGATCCATGTTCACACCTAATCCCCATACAAATGACCCCTATGAAATCGACAAAAATTGCCACAAGATCCAAATTATCATATAGATTTCAGCCAAATTGGGTTTTTATATGTTTATTGTATCCATTAATCACTAGTCTAAAAATAATACATGCAGGA
Organism: Cordilura impudica; assembly: GCA_963682025.1. NCBI lineage: Eukaryota > Metazoa > Arthropoda > Insecta > Diptera > Scathophagidae > Cordilura > Cordilura impudica. The sequence continues at coordinate 194,732,000 of OY821519.1, read as the reverse complement.
CAATTCTTAGTCATAGGCCCCATATAAGCTGCTTCCCGATCTTCACTTAAATCTATAAAAAAACAAAAATATTCCACATATTTTTCTCAAATTTGGTTTGTATATATTTTTTCAAAACATAAGTGACTTTAAAAAATATGGTCAGGATCGGTACATTTTTCGACCTAATCCCGATATAAATATAACACCCGATATGAACTTTTTCATATTTGCAGCAAAAAAATTAATAACAATGCCACTCTAATTTGGTTTATGCTTATTTTCTATATCCAATTAGTTGGACCGAAAAGATGGGGTCTCTAAACTATGGTATAGGGTATCGTATAGTCGGTCTAGACCGACTATAATTTTCTTACTTGTTTTATTTTAGTTTATTTCATTTTATTTGACATGACGTACTAAATTAACTAATTCTTAACTAATTCACGGTAAAATTTAATTCAACCAATATCATTTCGAGTATTTTGAATTGGAACCGAACGCCAACTGGTCCTTTTTTCTTAGTGTGGGACAATTTTATCTGGGAAAATATTGTGAAAAATTTTATTTTGTTCCCTATAAGAAAATCAAAATCTGAAGTTCACAATAGTTCAAAATATATACAAAATTTTTAAATATTTAAATGAGCCTAAAGTTATGTTAATCAATTTTAGTAATCCACAATTCAATACAGAGCGTCTGATATATAATTCAAATCATTTGCATTAACAGGGTGTAACAAATTATTATAAATATTTTATTTTATTTTATTTAATTTAATATATTTTTAACACAGATTAAACATAAATTTTATCATTTTTTGCTTCTTCTCCGTATGAGCTATGCCAATTTTCACACTCCTCCGTGCCCGCGTATTGCTTAAAAAGGGAACTAACAATTTACCTTCACGTACTAATATATAGAAAATATAATTTTTAGATTACACAGTGCAACACTGAAAAGAATACACAGGCTTTACAGCATATGTTCAATTCTAATATCAAAGGCTAGGAAACCCCTATACTCAGTTTGTCGAGATTGGCAACAAAGTTTCTGAAAATCAGTGGGACCCTCAAAAAAAGATAACATCAGTTTTTGCACAACAGCTCATTCCGACTTGGTGATATGGCTTAAATATATTTGACAATAATGTAGCTAGGACTCTTCTGAAAAAAATTCATTCACATTTTATGCGAAAAAAATCATTCTCCGCTGAAATTTTTCAAAAAAATATAAGAAAAAATTAGTTTTTTAACTTTTTTTAGCATAACTTGCAAGGAGTCCTAATTATACCATATACCACTATGTGGTTTGGGTATAATGACTTTGTGCTGCTGTTTGTAACAACCAAAAATATTTGACCTAGACCCATCTTTAATTATACCGATCGAATCAGAATCACTTTCTGAGTTGATTTAACAATGTCCGTCCGTCCGTCCGTCCGTCCGTCTGTGTGTCTGTGTGTCCATGTAAAGCTTGTAATCAAACTGCAGGTCGCAAACATTAATATATTTTGATGAAATTTGGTACATAAGCTTCTATCGGCCATGGGATGAACACTATTGAAATTGGTGAGAATCGGTCCATGTTCAGACCTAGCCCCCATACAAATTACCCATATGAAATCGACATAAATTTATATAAGATCCAAATTGTCATATAGATCTTACTCAAATTGGGTTTGTATGCGTTCATTACATCCACTAATGAGTAGTCCAATAATGATCCCTTTGACCCCATATAGAGCTGCTTCCCGATCTTCACTTAAATCTATTAAAATATAAAAATATTGCACTGATTCTTCTCAAATTTTGTTTGTATATATTTTTGCAAAATACAAGAGACTTTACCAAACATGATCAGGATCGGTCCATTTTTGGACCTAGTCCCTTTATAGATATAGCATCCGATATGAACTTTTTCATATCTGCAGCCAAAAAAATTAATAAAAATCCCACTCAAATTTGGTTTTTGTTTATTTTCAATGTCCAGTTAGTTGGGCCTAAGAGATAGGGTTTCTAAACGCATGGTATAGGGTATCGTATAGTCGGTCTAGACCGAGTATAATTTTCTTACTTGTTTTTCACTAACAATTTTTGTCGGAATTTTAGCCACGGTAGAGCTAAACAAATTTTGTGAACATATTAATACAAGTTCAGTGGCCCAAAATAGCTCATAAACACAAATTTGTAACTTATAATGGTCGTTCTTGACGCTAAAATAATAATTTTTGTAGAAAATAATGTAATCGATTGCACACTTCTCTATTGTGTTTAGTGTGCTATTTATTTGGTACATATTAAAACATTTTTGAGCGTTTTTGGCTTCATCCGAAAGATCACCATCTGAATCCTCATAATACTCAAAAAATGGTAGTTCTTCTAGGTGCTAAGCTTCCTGTTCTTTGCCATCTACTTCTATCTGCTTTGTTTTTTTTCGCAATTTTTGGCCTCAAATATAATTTTTGAGATTAACTCAAATGCTGCTTGATGGATCATACTGAGAATAATTATCCCATTCATCGCTATCACAGCTGAAAACTGACGTTGTTTCATGGCTAACCGCAAGGGATTAATTTTGCTGATGTTGTTGTGACACTGGAACGTTAGCTGATCTAAATTTTGATAGTTGGACACTAGGAATGATAGCTTTTTCCCAATTCCATCCTTTGAAGTGTATATTTCCATACGAAATAATACTCTGAATTTTTCTCGGCTTTTTCCAAGTCAGGGGCTTAAAAACGGAGAAACGTTCGCTTTCGAACAAAACATGATGTGCGTGCTGAATTGGATGCAAATTAACTTTTTTTTTTACATTTGCGTATACATTTTTAAATTCTTTAGTAAGGCTACTGTTTTTGTTTTTATCGTAAAAGTACCACACCAATAACAAAAATTATGTATGCTACCTTTGTATTTATGTTTAAAAACATATTTACATCGTTTTTCGTTTTAATAGATTTGGACTTATTTTATTTTTGAAAAAATGTATTAAATTTTTTTTTTACGGTAGATCTAACTGTTTTACTAGTTTATTCAAAATTCAAGCACGCTATTTCTGTGCTAAAATTATTTTTTTCAATTAATTTTAATGATATGCTTACCAATCACAAAAATGTCACTGAAAAGGTCTTTAGTATATAATATATACTGAAACGAGATAAGGCAACAACAAAACATAATCTATAATATTAATAGGCAAGGCGATTTCTTGTGTTCGATATAAAAATTGTAGTTAATAACCAATTTGGACCAAACATACCTCATTTGAGAGGTAACAATTTTTAGCTGTCCACCAGATTTACAGATTTGCACCATCTGGAACATTTTTTGGAGTAATACTCATTTAAGATTTGTAGTAATGCATACATAAAACACATCCTATGTGTGTGTTTATTATAAACTAGATGTAACCCGGTGCGCTTCGCTACATCCTCTCCCTGCCCCTCCCCCAACAAATCGTTATGAGAGGGCCCACGCAAAGTCCCAAGGATTTCACTAATACCGTAATTTAGATATATCACATTTAACATTAAGTTTGTGTAGTGGTATTACGCGCATTTGTTCAATCCCGCCCATTTTTTTGTTCGAATACTCAAGTTAAGAACAGATTACCTGATACAAATTTTCAAAGCTTTCTCTATCATATTAATATATATGATATTTAAAATTTACTTCGTATGTGAGGTGCCAAGCCCGCTAAAAATATTTAAAAAATTACAGCCTGTAGCACTCCCATATCCGCTGTAAGACGGGTAGTTACGGAGTAGTTACGGAGATTACCTTCTGCAAACAAAGAAACAAACACATATTACCTCTTTATTATGTGAGTATAGATTATTAGCATAAATTTTTTTATTCGAATACTTGCTGATATACAATGGTACAACAATTATCAGATTTTTCGGTGTTCCTACCCTGGAGCAAGATCTGGCCTTGAACTTAGAATATCATTTGGCAATTTTTCTTTTTAGCGAATTTGATTTTGCCCATTTTTGATTTTGAAGATTTTTTGGGCGATTTCTTTTTCGCAATTTTCGGCTTTGGCGATTTTTTGATTTTGGCGATATATTTTCCACGACAAATAGATAACTAATGAATTTGTCAAAAGACTTTTGCTTCCGTAATACTTCATATTATTTATATAGGGGGTGCCACGCCCATTAATCCCATCCCGCCCAATTTTTATTGCACTACTTACATTAATATCTGATGGACTCGTGCAAAATGTCGATTCTTTCTCTTTTATAGTACACCAGTTATATGATATCATATATTTACTTTGTACGGGCGGTGCCACGCCCACTGCTCCGATCACGCCCATTTTTTGTCCAACTAATCACATGAATAACTTTTGGACTCACACAAAGTCCCAAGACTATCACTATAACAGTACTCCAGATATATGACATTTTATATTTAATTTGTATGGCAGGTGCCACGCCTGTTGGTCGGATACTGCCCATTTTTTTGCGACTACTCACATTAATAATAGGTGACACCAGACAATTTGAAACGCTCTCTGTATCACAGTACTCGAGATATATATTATATTGAATTATTACTTGTATGGGAGGTACCACGCCCACTTGTCCGATCCCGCCTATTTCCGGCGTAGCTACTAATATTAACAATAGGTGTATATGATATGTATATGATATTAAAAATTTACTTTGTGTGGGAGGTGCCACGCCCACTAAAAATATTAAAAAAATTATAGCCTATAGCACTTCCCATATCCGCAGTAAGACTCTGTAAAAACTTCAGGAATATCAGATGGGTAGTTACGAAGATTACCTCCTACAAACAAACAAACAAACAAACACACATTACCTCTTTATTATATTAGTATAGATTAGTATAGATAACAAAAGCCCTGCGTTGAATTGTGAATTGGCTTAAATTGTTAGCATACGTTTCGGCTCCAATATAATTATTTATTATTTAAAATTATTTATTATTATATATTATAACGGGTGATCCAAGTACAGATACTTCTTTCAATAGCCTTTTTTTGACAGATCACGTGTGAGTCGTGTCATGCTGTCATGTTATTTTAATCTAGTGGCATTTGGCATTTCATCATGGAAAAACTTACGTCTGAACAACGTTTACAAATCGTTCAACTTTATTACGAAAATTCACTTTCTGTGAAGAATGTGTTTCGTGCACTTCGCTCAACTTATGGTCAACATAATCGGCCTACTGAGCGTACTATTCGCAACACCATCACCCATCTGGAGACCCAGCATTCACTGCCGCTTCATCCAGAAAAACCATGGTTTGGTGTGGTTTGTGGGCCGGTGGAATCATCGGTCAATATTTCTTCAAAAATGATGCCGGTGAGAACGTAAACGTCAATGGCGATCATTATCGTGCCATGATAATCGACTATTTGATGCCCGAAATTGAAGGTCGTGATCTCGGCGACATTTGGTTTCAAAAAACGGCGCCACATCCCACACAGCGCTTCAATCAATGGATTTATTGAGAGGATACTTCGGTGAGCAGATAATTTCACGTTTTGGCCGGTCAATTGGCCACCAAGATCATGTGATATCACACCGTTAGACTTTTTCCTGTGGGGATATGTAAAGTCTAAAGTGTTTGCGGCCAATCCCGCTACGATTCAGGCCTTGGAGCAAAATATCACACGTGTCATTCGCCAGTTACCAGTCGAAATGCTCGAACGAGACATCGAAAATTAGACTCGACGGATGGACCATCTGAGACGTAGCCGCGGCCAACATTTGATAAACATAATCTTCAAAAAATAAATGCCAAAGAATGTTCTTTCAAATGATTATAAACATTCCCCATTAAATTTGAACTTTCTGTGTTTTTTTCTTTAAAAAGTTAGGGAACCTCGAAATGGATCACCCTTTATCTTCTGAACGAAATAAAATATAATTGATTTTATTTAAAAAGTGTTGAATTGTGAACTGAATTGGCTAAAATTGATTAGAATACCTTTAGGCACTTTTAAAATTATTTATTTAATGTAAACTTGAAATTTCCCAGAATTTGCACTCGAATTTTGAGGGTTGGGCTCTGGCAGTAATATTAAATATTTAAAATAGCAAGAAAAGAAATGCAAAAAAACAAAGATGGTAAAAAAATAGACTAAAGGAAAAGTATGATTCAAACTAGCCATTTTTAAGGTACAGATTGTAGTGATATGTTCACAAAAGTTCAGCTTTATCGTGGCTACAATATTGCCAAATATTGTTAGTAAATTAGGACTCCCTGTAATTTATGGTGAAAAAAGTGCAAAATAATAAATTTTTCCTATATTTTTTCTAAAAAAGACCAGAAAAAATTATTTTTTCGCATAAAATTTGTATAAATTGTTCAGCAGTGTGTTAGCTTCATTATTGCTAATATAGTTAAGCTGTATCACCAAGTCTGAATTTGCTGTTGGGCAAAAACTGACGTCACATTTTTCTCAAAAACTTTTGAGGCCCATAAAAAAAGTTGGTCATTAATATCGCCAAACTGAGTATAGAGTTTTACTACGCTTTAGTAGTAGAATCGAACCTATACTCCCAAGTCCGTGTATTTTTCAATAAGTCTTTATTTATTATACAGTGTTATTTATTTAACTTTGTTAAACTTATTTAAAAAAAAACTAAACAAAATATAAATTCGCAATTTTTCTCAAAACAAGGTTTCTTCATCTTATTAAGAATAAAATCAACAAATACCCATAGATGTTCATTTCAGATGGCTAGTTATATTTGCAGAGTATGCAGCTTTATGATTTACCAAAAAAAAACCAGTTTCGAATTTTTTTATGAATTTTAAAAAATAAAAATATCTTAGTTTTCTGCAAAGCAAAATTTTTTTTTATCTTTCTAACTATTAAACTGTTGAGTGTACGAAAAATGGTAATACATAACTTAGAGATAATTTGAATTTGAGTTTTTTAAAGTTGGTCAATTGTTCAACAGTTATGATTAAATCGGTGGAGTATCCTCGTCAAAAATCTCAAATTTGAAAATTCCAAAATTTCCATAAAATTTTAAATTTTGTTGTGAGAGAACTTTAGCCCATGCAATATTATAATGGTTATCAGAAAAAAATATTTATTTTGTTGTCAAGCCTTGTTAGCTAATATTAATGAGCATTACTACCAGCGTTGCCAATTTAGCCTTTTTACGGCTAGATCTAGCGGTTTTGCAACCCCATCTGGCCGTGAAATTTTGCAAAAGCGGGTAGCCGTTTTTTGGCCTTTTTTATTTATTTTCTGGCCGCTTAATAGCGGGAAAAAATGCAACCGTTCTTTTAAAAAAGTTTTAAAGAAAAACAACACTGGCAAATATTTTTTCAACCTTGTCGTCGCTTTTTTTTTTGTTTACAATAAAAATGAAAAAAATAATTTATAATCAGCAATTCAGAAAAGAATGGTTAAACAACCCGAAACTCAAAGAGTGGATAAGAGATGACGATAATGATAAATATGCTGCAATATGCGCATATTGCAAATGTTCCCTTCGTGCAAAATTGTGCGATTTAATTTTGCACGCAGACACCAAGAAGCACAAAGCTTCAGCTGGCGGCTACCGCCAAATAAGTAAAATTCCTTTCAAGCAAATATCGACGAAAGCTGCGGAGCATGAAGCTGCACTGGCACTTTATGTTTGTCAGCATAGCGCTATAAAACCAATTGATTATTTAACCGTGCTCTGTAAAACGCAATTTAACAATAGTGAAACGTGCACACAGATGCGGCTTCACAGGACGAAGTGCACTGCAGTCATAAAAAATGTTCTGGCCCCACATTTTGTTGAAGCTTTGAGGATGGATATAGGAAGCTCGAAGTTTAGCTTGCTGCTAGATGAGGCTACTGATATAAGCGTCAATAAACTACTTGGTTAGTTTAAACTAATATTTGCATATTTATTAATACAAATTTAATCAAAATATTTTTTTATTTTTAGGTATTGTCATAATCTACTTCAGCAACTCAACAAAGTCTATCAACTCAACGTTTTTATCCTTAGCACCATTAGAAGCTGGCCATGCTGAAGCCATAGTCAAGTGCTTAAAAAATGAGTTAATCAAATTCAAGTTGAATTTTAAAAATCTGCTCGGTATCGGCACAGACAATGCGAATGTAATGATTGGTTCCAAAAATGGTGTTTTCGCTAAATTGAAGGAAGAATTGCCAGAACTTATTTTAGTGAAATGTGTTTGCCATTCTGTGCAGCTACCCGTAAATCACTCGTGCCAAGAATGTTTGCCAAGAAATCTTGAGTTTTTAATACACGAAACTTACAACTGATTTTGCAAAAGCTCGAGCCGCCAATTAGCGTACAAAGAACTTTTCAATTTAATAAATGATGGCTCGGTATGTTAACACATAGTTATATACGTAATAATAGCAGTGATTTTAAAACGAAACCCTACTTTGTATTTTAACTCGTTTCATATATTTATTGTTAACAATGGAAAAGTCATTTCAATTCCGTTCAAATTATACTACACTTATCTTAACCCTTAGTTATTATTCAAGAATTGTGTAAATTTGTAAAAAAAAAAGTTCAAGAAAGTGTAACTGCGCGTAGACTTTCGCTTTTAAACCACTGCAATTATGAATATTTATTGTTTCAGGATCCATTAAAAATAACTCGTGTGTGTGATACACGCTGGCTGTCCATCGAAATTTCTGTTAATCGTATAATTGATCAATGGTTTGAATTGAAAACTCACTTTGAAATTGTACGAAAATCTGAAAAGTGCTACGTCGCTGAAACACTGTATTGCATGTATAGCGACGAAAAAAATTTATTATATCTCTTGTTTCTAAAGCCCATCTTAAGTGACCTGCAACTAATAAATAAAAGTTTTCAAAGCAATACCAGCGATCCAACTAAATTACTGACTGATTTAGGACACGTGATTAACTCCCTAAAAAATTAAATTATGGTCCCACACTACGTCTTCGACATTACTGAAAAAATTTTGACGATTTCGTCGATCGAAACCTTTATTTGGGTTATAGATTTGAAAACGAGATGAGAAATCAAAAGGTTGTGCACAAATTATCACAAGATGACGAAATATATATTCGAAAAATGTGTACGGATTTTATAATAATACTAATAAAACAGCTTAAGGAAAGGTTTAATATTATTAATATTATTATTATTATTGTTATTATTATTAACAGTATTACTATTTTTATTAATACTATCCAAGACCTAAATCTGAACTTTTTTAATATTGATTTTTGAATTCCTGATAATTATAAAACATTGCAGAAAATTAATTTATTATCTGTAAGCAATATTTTAAATGATGTGAAAGAAGACATACAATCTATTGTAACATACATACTTTTGCAAAGATGATGAGTTGATTGAAAAAATTATTCATCAGTACCATAACATCAATTTGGTTAAATGGGTAAACATTAAAAACACGACGTCATTCTGGGCTGAAGTAAATTGCTATAAGGACTCCGCAGGAAATAATAATTTTTTAGATATCTCAAAGTTTGCTCTAGAACTACTAAGTCTACCATGGTCAAATGCTGATGTAGAGCGGACATTCAGTCAAATGAATTTGGTTAAATCAAAAATACGAAATCGTTTACAAATATCAACTGTAAATGCAATACTGATCATAAGATAATTAAATCAATTTTTTTCTTAATTTAAAATCATATCCTTTTATATACAATATAATGCGTGATAACATATTTTACAGAAATGGTCTAAAGCTTCAAAACAAATGCTGCCACAATTACAAATTTCCAAGTAATTGCATAAAAGCAATAGGATCTATGGCTTCATATAATGAAGGGGATGATGATGATGGATAGCTTGATGTTTAACCCGTTAAGGCGCCGTGTTGTAGATCTGCAATGTACCACAGAAACAATTTAAAAAAAGTGCATTTTTTAAAAATTATTTAATAAACTAACTTTAAAACCGCTCTTCCCAACGCAATTTGTATAAAAAATATTTTTTTTCAGTTCTAGCTGTTTTCTGGCCTTTTATATTTTAGGTTTTTATCCATTTTCCAGCCTTTTTCCTTCTATAGGTTTTAGCCTTTTTCTGGCTTTTCTTTATGACCAATCTAGCCGATTTATTTTTTATGTGTTGGCATCACTGATTACTACCCTACCTATCTACCCTTACTATCAAATTTACATTTTTAAATTTATATTTACATATTGCTTATGTTTGTTCGCCACTCGGAAATGCTACCCATTTGCAAATGTGGGTTATTAGAGATTAGCAAATCTAAATTTGAATATCTCCATCCAATATTTAAATGGTTAGTACATTGCCGTATGTAGCATGTAGTAATAGGTCTTCATTGGATACTAATATTTATCTAATCTTAAATAGGGTTAAAAAAATTGTGTGACTATAATTAATATAAATGATACAACAAGAATTCAATTAAACTGAAATTTGGAAATATGAAACAACTAAAAGACCTCAACTATTTATTTTCTATTCTAAATGTTATGGTAAAGGACATATAAAAAATGTATTACATTCTAGGAGAACCATGGGCTAGAGCATATTTTTATTACTTTTAGCTCTATAATTGTCAAGCAACCCTCAACATTAAGACCATCTGTTTGTTGTTCTCTAATACGAATTGTTCGTATTAGTTTCTGCAGTAGTTTGATTTCGGTATTTTTAATAAATTGTGGTACTGTGCACAATCCCTAATGTTTTTTTTTTTTTTTTGTGTTTGTTATAAGTATTACATAGTCTCAGACTAATGGCAGTTACCAAAATGGTTGGTTATAGACTTAAAGGATAGTTGGCACGTTGACATTTTGCGGCTAAAGTCATTTATAACACTTGGTTGTTTTGTTACGTCGTTCCTATCAGTGTTGTTTTGTTGAAGAGTTAATTTGTTCACATTATTCAATTTCTATTTGAAAATATAAGGGACTACAAAAGATATACATCTTTCCTGTTATGCATAGAGAAACAGCAACATTTGCTTTTTAATCTTTGGGATGCTGTTTGAGATAATTTGTTTTAAGTAAATTACTTTTTGTTTATTAGATAAGATTACGTTTCTGTAGATGGCAAATATTAAAGTTATATTTCTGTCATACATAAGCCTAAAAATATAATTTAATAAAAGACAAACACAGTTCGACACATTAAATTCAAGGTTAATTCCAAAAGCATTGTGAAAACATGGAAAAACAATAAACTACATTATTATTAGTTAACTTTTTATACATAAAGCCAAACAAACAGTAAACAGTTTTTTAAATGGAACGAAATACAAATAAGGATGTCTTAAGTTTGTAGCCAAAATATTTCTAATTTTAATTTTATATTAAAATAGTAGAAGAGGACTTTCTTGTATATTTTGCTAAACATAACCAATAAAAATGAGAAAATTTAGTGGCACTCGATCGTTTTAAAGATAGCCTTAACTATTAGTTCCGTAAAAGTATTTGAGACCGAAAAAGCCTGACAATATAAAGAGATGCTATTAAGACACATATTTTTTTTTACCATTCATACAACTGTGCAGACGTATATCAATTTGTAACTCCGTCTGTAATGCATCGAAAAGTGAATTTGCGACTACATAAAGAGAATATGTTCTTGATACTTATCGGTCTGTCTGTCTCTTCGTGTGTCCGTTTTAATCACGCTCATTCACATAAAAAATTATTTAACTGGGCAAAGTTATGATAATATTGTTTGTGTTTATTTCGAGCAACTTGGTATATAAAATGTAGTAAATCCGGAGTCCAATATATCGAGTAAAACATGGAGACACCTCTAAAAAATGCTAAAAATTAATTGTGGTTGTTGTGATTATTTAGCAATACATTTATCAAATTGTTAAATTTTTCAAATACATCGTTTACATCTGCTTTCTTTCATCTATCTGTAAATATAAAATTGAAAATTTGTGGTTTTGTGTGTTTGTGGGTTTGACATTAATAGGTGGCTAAACCATTGCACCGATCCTCTTGAAATTTTCACAGTGTCTAAGTCGGTATCGGGAAAGTGAAATAGGCTATATTTTTTTATATATGAAGCAAGAGTCCTGAAACTTTGTAGGAGCACATAAGTTTGTAATGTGAGAAGTCGGCCAAAAATGGGCGACTTCAAGCAAATGGCATGAAACAGAGGCTTGTAACTTTCTACACGTCAATTGGTTCTTAATGTAAGTAGGCGTACCAAAAATGGGCGCGATTAGGTTAGTGGGCGTGGCAACTCTCATACCAAAAATACTATCTAAAGTACTATAAACCCGACATTCTTTAAACCAGGTGTGACTTCACGAATGATGAGTGTGAGAAGTTATGTGAAAAATGGGCGGGATGAAACCAGTGGGCGCGGTACCTCCCATACATGGAAAGTACATATCATCATATATCTAGAGTACTATGATGGCCAGAGCCTTGAAACTATTTGCACGTCAACTGGTTGTTAATGTGAGTAGTAGCACCAAAAATGGCCGGGATTAATTAGTGGGCGTGGCACTTCCAATACAAAAAAAATTATCTGTAGTACTATGAACCCGACAGTCTTGAAACTTGTGAGTTCAGGTATAATGAGTGAGAGAAGTTATGTGAAATATGGGCGGGATCAAACCAGTGGGCGTGGTACCTCTCATACATGGTAAATACATATCATCATAATTAACAGCAAAAATATTCACTAGTGGCTAGAGATAAATAATAGAGAGGTAATGTGTGTCTGTTTGTTTTTTTGTTGGTATATATCTCGAGTACTTTAAAGGAGATAGCGTTGCAAATTTGTCTGAGGACATCTATTACACTACTGAACAAAAAAATATCCTCGACATTTGATACATCATTTCTTTGTAGAATTTTCCGCTGAATCAAAATATGTAATCAGATTGTTCAAAAGTAGAACAAGTTTTTGAGATATTGCAAAATTACCGTTTTTTTTTATGTTATATATTCAATATTTGTCAACGGATTTTTATTTCATTTTCATCAGATGAAAGAGAATTAAATGATCATTTCTAAAATGGACAAGTTATTGAAACTTGTCGAAAAACAAAAGAGTTATGCTTAATCAAAGTCTATAATTTGTGTAAATTTTCGTCAATTTTAGATATTTACCAACTTTTACATAATTTTTTTTAACATAAAACGAAGATATCCTTCACATTTCGCCTTGCAGATCGATAGTTAATTTTGTAAAATTGCTTTTGATTAAAAGTGCTGAAAAAATGACTGAGTTATTAGCAATTTAGCAAACAAGCCTCTTTTTATTCATTGCAAACTAAAATTTTGATGACAATTTTTGATTCTGAGGAGATGAAAACTTAAAAGCCTCTTACGCAAGCAGGACTTCATGATTGGATAAGGGACTTTGGGATGTCGAAGGAAATATCAGAGCTGATGGCATCGCGAATGAAAGAAAGCGGCTTTACATCTTCGGATGTCAAAGTTACTAGCTATAGAACCCGTCATGGACGATTTGCCAAGTTTTACTCAAAAGAAGATAAAATTTGCTTCTGTCGTGACATCATTGATTTATTTGCAGAATTCGGTGAATCACATGATCCAGCTGAATGGCGGTTGTTTATCAACAGCTGCAAGTTGAACTTAAAGGCAGTTTTATTGCACCAAGGTAATAAAAAACCATCAGTTCCAGTAGCATATGCTGTTGACATGAAAGATACTTATGAGTCAATGTAAAAAATTTTTGAAGTCATAAATTACAAACAGCATGGGTGAAAAATTTGTGCAGACTTTAAAGTTGTAGCTATGCTTACAGGTTTACAGCAAGTATGCACGAAGTACTGCTGATTCCTGTGCAATTGGGACAGCCGTTCACGGAGCGAGCGCTATGCTCGTCGCGATTGGCCAAAAAGATTGAATACTACTGTGGGACAAGAGAACGTACAATTTAAGTCATTTGTCGATAAAGACAAAATTATACTGCCACCACTACACATAAAACATGGGCTATTTAAAAATTTTGTTAAAGCTCTGCAAAGGAATGGTAACAGTCTGGCATTTGAGCATTTGAAAAAAAAAGTTTCCAAATTTATCGAATGCAAAAATAAAAGAAGGTGTGTTTGTGGGCCCACAAATTAGGAAAATTCTCAAAGACACCAATTTCGGTTCGACGTTATCTGCGGATGAGGCGAACGCATTTGAGTGATTTCGTGCTGTTTGCTCTGGATTCTTAGGAACCTGTAAAAGCCCAGATTACGAGAAAGTTATAGCAAATTTGTTGAAAAACTATGAGAAAATAGGTAAAATTTTCTCATTTTTATCTATTTTACTTTCTTGTTTACATGCATTACATTTTGTTCTTTAAAAATACACTTGATTCATTCTCGTTTGGATTTTTTTGCAAATAATCTTGGTGATGAACTGGCGAACACGGTGAGCATTTTCATCAAGAAATTAAACAAATGGAATCGCGCTACCAAGGGTATTGGAACGAAGCGATGATGGGCGATTTTTGTTGGTTTCTTGTCCGAGAAACGGATAATAATGCGAAGCGCAAAAAAATTGTCATCAAAACATTTAAAGTTTACAATGAATAAAAAGAGGTTTTTTTTGCTAAATTTCTAATAACTCAGTCATTTTTGAAGCAATTTTAATCCAAAGAAGCTCAAAGTATTCGCTATAAAATAAACTATCGATCTACAAGGATATGAAGGATATCTTCGTTTTATGTTACAAAAAATTATGTAAAAGTCGGTATCTCAAAATGACGAAAATTTACACAAATTATATATTTTGATTAAGCATAACTCTTTTGTTTTTCGACGAATTTCAATAACTTGTTCACTTTAGAAAAGACTATTTCATTCTCTTTCACCTGATAAAAATAGAATAAAAATTGGTTAACAAATGTTGAATATATTACATAAAAAGTGAGGTCATCTTATTCTATAACCAAAAAAAAAACTGTAATATTGCAATATCTCAAAAACTATTTCGATTCAGCGGAAAATTCTACATAGAAATGATGTATCAAATGTCGATATGAGAATTTTTGAAAATTTGCGGTGTAGTGTTATTAAGGTGGTCGGTGGTCGGTGTCATACCAATGAGTGTGGCACCTGCAATACAAATAAATATAGTAAGTCCATAAGTTACTTATATGATTAGTTTAACAAAAAATGGGCATGATAAGAGCACTGGGCGTAGTACCGCCCATACAAAGTAAATATACAATATCATAAAAGGAAAAGCCTCGACACTTTGCACGAGTCCATCAGATATTAACGTGAGTAGTTCAATAAAAAAGGGTGGGATGGGATTGGTAGGAGTGGCACCTCCTGTACAAAAAAGATATGAAGTACTGTGAAAGCGACAGGGTTGAAACTTTTGACAAGTTCATTAATTATTAATGTGAGAAGTCTATGAAAATATGGGGGAGTCGCTAAATTAAAAAATCTCCAAAAATTAAAAATCGAAATCGCGAAAACCAGAAAATCGCCAACACCAAAAATCTTCAAAGTCAAAAATCGCAAAAATCAAAAATCGCTAAAATGGAAATTTGCCAAATTATATTCTAAATTCAAAGCCATTAGTTAATTCTTGTCAGATTTAATTTAGAAAATCCATGTTCTTCCAGTGGGCAGCTGTATATACTTTGATCCAGAAAAGGAACGCCGAAAAATTTGATAATCGTTGCACTGTATGAAAAGACAAAAAATATTTTATATCAGCAAGCATTGAAATTAAAATATATGTGACCTTCTCCGAGAAAAGGGACCTAGTTTGTAAAAATTAAGTTTTGAGAAAAAAACGCATTTAAAGTTTATACACCCTTTCAGGTACCAGAATCCACCGTTTTTGACACAACCCGTTTTTTGACACACTAGGTCTCTTTTCTCGGAGAAGGTCACATATATAAAATAATTTAAACAAAATATTTTAACTTCACACTACCAAATTCGTAGGAAAAATTGATTATGAAATAAAATATGTCAATAAGCCACGGTAAGTCATGGCGACACGTTACAGGTCATAATAGTTTGTTATAAACAAGTATTGTTATAAGTCCAGATATTAATGTAAACGAAATATATAAGTGGAGGGTATCTAAGATTCAACATAGCCGAATTTAATTATCCAACTTGTTTCATTTGCCAAGATTTAAAGTTAAACGGAAATTATATTATATCGTGTAGTTTCTAAAATAACATATAGAAAGTTATGAAAGCGTTATAAATAAAATAGTTTTTTTTTTTCTCAAAATACAACTGTAGTATCCACTTTTCAATTCCAAACCGAAACCAATTTTCTATTTATTCCCTTTATATTAGCTCATTGTGTCTGCTTGTCGACAAAACTTTGAATCGGCTTAACATTTTTTCCGTGATCGTTGCAAAGAAAAAAATGATCCAAATTTCTACAAAAAATATTTTTGATTTTTAACATAGATATTTTCAGTCAATCAATTATTTAATTACATGATGGTAAATTAATTTACAAATAAGGGGGGTATAATTAAAACTTGATTTTTATGGTTTGCTTTTTTTATCAATAAATAATTAATTAATTAGAGTATCGTAAAATATTTTGTAAAATTTATGAAGACAGTTCATCCAAAATATTAAAGGAAGTTGTTAGCCATTTTTAGGGCATTACACTTATACAAAAGTTCTGTATTAGTTAAAAGCTGAAACCATGGGCCATGATGAAAAATCATACCATGAGTTGGGATGAAGATTCGAATGCCAAAAAACATGATCGCAAAATATCTAAAATAATTTAGCATTGAAGAATAAAGAAAAAACTTTGATACCACTACAACTGAAGGAAAGAACAAAATGAACAAATATTTTCAAAATTATTTAGCCGCTTCCTCACGTTTCAAACAGCGAATGGCTGTACAAAAAATTGGGTTGAGTCTTTCAGTCGGAGTCTTGATATATTTTTAAGTAGGAGTACCTAGAATAGGTTTTATGGAGTTTGTCCATATGTAAACTTGATATCAGTGTATGAGTTTATAGTATTAAATATATTCTAGCTCTTTAAAAATTTATTAGTCATTAACGATACCCTACGCAATGACTTTCGCGAGAAAGTCTTAGATTCAACTTGTGTGAACTATAATTAGATATACAAGATAAGTAGGCATA
Organism: Cordilura impudica; assembly: GCA_963682025.1. Taxonomy (NCBI): domain Eukaryota; kingdom Metazoa; phylum Arthropoda; class Insecta; order Diptera; family Scathophagidae; genus Cordilura; species Cordilura impudica. The sequence continues at coordinate 194,714,934 of OY821519.1, read as the reverse complement.
AATTTCTGGCAGCAGATCTGAAAAAGTCCCTAATGGATACCGTCCCGATATATAAGAAAGTATCTTATTTTTCTCAAAAACATATATAAACCAAATTTGAAAATAATTTGTGCAAAATTTTAGCTATATGGTATATAGATTCCAGCCCTCGAAATTCGAGTGCAAATTCTAGGAAATTTTATTTTTTCATTAAATAAAAACCCTAAAGGTATGCTAATCAATTATAGCCAATTCAAAAATCAACACAAAAACAAACTCATTTTTATTACAAACACATTAAAAAATTTAATAAATATACACACAGCATTGTATAATTTTATGTATGTGTTAGTAGCAACTTTAAATGCAATTTACTCAAAACAAATGAAAAAATTTAAAAATCTGTAAATCTGCAAAATGGCTAAAAAGAAATACCTTTCAAATAATATACGTTTGGTCAAAGTCGGTATAACACGGTAGAAATGTGACCCCAATTCCAAAAGAGTTAATGGGGTCATATTATATTTTTTCGAAACTATTGACTATTAAGATAAAATATAACATCTAAAAGTAGACAAATGATGAGTTTTTGATGCAAAGTATTTAGAAATAGTGCATTTACAGAATATTTTACACAAATCCCATTTTTCTCGAAATCCGCAAAAATAAAATTAAAATTTATCTGAAAATACACAGCTGATCTCTAACAAACATTTAACAAGAGCTTAAAGAGCTGGAGCATTAATTTTTTAAAATTTTGTTTAAGAAAATTTTTAAAAACTTGAAAAATGAGTTTTCAAAATTTTGTAAAAAAAAATTTCCATTTTCGGTCTCAATGGTTAATAGGTTAACAAGGTGGTAATGAAACAATACTTCATATCTGAGTACTTACAGGTATAGAGACTTAAACAAAATGTTGGCTTTAATTAAGTTCTTAAAGTTGAAAAAAAAAAACGCCATCAAATTTCATGATCTAGTTTTTTTTAGCACAAAAGTGGTCTGGGGCATTTGCAATTTCTTGGCGGCTTTTCATTCGATTTTGAAGTTTTATAGCTTTTTGGAAATATATAGTTTAATACTGATCCCGAATTTATTTAACAATTTGTCGAAAAAATTAAACTATAGAAAGAAATTCTCGTAAAATCTGAAAAAAAATCATATTTTCCCCATATAAACACACCTGAAATTTTCAATCGCGTTGAGCACCCTCTAAATGATTTTGGATTGGGCCAAAACTTTGTATTTCTCACTTTTTTTGCTATTCGCATATTTCTAGGGGGCGCTACCGAGAGTTTGAACACTTTTTTTTCTCCATATAGTGAAGGGCCACCAAATTTGGCAATTGACTTCATGAGTTAATTATGTAAGCTGAAAAAAAGTAGGTGGGATGGAACCAATGGGCGTAGCACATCCTACAAAAGACATATTAAGTACTGTAAAAATTACAGTCTTCAAGTACATTAATCGCCAACATCAACAATTAAATCCGAAAATCATGAATAACAAAAATCGCCAAAAATAAAAATTTCCAGAACCGAAAATCACTAATCAAAAATTACTACAATCAAAAATCGCAAAAAAACACAATAATCACTAAAGCCGAAAGTCGCCAATATTAACAAGTAAGAATTTTATAGTTGGTCTAGACCGACTATACGATACCCTATACCATGCGTTTAGAAACCCTATCTCTTAGGCCCAACTAACTGGACATTGAAAATAAGCAAAAACCAAATTTGAGTGGGATTTTTATTAATTTTTTTGGCTGCAGATATGAAAAAGTTCATATCGGATGCTATATCTATAAAGGGACTAGGTCCAAAAATGGACCGATCCTGATCATGTTTGGTAAAGTCTCTTGTATTTTGCAAAAATATATACAAACAAAATTTGAGAAGATTCAGTGCAATATTTTTGTTTTTTAATAGATTTAAGTGAAGATCGGGAAGCAGCTCTATATGAGGTCAAAGGGATCATTTTTGGACTACTCATTAATGGATATAATGAACGCATACAAACCCAATTTGAGTAAGATCTATATGACAATTTGGATCTTATGGCAATTTATGTCGATTTGATATGGGTAATTTGTATGGGGGCTAGGTCTGAACATGGACCGATTCTCACCAATTTCAATAGCGTTCATCCCATGGCCGATAAAAGCTTATATACCAAATTTCATTAAAATATATTCATATTTGCGACCTGCAGTTTGATTACAAGCTTTACATGGACACACAGACGGACGGACGGACGGACGGACATTGTTAAATCAACTCAGAAAGTGATTCTGATTCGATCGGTATAATTGAAGATGGGTCTAGGTCAAATATTTTTGGTTGTTACAAACAGCAGCACAAAGTCATTATACCCAAACCACATAGTGGTATAGGGTATAAAAATTGCTAAAATCAAAAATTACAAAAAAGAAAAATCGCCAGAATCAAAAATAGCAAAAAAAAAAAAAAGCAAAAGTCGCAAAACCGAGAATGAAAAATAACAAAAATGGCCAAAATCAAAAATCGCCTAAAACAAAAATCGCCAAAATCAAAAATCGCCAAAAACAAAAATCGTCGAAAACTAAAGTCACAAAAATTAGAATCGACTAAATCAAAATAAGGAAAATAGTTTTATTTCGTTGCGATTGTCGGCCTCATCGGGTTCCAGCTAGCACTATACATATAAAATAAAGAATAATACTAAATTTTCGTAAAATCTGAAAAAAGTCATATTTTCCCAACATGAACACACTTAAAATTTTCAATCGCGTTGAGCGCCCTCTAAATGTTTTTTGATTGGCCCAAAACTTTGTATTTCTCACTTTTTTTCTATTTGCATATTTCTAGGGGGCGGCCCAGCCAATAACTCACAAATTTTTTTTGGACCACCCTAATGTCCATATTGCAATAGTGTTAGGCCAAACACACGTTTATGCCCAGCAAAGTTGTACATTAAAACCAGTGGTTCGACATTCTAGATTATGTTGCTTCACCGACGATTTGATTTGTTGCATTTTTAACGAATTATTTTTAGAAGCAGAAAGAGCTCTCTAATTAAATTTGCTGGCATATACTACACATCTACTATACTCTTGAAATTTCTACAAATTGACATATTTATTTTAATTTAAACTCAATAAATTAAAATTAACCGAATATGTTATAATATTTTTATAATAAGGTTGAAAATAAATTTGATTCATTATTTTGTGCAGTTGGCCTGCACTCGTACTCATGTCTAGTTTTACTAATTAACTCAGCAATTATAATGGTTTTATGTTTTCGGGCAAAAATAAATATGAAAAGCTCAAAAAAGATATATATTTTTTTTACCCATTTCAGCATGTAGGCACAGACTTCATAATTGTACAATAAATCAGTTAACATACACAGACAATCAACAATTTCAACAACAATTATGTGGCTAAATAAATTACTCATAAGATGGACTCTATGACAGCTGCTCTATTAGTTAGGATTATTGTGGTGAACGTGTGTAATTAGAATCGTTTTTTTTTTTTTTTTTTGAGAATATTATAAAACTGAATATGTATAAAAACTAAATAAATAAATACAGCAAAATTAATGATTTGATAACTTTAACTTTATTGTAAAAGTACAATTATGATTAAAAAAGCAACTCAGAAATATTTTCAATGAATATATCAAATCGTTGTACAATTTATAGCGCCACACTAAACACATTAAATATTTTTTATGTTAAAGCTGTAAACAATGAAACGAAACTTATGAATTCTTATACCGATACATGTAACTTTAATAATGGCGTTTCGCCTTTTATAAAAACAAAGCATTTTTTTCTTGTACATTTTGTGGATAATAAAATACAAAGTATATTTATCTGCACTGATGTTACTGAATTCATAATATGCTGCCAATAAATCATACATCTAAATAAATAACTGTATTTATAGATCCACAAAATATTTATGTATATATTAATAGAAATGAATGAATATCGAAATGATGAAATGATGATGATTAATGTATGTATATCGAAACAAAAAAAAAAAAAAAAAAACAAAATAAAATAACTAAAAGAAAATGTGGAAAAAATCATATTTCGTTACTAGTATAAAAATGTGACTTGGTAAAAATGAACAGTCTGCTATCAGTATAGCAGGCGCTCTAAGATTGTACCTAATTTTTCTTCTTTAAATAATTTTTGTAGCTCTGTATTAATTAGTTGAAAATGTAGCATGTTAAACCATATTCCACGCTGGTTTATAACGTAATATATTTCAAAAATTTAAATTTGCATTTTTCAATGTTTTCTAAAAGTAAAGTATTCATTATTAACAGGTAAGAAAATTGTAGTCGATCTACACCGACTACACGGTAACCTATAATTATATAATGAAAATAAGCATAAAAGAAATTTGAGTGGCATTTTTTTTTTTTGCTTTTGAATATGAAAAACTTCATATCGGGTGCTATATTTATATGGAGACTACGTCGAACAATGTACAAATCCTGACCACCTTTGGTTAGGTCACTGAAACGTATACAAAACTTATACGAAATTTTAGCAAAATCTGTGCAATGTTTTTGTTTTTGATAGATTTAAGTGAAAATCGGGAATCAGCTTCATATGGGAGTTAGGACGACGAACAGTCCTATAGGACATATTTTTGAACTAGTGTTATATGGATGTAATAAACATACACAAGCCCAATTTGACCGAGATCTATATGATAATTTGGATATTATGGGGGCCAGTAGAAGCATATATGCAAAATTTCGTCGCAATATAGTTTGACTAAAAGAGTAGATGGACACACAGACGGACGGACGGACATCACTAAATCGACTCAGAAAGTTATTCTCAGTCCATCGGCATATGAGTGTAGGTCTAATATTTTTGATAGTTACAAGCGTCGGCACAAAGTAATTATACTCTCACCGCATAGTGTTATAGGGTATAAAAATATGTGGTATTACCCAATAATATTTTAAAACATTTGGTTGAAATTTTTTTCCGAAAAAAAACCTTTAACATTTTACTTTAATATTTTTCGTTACCATTTCATAGTTGAATTAAATTATTTTCAGTACACTTTGTTTCAAATACAAATTCTGTTTCACGAGTTAATATTTTTTTAATTTTTCCAAAATTTATTCAAAACATATTATTGTACTTAACGTGTTTCTTCCCGTGTCGTTGTTTATTTTTTGTTATTTAAAATAGTTGCACCTGAAACAATTGTTAATTGTACTTTCCACTTTTCGTTTTATTTTCAATTTTAGCAAATATTTTTTACAAAAAAATTTTGTTTAAAAACCATTTTTTTTTTAAATCCAAATTGTATAAGTTTAATGTAAACGTATGTATAGTGCTAGCTGGAACCCGATGAGTACGACAATCGCAACGAAATAAAACTATTTTCCTTATTTTAGTGATTTTTAATTTAGTCGATACTTGTTTTTGTGACTTTGGATTTCGACGATTTTTATTTTTGGCGATTTTTGATTTTGGCGATTTTTGTTTTAGGCGATTTTCGATTCTGGCGATTTTTTTTTTGTGATTTCTGATTTTAGCAATTTTATTATTGGCGACTTTCGGCTTTAGTGATTATTGTGTTTTTTTTTTGCGATTTTAGATTGTAGTAATTTTTGATTAGTGATTTTCGGTTCTGGAAATTTTTATTTTTGGCGATTTTTGTTATTCATGATTTTCGGATTTAATTGTTGATGTTGGCGATTAATGTACTTGAACACTGCCATTTTGCTACGCCTATTGGTTCTATCCCACCTACTTTTTTTCAGCCTACATTATTAACTCATGAAGTCAAATTGCCAAATTAATTTAATATGTATATTAAGGTGGCCCTTCATTATATGGAAAAAAAAAGTGTTCAAACTATCGGCAGCGCCCCTAGAAATATGCGAATATCAAAAAAAGTAAGAAATACAAAGTTTTGGGCCAATCCAAAAACATTTAGAGGGTGCTCAACGCGATTGAAAATTTCAGGTGTGTTTATATAAATATTTTTTTCAGATTTTACGAGAATTTCTTTCTACAGTTTAATTTTTCGACAAATTGTTACATAACTCGGGATCCCTATTAAATTATGTTTGCAAAAAGCTATAAAACTTCAAAATCGAATGAAAAGCCGCCAAGAAATGCCCCAGACCACTTTTGTGCCAAAAAAAAAACTAGATCATGAAATTTGATGGCGTTTTTTTTTCAACTTTAAGAACTTAATTAAAGCCAACATTTTGTTTAAGTCTCTATATCTGTAAGTACTCAGATATGAAGTATTGTTTTATTATCACCTTGTTAACCTATTAAGCATTGATACCGAAAATGGAAATTTTTTTTACAAAATTTTGAAAATTCCTTTTTCAAGTTTTGAAAAATTTTCTTAAACAAAATTTAAAAAAAATGATCCAGCTCTTTAAGCTCTTGTTAAATGTTTGTTAGAGATCTACTGTGTATTTTCAGATAAATCCCTTTCCCAGAATATTTTGACAAGGATTTTTTTTTTTGCGGATTTCGAGAAAAATGGGATTTGTGTAAAATATTCTGTAAATGTACTATTTCTAAATACTTTCCATCAAAAATTCATCACTTGTCTACTTTTAGATGTTATATTTTATTTTAATAGTCCATAGTTTCGAAAAAATATAATATGACCCCAATAACGCTTTTGGAATTGGGGTCACATATGACACCAAACTAATAAAAGACAATTTATTCAAAAAATTTAAATATTTTGTAAGTGCTATTGAACTTTATGATGCGACACATAAAATCTGATACATAAATGTGTAGAACTCCGTTCCTAAAATCTGAGATAAGTCCGATAACGTTAACCCATTATTTGCCAAGGCCAACTTTGGATTTTAAGATATTTTTAAATAAAAATTACGGAAAACGAGTTTTTCTATTAAACTCGGTGAAACCACTATTTCGAATTTAAGAAAATTAATTCGGTCAATTTTTAATTATTTAACACTTGAGAGCTCCTTTTGGTGCAATTATCTGCTTATTGCTCGCGAATATAAATTAAAACAACTTTTAACCAATTTTTTTATAAAATTATTTTATGTATAAAAACTATCTATATTTTTTAAAAATAAAATAAGAAGATCCACAAATGACCCTTAGCAAATAAAAGACAAGCAGATAATTGCACCAAAGATATATCACAACAGGAGCTCTCAAGGGTTAAATAAATTAAAATTAACCGAGTTATTTTTTTAAAATTCTAAATAGTTGTCTCGTCGAGTTTAATATAAAAACTCGCTTTCGGTAATTTTTATTTAAAAATATCTTTAAATCAAAATCTGGCCTTGGAAAATAATAGGTTAACGATCTCGGACTTATCCCAAATTTTAGGAACGGAATTTCTAAAAATTCAACAACACTTACAAAATATTTGAAATTTTTTGAATAAATTGTCTTTTATTAGCTTGGGGTCATATGTGACCCCAATTCCAAAAGGGTTAATGGGGACATATTATTTTTTTCCGAAACCCTAGGCTATTAAGATAAAATAATACATTTAAAAGTAGACAAGTGATGCATTTTTGATACAAAATATTTAATACAATAATACATTTACAGAATATATTACAAAAATTCCATTTTTCCCGAAATCCGCAAAAATAAAGTAAAGAGACAGAACAATTTTTTCAAATTTTGTTTAAGAAAATTTTTCAAAACTTTAAAAAGGAGTTTTCGAAATTTTATCAAAAAAATTTTCCATTTTCGGTCTCAATGTTTAATAGGTTAACAAGGTGGTGATAAAACAATATTTCATATATGTGTACTTACAGGTATAGGGACTAAAGCAAAATGTTGGCTTTAATTAATTTCTTAAATTTGAAAAAAATGCCATCAAATTTCATGACCTAGTTTTTTTTGGCACAAAAGTGGTCTGGGGCATTTGCTATTTCTTGCCGAGTTTTTAATCGACTTTAAAGTTTTATAGCTTCTTAAAAAGATTTATATTTATATAGCAATTTGTTTAATAGAACGAAATTTTCGTAAAATCTGAAAGAAAATTATATTTTCCCCATATAAACACTTGAAATTTTCAATCGCGTTGAGCACCCTCTAAAAGTTTTTTGATTGGCCCAAAACTTTGTATTTATCACTTTTTTTCTATTCGCATAACTCTAGGGGGCGGCCCAGTCAATAACTGTCATTTTTTTTTTTTTTTGGACAACCTAATGGACATACTATGTACTTAAATACATGATTTTAAATTCATATTTCAACACGGCTTCCATTTAAATAGTGAACTTAAGGAATTATGAAGGACGCGTTGCTTTAAAAAATTGCTTGGTAAAAAATGCTATTCTAGGTCATGATCTGTTACTCAGAAAATTATATTTGATGGACTTTGCAGCAAACAGCATAACCTGGATAAAGTCCTACTTAGACAATAGAAAGCAACGTGTTCATCTATAGTATTAAGAGGCAAGCCGAATTCTTGTGACTGATGTTTTGTTCTACCGTTTGTTCTCGATTTTGACCAAACGTATATTATTTGAAAGGTATTTCTTTTTTCCGTTTCACAGATTTACAGATTTTTAAATTTTTTCCCTTATTTTGAGTAAATTGCATCTAAAGTTGCTACTAAAACATACATACAATTATTTATACGCTATGTGTGTTTTATTAAATTTGCTAATGTGTTTGGTAATGAGTTTTTTACCTTCATTAACAATAATAATAAACCATAAAAGTGTTGGTTTGTGAATTGGATAAGTTGAGTAATAAATCTGCTAGAATATGCACTCGAATTTCTAGCGCTGGAGTCTGCTAGTTTTAATAATACTACTTAAAAAAATATTATCGTTCAGTCAGGCGTACCCCAAGGAAGTTGGTCCAAAATTTTATTTACTCTCTTTATAAATGATCTACCTTATGTTCTCAAATGTTTCTATGTATACTGATGACGTAAAGAATTTCTTAAGCTTTAATAACTATTGCGATCAAATCCATCTACAACACGTTCTAAGTAATTTTTATGTATGGTGTCACTTAAATTTAATCCAATTTACTTTAAAAAAAAAAGCAAACATATGCATTTAACTAGATAATTAGTATCATTTCATTGCTATAAATATGGCGATTACCAGTTGGAACATGTAAATAATATCCTGGATCTGAGTGCTCTAATAGATGACAAATTAGAGTATGTTCAACATATATCAATGACAGTTATTAAAGCACGTGGTAGTCTGGCCTTTATAGAACAATGGGAAAAAGAATTCAATGTCCCTACAGTAACCAGACAACTACACACCTCTCTAGTGAGATCCATCTTAGAATTTGGGTCTGTTATTTGCGAGCCACTCTTCAACAATCGCCAAGACTGAATCGGTGCAAAGCAATTTCTCCTTTTCTGCTTAAGACATTCTTATCCAAATTTTGTTAAACTGCCATCTTATACAACAAGACTTTCTCAAATTGACCTGTCGTCTTTAAAAAGCCGAAAAAACAAGCTTAACGTTATGTTTTTAATCAGCTTAATCTCAATCGATTTCTCAAAGCAATTTCTCCTTTTCTGCTTAAGACATTCTTATCCAAATTTTGTTAAACTGCCATCTTATACAACAAGACTTTCTCAAATTGACCTGTCGTCTTTAAAAAGCCGAAAAAACAAGCTTAACGTTATGTTTTTAATCAGCTTAATCTCAATCGACATTTCGCCACGGTCTACTCGATTTTACACTCCACTTTTTATCCCAGTCTTTCGTCAAAAGTTTGTCGATGCTTATCCATTTAGAAGAATGTGCCATGATTTTAATGATCTCTACAATTTAATTGACTTTTTTTAAATGATAATATTATTAAATGCAATATTATATTATCTTTAAATACCTAGTCTCATATTTCTGATTTAATGATTTTTAATTATTATTACTTTTATATTTTTGTTTATTATAAAACAGTCTGTAAGTTTCTTTTCCATAGACTTAATAAATAAGTTAATAAGCAGGCTAGAAACTAGACCATCTTTAAAGAATTTATAAAAAAAAACATTTTTAAACACACATTATTCTGTCGTAAAAACTAAATAATATTTTCGAAGTAAACCTAGGTACTATAAGGCAACTGATGTTTTAAACAAATTCGATTGTAGCACAAAATTTTTGTTTTATTTATTGATGGTTCCAACCATTTATTGGGGTTTCCCAATGCAGAGCTGCAGTAAGTAAAGAATCACTTTTAAAAAATTTATATATACTTTATTTATTCTATTTTTATCAGTTACAAAAAAAAATCAAAATATCTTAAAAACATTAAACTTTTAAAGTCATTTAAAAGAACTTAAAAATGAGAGTAAAAACTTTGTAATAATTTTTTATAATGCGGACATTATTGACCATCAAAATTTATTGCGATTTATGAAACCGTAATAAATGAAATTTAAATTAGTTGTAGTCGATTGTAGTCGTTGTATTATTTTAGTTTTATAAATAATAAATCTACCATTACCTCAGTTTGTATCTTTTGAGTTTGCGTTTCGGTTTGACTTTGTATAGAAACTAAGAATTTTTTAAATTCACTTCAAAGTTTTTCATACAAGTTTCAAGCGTATCGTTACGTTTTTTTATAATATATACATTAGGTTTAGTAACTTTTTTGACTTTTGTCGAATATCGAATTACTCTCGCAATATGATGTAGGGCGTGGAAAACCATGAAGAACTGCATGCTTATTTATTTTGGAATGGTAAAAAAACCTTGCCCGTAAAATACAGTTACTTTTGCTACAAATCACAAAAAATTTAAAATATAAAAATCGGATTCGAGCAAAAGTAAATGCATTTTACGGGGAAGGTTTTTTCACCATTCCCAAAAACTAAACATGCAGTTCTTCATAGTTTTCCATGCCCTACCTCATACTGCGAGAGCATTCTTCGTAAAAAAAAGTGACTAACTCTAATACACACTAGAGTGGTCCTACGTTATATGAACATTTTTCAAATTGCGATTTTAGGGAAAGACGGGGTCCAATTTGTTTCCTTTGTATATAAAACTAGACGTGATATGTTGAGGAGTTTCTGGTAATTATGAGACATGTTGCAGTAGTGCATACGAATTTATCTTTACCCTTCCATATTGCTGTATGAATTGCCAGTAGTGGATGGGTGTTAGTAGTTATTCGTCATATTATGAGTGGCACTTTCTTTCTTTTGTTTATTTTTAAAGCCGTCCCATAATCCGTTGTAGTATGGTTCTATGCACATTGGATATTAAAGCTGCTATTTATCGTAGAATTGGGGCCATGTAAATTAAAAAAAAAAAAACATTTTTTTATTTATATAAATATTTTGCGTTGCTTATTCCTCTATAGGTTTAATGAAAGCTATTGAAAATAACTTTACTTTTTTTCGGGCATCTAGCCAATATAACAAGACCATATCAAATGAATAGTTTTGACTAATAACTGGTCAACTGCGACTTCCACTTCATTTAACTTGATCTGCAAGTTTATTAATATATTTCATCGAAGAATAATTTTATGTTATCTACATTTAATGTGAAAATTTAATATAACTAAGTAATGCCATTCACTGTTCACACAAAAAACTGGTTTGTTGCGGCTACCGAATTTATTGCCAATCCATTTGCGATAAAGTAAATAACAGAATATCGAGTAATTGTACTTCCAATTTGTTGTCTCACTAGTTAGTTGTAAAATTATCAATATGCTCTTTAAAGAAAAGTCACTTTTTCAACCACTGTACTCTACGACACTCAGTTTTCAAGATATAAGCGATATTAATACTTTTTCGATCTGGCAACTCTAAAAAGACTTACAGGTCAAAATATTCAGCTTTTTACGTTGTTATGTATGTTCCCCGCCTAAAAAGAGTTTTTAAACAGGGGACAAAATTTTAAAAATTTAGCTCTATGATGCAGTTTTCGCTATTATATTGAATAGCAAAACTAGTAACATACGTAGACGTATAATCGATAATTAATCATATAACGAAGCAAACATATCCATACGTATACGTTAGGTTGGCCCTTTATAAAAAAAAAATGTGTTCAAACTCTCGGTCTCACCCCCTAGAAATATGCGAATAACAAAAAAAAAAATGAGAAATACAAAGTTTTGGGTCAATCAAAAAAAAAACATTGAGAGGTTCCTCAACGCGACTGAAATTTTCAAGTGTGTTTATATGAGGAAAATATGACGTTTTTCAGATTTGACGAAAATTTCGTTTTATAGTTTAATTTTTTCGACAATTTGTTATATGAATCGACTTCTCTGTAAAAGGCTACATAACTTCAAAATCGAATAATAACTAGCAAAGAAAAAGCAAATGCCCCAGATAACTTTTGTGCCAAAAATAAATAAGTCGCCATAATTTTTTTTGGTCTCTATACTTATAAGTACTTAGATGTGAAGTATTGTTTTATTGCCACGTTGTTAACCTAATGCGCATTAAGACCGAAATGGGAAATTTTTTTGATAAAGTGTTGTTAAATATATGTTAGAGATTAACTCTGTGAAATTTTAAGTAAATTCCTTTGCCAGAATTTTTTTACAAGCAATTTCTTTACGGATTTCGAGAAAAATGATTGTTTTGTGAAATATTTAGTAAATGTACCCTTTCTAAATACTTTGTATCAAAAACTTATCAGTTTTCTGCTTTCGAATGTTATATTTTATCTTAATAGCCTAGGGTTTCGGAAAAAAATTATAGGACCCCATTATCCCTTTTGGACCTGGCGTTACATATGACTCCAAGCTAATAAAATATTTTTTATTCAAAAAATTCAAATATTTTGTAAGTGGTGTTGAATTTTTAGATATGGCGCTTAAATGCTAAAAATTTGGAATACCTCGAAGAACGTTAACCCATTCCTTGCCGAGGCCAAACTTTGAATATGGGCATATATAAAAATATTAATTGTTCTAGTAAACTAGATAAACCCTTACTATGGGTTGCGAGATAAAAGTGTGGTTATTATATTTTAAGCGCCATATCTAAAAATTCAACAGCACTTACAAAATATTTGATTTTTTTGAATAAATTGTCTTTCATTAGCTTGGGGTCATATGCGACCCCAAGTCCAAATGGTTCAATTAGGTCACATTATTTTTTCGGAAACTCTAGGCTGTTGAGATAAAATATAACATTTAAAAGTAGAAAAGTGTTAAATATTTGATACAAAGTATTTAGAAAGGGTATATTTACTGAATATTTCAAAAAAAAACTCATTTTTCTCGAAATCCGTTAAAAAATTGTGGCAGAGCAATTTACTTAAAAATTCACACAGTTAATCTCCAATATATATTTAATAAAACTTTAAAGTGGTAGACTCATTTTTTGGAATTTTGTTTAAGAAAATTTTTTATAATTTAAAAAAGGAGTTTTTTGGAAAAAAAAAATTTAGTACCGATATCGATCATTAAAACAACTTGTCGAAAAAAATAAACTGTAGAACGAAGTTTGCATAAAATCTTAAAAAAGCATATTTTCCCCACATAAACACACTTGAAAATTTCAGTCGCGTTGAGGCATCTCAAGATTTTTTTTTTTTTTTTGATTGACCCAAAACATTGTATTTCTCAGTTTTTTTGCAATTCGCATATTTCTAGGGTGTGAGACTTTAAATTCGAAAACTTTTTTCCCCTCCATATAATGAAGGGCCACCCTAGTATACGTACTACATTAGAGAATCCGCCGATAAGCACATCAATGGATTAGTGGGTCAGTGAAAAGTTTAATGATTATAGTGATATTAGAAATATGTTTTATGCTATTGAAAATTGTTAAGACAATATATAAATTTGTCATTCCGTTCGTATTTATTAGAAAAAAAATGTTTGGACCCCACTAAATATATATACCTGTACGTATGTGGAAATTACGATCAAGCTCTCAATAGGTCAGCTACGAATAATTTGCTAATTTTTAATATAAATCATTGAAAAACAGTTTGCTGTTAAAATTCACTAAAATTTGTTTGTCTCAAAGATTTCTTTTTGTTGTCGTTATAGTTGTATTTCTAAGCTTTGTATTTTGTGTGTGATACCTTAAATTGCTGTTGTTGTTGTCTTTGTAGCATTTGCTCAATGAGTGTGTATACATCATTATATTCCACGTGACACATTATTTTATACAGGTATTGCCAAATATTTTTTGTAGTTATCCCGATATAAATACAATAAATCACCAAAATGAAAGGACAATGTATAAAAAACAAGTGCGTTTTCTTAAAAAGTACCAAATTAGTTAGAAAAAAAAATAATTACTATATAAAGATTTTAATAAAATTAAAAATAAATCTGACTTTTTATATATATATATATATTTTTTGTAATCTTCAAATCTTCTCCTTTAACTCTAAAATATAAGTTCCTGAAAAATGTTCATAATAAAAGTTTTTTCATTTGAAAATATTTAGAATCGTTCTAATTTAAAATTTTTTTATACATTTTGTTTTCATGAACTTAAGATATTTATTTTATAGAAAAACTTTCAGATTAGAAACTTTAATCGTTTTCGACATATTTATTCCAATAGTTTTTAAATATTTGTCGACTTTAATATTTTGCATGCAGAATCACCGAAAATTGAACAAAACTTAAGGAAATTTTATAAAAAATTATTTCAAATAGAGTTGAAGAGACAAAATCACTAGGCCTGGTAAAACAATATAGATATATATTGTCAAACTCTCATTTTATTTTTAGTCACCCAGAAACTCTGACGTAGAAACTTGGACTTTGGACTGTAGGTTCCCCTCTCCGTCCAAAGATCCATTTATTAGGGATTTGTAGTAATTCGTACATTAAAGGGGTAAAAATGATCGAAAACTGGGAAAATGGTAACAAATAGAGGAATATGAAATTTAGTGCGTAGACTCCATCCGAGAAACAAACATTGGTTCATTATTAATTTATTCGAAGTTCGGCCATTTAAGGGGCAAATGGCCAAAAAGTGTAAAAATGGTACTTTTGTGCATATTTTCAACATATTAATCTATATATCTATATAATCTATATATATATATATATATATATATATATATATATATATATATATATACTAGCTATTTTTACCCGGTTTTGCCCGGAATGCAAAGGCCTTTGACTTGAAAAAAGGTTCACTCTACTTACCAGGCGCTGACTACTTAGTGCCCAATGAACAAATTCCTCAAAAAAATTAACTTTCTCTCCAAAAATTTGTATGGGATTTGGGAATTTGTTCATGATGAAAAAAATCCCCAATGTTTAGGTTTTTTTTGGAAGTACATTAATTTTTTTATTTCAATTTAAGATTTTGTGGTTTTTTTTAATTTAGAAGTTTTTTCAAAACTCGCTACAGCAGAAATAGTGCAAAAATAAGCTGCGAAACCGCTTGAAGTTTACATATTTTGTAAACATCAAATATAACGGAATCGTTTGCAAATTGAAGGAATCAGAAGTTTTAAAAATTTAATTAATTCATTCAATAAATGATCATCATTGAGCAGAGACGTCAAATTTATAGAAGTTTCAAAAATGGAAAATGAATGCGACATTTAAAATTATGACGCAAAGTTGCTTTAAGCAACTGTTTTTAGTATATGTTTGACCTATTTTGATCAACAGATAAATACTCCACATACGTAGGTACAATTCATCGTAAGACTTTTCACTGGGATGTGTTCCGCGAGCGAGCCGCGTCCGCGTCTGCGGCTACATCGTGCTGCCACGATGAAAAATACTGACCTATTTTTATGTTTGAAAACAAATTTATGGTAAAATAGTAGTTTTCAAGTAAAAGGCCGTAACTACAATACAAAAAGCCAATTTTAAACTTTTTGTTAGTTGCGGCCTTTTACATTTTAGGTGACGATATAAACGTGTATTTTTTCCTAATTGTTGACTTAAAAGTCGGTCAAAATTCTATCCTGGTATTTATATTGAAGCTGATTAACAAACGAAGTCCTCATCTTCTTTCGATTAAAAGGCCGCCCTCAATAGTTTATTTTCCAGTGCATAACAAACAAGTCCAAATATTGCTAAACATTTTCTGCGATTCCAAATCACTAATAACTTTTTTAATTCTGAATCTCAATAGATATTTTCTGAAATTCAATTGATATTTTCTGAAATACATTTGATAAGTTCTGAAATACATTTCATGTTTTCTGAAATATATTTGATATTTTATGAAATACAATTGGAAAAGGTGTAGATGTTTACACATCTCCCCTGAGATCGAGTTCACATTGATTTTTTTTTATTATAAATATCGCATAATCCTTAAGATCTCCAATACTGCAATCTCCCTTACATTGGCTCGGGGCTTTCTGACACCAGCTAAAATGTGTATTCACATTAAGTGAAGATTGGTGAATGATAATTTCTGAACAAAAGCAAAGCAAATCTGGTCGCGTTTAGTTGATAATCTGGTTTTAAGGGTAATTTTAGAGGTATCAATATGGGAGATTATTGTTCTAAACATGAATGAATTTTCACTAATTTTAAATTCGTAAAATTTGTTTTCAATAAAAAATTTAAAATTTTTTGTTACTTATACCACTTTGTGATCAAGGTATAGTGTGTTTGTGCTGATGTTTGTGATGGTGACCAAGACACTAGAAATCAGTTCCAGAGTCGATTTAATGATGTCCGTCCATCTGTCTATCTATCTGTGGACTTTTTAATTAAACTAAAGTTAGCAAATATTATTATATTTTGATTCAATTCTGTAATAATCTGTTGCCGGCCATAGAACGAACGCCATTGAAATTGGTGAAAATCCGTGTGTCTTCAAACTCAGCCACCATACAAATAACGTGGATCAGGATGATTAAAATTGGCATAAGATGCATATAGTCATAAATATTTAGGTTAAATTTTGTGTAGACGTTTTTCAACACTCATAAATATGTACTCCAAATCTAAATCCTGCAGTTTCCCAATTTTTTTTTTTTTTTTTTAGAAGAATAAATTACATTGTTAAATATAATCTAGAGAGGTCAGGTCAGAATGGGTCGACATTCTGATGGAAACCTTTTCATATCTACAGCAACAGATTCATAATAATGTCATTCAAATTTGGTTAATGCTTATTTTTTATTCTATTAGTTGGATCTACGACCCTTTCTGTAGCATATCACTAATAATGCAAAAATTGTTGTTATGTGGCAGTTGTTGTTAGGGGTAATCCGAAGCAGGGCACGCTACGACCACCGGCCTTATTGCTCGTCGAAATGGGGGAGGTTCATTGCTCCAATACACCCAGGATCACCATACTACTTATAAATATTTTGAAGAGCGTGCAATAGGTAACGAAGAGGAAATCGATAGGTAATAGAAGAATTGAGGAAAAATAAGTAAGGAAAAAAAAATATACCAATACAAAAATAAGTTTGAATAAAGATACAAGGTGTTACTGTTATCGTATATAGCCCTCCCAGCCACGACCAAAATAAAATACTACATTCCAAAACAAATATTTAAATAATGATCCCAATTTCGAGTTCTACAACCGCTTGGTTTACCTTAGCTTAAAATCAAACAGAATATTTTATTGCTTAGCCCGAACCCATAGTGATTTTATTGAAACATTAACAAATTCATTTAATTGTATTACTAAAGTTTAATTCAAGTTTTAACACTATTCTCAATATCTATCTTAGCTGGACATATGGATATAAGTTTCACTTAGTATATTAATAAATTTTGAAACAAACCAAAGTTAGGTAGGTGAGTAAAAGTAAGGGAAAAGTATATGTTTAAGTCTAAATGATTTATGATATATGTTTAAATAATAATGAACGAAATTAAAGATAGAAAAAAAATAATATTAAAATAAAAAATTTTACTGCTTGTGTCTCAAGGTCTTGCAATTATGCTTATAATTTAAAAGTTTTTATTTCCTTTGTACTGATCATAGTTCAAAATTATAACAAATAGAGATCAAATTGGAGTTAAAATATTTATAACAATCTCATGCATAATTTATAGCATGGTAGAAATAGTTCAAATAAAAGCTTTATTAAAAAGAACTTTATCTGGTCACCAAAAAACAAATATTCATACTTTATAAATTAAATAAGTTATAATATCCATCCATGAGAACAGATGAAAAAGAACGAATAAAAAAAATGTATATAATTGTCACGCGAGAGAACAGCACCACAAAAAAAAAATATATAAAATAATAAATTAGATTATAATACACTTACATTAACGGGTATTTACGTTGCTCCCTCGTCGAAAGATCTTTCGATGCAGGTATTTCTTTTTGGGCTGTTGAAGAATATTTTATTTTGCAGGTTCTCTTAATTAAGAAATGTTGCTAGTGAATGTTTAGCAACATAGTCGTAATGTATAATCAAATAATTTCTGAAACATTGACTTAAGAGGATGTACTTGGTATTTTCAATTGTTTTAAATAGTTTATAGACTCCTTTTTTTTCCTCTCTCATTATAATGTATTATTAACTGCAATTTCTACAGCGAATTGTTAACCAATACAGAGCTCATACATGCCTCACACAAGATCGCTGTTAGTTTAATTCATAGCAAAAGGACAGTTATTGTCATAAGCGAACGTTCATTGATCAATATATATGAAACAATGTAAGTTGTATGAACTTTGCTTTGGTTACAAAAAAACTAAATAAAAAAAATTTTTAATCACGATACCGCAAATTGAAATGAAAATAGTTATAAGCACGAAAAAGTAAAAATTTAGGAATCACTAATTATTAAGTGCTTTGGGTTTATGATATTCTTTTTTTCTCTGTTTTTTTTTTGCAAATACGTTCTTTTCACACCTTACTGACACTAGTGTTTGTTATTATTCTTTTCTGGGTTATTTTCAAAAAGATTTTTTCCCTTAAGACAATGTTTTCTTCCCTGTAGCTTATACTAATGCGTTTTTCGTAAAAAAAAATTGGTTTAGGAGTAGTGACTCGATGCACGGATCTGTTTTAAGCCTTGTGTGAACTGCTGCCGTACGACTTTTAACACTTGCGATAAACTTCCAAAATAACACAAGCGACTGTTTTTTTTTCTTTTTTTAGTTTGTACTGTTCTTCTAGGCTCGTTTATTATGTATTATAACCTTAGCTATATATTTTTTTGTTGTTACTGAACACAAGGTGCCAAATCTATACAAATTAAAAGTTGTATGAGAAAAAAAATTTGTTCTAAATAAATTGTTATTTTTATTTAATGTTACCCTTTGAGATGGCATCAGAGGGATGAATGTGGAAACAACTGGAAAGTAGTTAAATGTCCAAAGCAAAGTGATCTCTGTTCTACAATCTATAAATTGAGCATTAGTCTATTGATTTGAATGAAACCTCGAATTTAGTCAGTTAACCATACCTGGTAGTTCTTCTGTAAAATCAAATGTTTGTTGGTGCTGAAGTTACGAAAATGTACCCTGACAAAAAGGCATTCCACAGCAGTAGAATAAATAACCTGGCCAATGCTGTTATGGATAACAGAAAAAAAAATGCAAGGTTGTTTTGTTAGGAGAATGAAACCACCATATTTGTGATGCAGAGGAAAACGTAGAATACTCACATTTAATTGTTGGCCAAAATGTTAATACGAATTTTGGTGAAAATTTCGTCCCAAATTACTATGGGTTATTGATTTAAATATAATATATGAATTAATTCACAAACTTGAAGACAAATATAGTTTTTGTTTCCTTTTTTTTATATAACTTTATTTAGCAAATATATTAGATTTTATGAAAACTTATGTTTTTTTTTTACACTGGCTTACTAGCTCTTTCACCGCAGGTTGTATGAATTGCAATTGGCAGAGATTTTTGTCTTTTCGTTGCATGTAAGCTCGTATTCTTAAGCACGATTTAGCATATTTGATCAAATAACATTGTATTTCCAGAATTATAGTAAAGTATAAAGGGGAGAAAAAAACGTAAGCGTCAAGAGCACAATACGTAAACAAGGTATTAATAAGTTCAGAGATGGCGTTGTATTCACCAAGCAATTTATTAGTCAGTATATTTGAAAACATTTTGATAAGAAAAATTTTTGAAAGTTAATGCAAGCGTCATTACATTTCTCTGCAATCAACGTATAATTTTATAACTAAATTATTTGTCTTTATTGCATTTTTGTTACCTTCAATACTAACATGGGCTTTTCTAGGCTCGAGCTATAGTCACAATACATAAAAAAAATTATCGATCTTTAAAAAACTAACCCATAAAACCCAGTTTTTACTATACTCCCTTTCTTTATAAATTAATTTTATTTTAAATAATTGCTTGACTGAAAATGAGAGATGTCTAGAAAAATACCTGTCTATTTTTTATATCATTTTTATAATTGCCACGAGTGTGCCTGCAAAGTTTCAGCTCGATTGGATCACGACCAGCAGACACTACGAGTTAACCCTAGTCAGACGAAACGGTACAATTTTACCTTTTCTTTTAAATTGCAATAACTTTTTTCTAAAAATATACGATTTCTGAAGTTCTGTGACATCTTCAAACTTATTACGTTTAATATTTTTAAAATTTAATATTTTAAAAATATGTCAATGCCTTACCTATTTTATAAGGCCAAGTTGATTTAACAACCTTAAAATGCTGACAAGGTACAATTGTACCTTCATATATCTTATATGAAAATAAGCAACGTAAACGAATTAAAATTAATTTTATTATATCTATTTTATAAATACGCTTTAATATACTTGAACACCTAAATTTACATGAGAAATTGGAAATATTTTTATTGAGTTTGTGTGCATGATATTCATGTGGTATTTCGAATTGAGTGTTCGTCGCAAACAGGTTTCACGCAGAACACACATGACTTTCTAGTCTTACGTTGTTTACGTTTCTCATATTGGCAAACATAACAAATACCAACGACTGGAGAGGCTCTACATATACCATAAGGTACTTTCGAACCAGCTTCCAGATTTGGCGTTGCCGCAATTGGCTGTCCCAGTACCATTTCTAAAGCACCTCGTACAAAATATTTACATACAATTAATTTGTTGCTGCTACGTTCTTCTACTGATGGCATACATAGCTGCTTAGAAAGATCTATCAAAAATTTTCTACGCTGATCTTTTGTCTTATACCTTGGATGATGTTCTCTACTTATTAAGTAAGAAGCTAAATCAGCTACGTCAATCATATTATAGAATAGCGCAAGAGGCCAGCGAAATGTTCGTCGCTTCACTGTATACTCACCCAACATTTTGTCCATCACATCAACTCCATCTTTAGTTTTGTTGTAATATTTGATAATTTCTGGCTTGGCTAATAGTGTGTTTTCAACTTCTCTTGTCGTATGCATAGTTGACAGTAGAACAACTGCTTTGTTCTTTTTTTCTACATCATATGTACATATTGTGGCATCACTGTTGCAGACAAAGTTGGTTGAATAAATTGGCCGATTCTTTGTAGGCTGCATATTGTTTGGCATGAACTTAATATTTTTTCTTAATGTGCCAACTAATGTCATATTCCAAGAATTTAATTTCTTACTAATTCTAAAGACGTAAAAAAATTATCTGTCACTACGTTTCTTCCAGATCCTTTATACAATTCAACTAGGTCAATTACAGTTCTTCCTCCAATATTTTTTTGCCGTGGACCGTCTTTTGGCTTTCCAGTATAAATGTGGCCTTGTAGTGGGTAAGCATTAATTGAGTCACAAGCCCAGAAAATCTTAATGCGATACTTAGCCGGTTTAGAGGGAATATATTGAGTAAACTTGGTATGGCCTCTAAATGGAAACAGTCGCTCGTCTATGGTGATGCATTCATATGGCTCGCATAATTTCTCTAAATTTTTATTCATCATAGTCCAGATGTCCCGGATTGCTGCAGCTTTGTCTGTTTTTATACGCTCTGAACGTGTGTTCTCATTATCAAATCGAATAAATCTCAGCAATATCTTGAAGCTGTCGCGAGACATTGCCGCATGTATAAGAGGCAATGAATCGGGATTCCACAAATCGCCCAAAAAGGCATCAACTTCAGTTTCGGTAAATGGCTGAAATGTTTTTTTGGGAACTGTTTCAGAAGAATTAGGAAACTTTTGTGCAGTCTTATTGTTATTAGCTTCGCAGACTCTTTTTTCTTTTCGATTTGTTTCTCTCAATATAATGTCACATATTTCTGGAGTAATAATTGACTTGAAAATTTCTTTTTTGGAAGAAGAAATTCTCTTTGCTGAAGGTCCACCTTTTTGGCGCAAAATGTAATGAGATTTGGTTTGTAAACTTGGTAAAGGTTCACTGCACCATTGAGTTCCATGTTTTCCAGTCAAAATACTGCCTTCAGTTTACTCGTCTTCAGTCCTATCATCTGAGTCGTATTCTTTTTCGCTCTCTATGACAATTTCTTTTTCAATGTCTGAATCTTCATCAAATGTATCAACAATTTGCGGCAAATAGTTTTCACCATCCGACGCAACAAATATTTCTTCATCTTCTGAACATTCGATCATTTACCTTATTTCATCGGAAGTTAATCTAGTTGCAAAATTATTTACATTACGTAATACCTAAGGAAATTTTTAATGAAATCGTACTTACCTACTAACGCGATGACGACTTGTACTAGCTCCATTTCCGATATCACTCATAATGAATTAGTGAATTTCTCACAATTTTATGTAATGGCTTAGTAATTTAAGCACAATTTTATATATATTTGATAACTAAATGCTTATCAAATCAACGCACGTAAAACAATAAACTGCACAACTTCACATACATACATATGTATGTTTGTTTTTTTCGCAACGACTGAAGATTTTTTGGGTCTCCCCTTTTTTAGAAAGTGAGTTGTACAAACAAAACACAACTTCTTTGTATGACAGTTTTATTGTAGTGATTCCCCGTTTTAACATTATTAAAAGTTGACGTTACTAAATTCAAATTTAAAATTATTTCTAAAATGTGTGCTTAAAGAAATTTGAATATTAAAGTAAATTATGACTTTATTTTAGACAATTATCTGTGTATTCAGTAATTTAGAATTTTTGTGTACAATGATTTAACTTATCAACCGTAAAAAGTATAATTTATAGTGAAAATTCTATGTAGGTATAATTGTACCTGCACCGCCTCTTAACGTTGTAAAATTATTCCGTCCAACAAAGGTTAATGTAACGGGAGTACAAATAGATATTTTCTTATTTCTTTATTGATCAAACTACTAATAAAATTTCTATATTTCCATAGTATATAATTTCAGCCAAATAACTTAATATTTCCGATCTGCAGATAGACGTTTCTAACTGACTCATACAGTGATTCTGAGTTGATTAAACCACATTAAAAATTACCCAACGATATACTGCAAATGAATTTCATTTAATATTTCGCCAAATAAATTTATAAATCTAGGTCAAAATTTGGCTATGTTATTTTTAATAAGATCAGAGCAAAATTTTAAAATTCTAGTCCCATTAAAATATTCTCTGATATTCGAGTTAATAAATAATTATTAAAAATTTTACCCAAGTGCAATAAATACAGGTATATAGGGATACAAATATGTATATGACAGTAAATATATCACGTTGTATTATAATAATTATAATGTGTATAAGGAAATGGGGCATAATTTAAATTGGCTGCTAATTTAATGAGGCACAATATTTTAATTAGTTATATTAAAAATGTTGATTGATGCTGTTTTTTGAATACCTTTTTGAACAGCGACTTTTTGCGGCGTTCAAAATATAAAATAAGCTGAGGAAATATCTTGTTTGGTTTTAAATTTATATTCATGAATTAGCATATATACGAGCACATATAACCCACATACACACTTATATTTATACAAAAAAAAGCTTCTATATATTATGTATTCTACTTTATTTAAATGTTTTGCTTGTTTTCTCCTGCTTATACTGTCAATGAAAAATTATCGTTAATTTATCTTTTTTCAACAGAGGTGGATTTTAGTAGTTATATATTTTTATGTATGTATGTATATTACATTTATATCTAACTATTTGTTTTGTTATATTTTTTTTTTTGTTTGCAAAATAAACAAGCATAAACTGTATGAGAACAATTCGAAAAAAATTTACGATGCTAGCAATATTTTTTTCCTTTTCAATCAATTATTTTACGTAATCGAAAATAATTTATTTAGTAAAGTCAACTATTTATGTATTGTTTGTTTCAAATTAATATCCCAACAAAAAAAACTAGAATCGTTAAACAAAACGAAAAAGGGAACGCAACGAGACAAGCTGGATTATAAATGAGTTTAACCGCAAAATGCCAACACGCCAAGTATCCAAAAACACCCATTGCAT
Organism: Cordilura impudica; assembly: GCA_963682025.1. Lineage (NCBI taxonomy): Eukaryota > Metazoa > Arthropoda > Insecta > Diptera > Scathophagidae > Cordilura > Cordilura impudica. The sequence continues at coordinate 194,690,678 of OY821519.1, read as the reverse complement.
TAATTGTTATTAGACTCAGACTGTACAATACGTTTAACGAGGCAATAAATACAAAAAACATTATCCTTGGCTTTTATTTAACAAAAAATAATGTACTTAGGTAAGTAAATGGCAAGTTGTTTACACTACTAAAATGTACTTAGTAAATATATCCTGAAAAAGAAAGAGAACAATAAACAGGTTGTTGTTGTGTGACGGCTGTTGTGTCCCAGGTCGTTGTCTCAGAATGCGCTACAATTTGGATATGAGAGAGAATAGACTGAAGTAATGGACCCGTCTTTTAATAGCGACCCAATTTCATATTTAGCATGTGCTAAAAAATTATTGTTTTTCAGATTTTCTCATTTCTTTCAAATATTTAGTACCAAATTATTTTATTTACTTATTTATTTATTTATTAAATGCGAATATGACATACAGCAAGATAATAATCTTTATACCCTATACCACTATGTGGTCAGTGTAAAATGATTTTGTGCTGATGTTTCTAACTACCAAAAATATTTCACATAGTCCCATCTTTTATTATACCAATCGACACAGAATCACTTTCTGAATCACTTTCTTAAGTGAAGATCGGAAAGCAGCTCTATATGGGGCCTATGACTAAGAAGTGTCCAATAGGGATTATTTTTGGTCTACTAATTAATGGATACAATAAACACATACAAACCCAATTTTACTAATATCTATATAATAATTTGGATCTTGTGGCAATTTATGTCGATTTCATAGGGGTTATTTGTATGGGGACTAGGTCTGAACATGGTGATTCTGAGCCTATCGGTATAATAAATGATGGGTCTAGGTCAAATATTTTTGGTAGCTACAAACAGCAGCACACAGTCATTATACCCAAACCGCATAGTGGTACACGTTATAAAGATTTCCAACTAGAGATTAATGTTCGAGATCGAAATTTTATAAGATTATTTCTTCTATTCGATTGTGGAAGTTGTAGGCATTCAAATAAATAAGTTGGTGCCTTGGTGTATATTACTGTTTATACCGTACATATAACTTAGGTTCGCATTACAAAGAACAACTTCCCAAAAAAAAAACAAGTAAGATAATTACAGTCGGTCTAGACCGAGTATATGGTACCCTATACCATGCGTTTAGAGACCCTATCTCTCAGGCCCAACTAACTGGATATAGAAAATAAGCATAAACCAAATTTGAGTGGGATTTTTATTAATTTTTTTTGCTGCAGATATGAAAAAGTTCATATCGGATGCTATATCTATATGGGGACTAGGCCATGGACCGATCCTGACTATGTATGGTAAAGTGTCTTGTATTTTGCAAAAATATATGCAAACAAAATTTGAGAAGAATCAGTGCAATATTTTTGTTTTTTGATAGAATTAAGTGAAGATCGGGAAGCAGCTCTATATGGGGCCTACGACTAACAGCTGTCCCATAGGGATCATTTTTGGACTACTCATTAATGGATGCAATAAACGCATACAAACCCAATTTGACAAAGATCTATATGACAATTTGGATCTTATGGCAATTTATGTCGAGGGGTCATTTGTATGGGGGTTAGGTCTGAACATGGACCAATTCTCACGAATTTCAATAGCGTTCATCCTGTGGCCGATAGAAGCTTATATACCAAATTTCATCAATTTCATATATGCGACATGCAGTTTGATTACAAGGTTTACATGGAAACACAGACGGACGGACGGACGGACGGACGGACATCGTTAAATCGAATCCGTTAGTGATTCTGATTTGATATGTATAATAAGAGATGGGTTTATGTCAAATATTTGTGGTAGTTACAAACAGCAGCACAAAGTCATTATACCCAAACCACATAATGGTATAGGGTATAATTAACTTATTCCTTAAAAAATTTGAGACTAAGTTCATGATAAAAAGTTTACCAAATTTGAATAAAAAAGTCCCCAAACCAAATGAACAAATCCCCAGTTTTTCAGAAATCAATATAAATAATTTAACACATAAAAACAAAGTTTTTATTAAAACTCTTTATTTCCTTATGCATATTAGTTTTGAATCTCTCCGTTACTGTGCATGACTTTGAGTGGCTATCTTAAAACTAATCTTTGGCCACAACAAGTTTATGGAGAAAGTTTCAGTTCGATCAGATGAGGGAAAATAGGGTTTAAATCACTCCGTGACTGTACGTGACTGTGTGTGAGTGTTTATGACTATCTTAAAATTACTCTTTGGCCACACCAAGTCTATAGACTAAGATTCAGATCGAACGGATGAGAGGAAGTGAGGTTTTAATGTCTCCGTGACTATACGTGACTACGAATGACTGTGCGTGGCTATGTCGAAGTTAATCTTTCTTATCAGCGAGTATATCGACCAAGTTTCCGATTGATTGGATTAGGCGAAAGCCGTTTTAATTCTCTCCGTGACTAAGTCAAAGTTAAACTTTTTTTCACAGCAAGTGTATGGACCAAGTTTCAGATCGACGGATGAGACAAAATGACATTTAGATCACTCCGTGACTGTGCGTGACTATGCATGGCTGTGCGTGAATACTTCAAAATTAATCTATAGTCACAAAAAGACTATGGGTCGAGTTTCAGAACAATTGGATCAGGGGGAATGGGGTTGCCCCATGACAGACAGTCAGAGTGTATGAGTTAAAAGAAAGAGTTTAAAAATGAACTTACTCCCCAAATTCATTCTTCAGTTTTTACATTACTTTGTTTAGTGCAGAATTTTGATAATGAATTTAGTAAAATTTTTTATTTAAGTGAAAATTTTCATACTGCTATCAATATTTGTCCTGCAATAAACGCATTTAAAATCTGTATTCTTTTCATTACCATCACTGCGGAGCTTTATATCACAACCATAACATATCTTGCAATGTTTGTGTGGTAATAAAAAATGCACGATTGTATTAGTAGCATTTTTGCGTTTTCTTATCCATCACAATGAAAAATATCGAAATGATCTGAAAATATGTTTTGACGATTAAAAGTTGACGACAACTGACGGGTGTGGCTGCCAAACGCGCGAAAGAGGCGCGCAGACACGACGCACACGCGGAACACCGCTCAGCGAAGAGCCTTATGATAAACCATACCTACGTATGTGCAATAATTTCCTGTTGATCCAAATAGGGGCCACATATGCTATAAGCAGTTGCTTAAAACAACCTTGCGGCACAATTTTAAACGTCGCATCCATCAAATACTTTCGTTCGACAGGTTCAAGATTTTCCATTTTTGAGACTTCTAAGAATTTGACGTCACTGCTCTATGATGATCACTTATTGAATGAAGTAATTCAAATAATAAAAGTTCTGATTCCTTTAATTTTCAAACGATTCTCTTATTCTTGATGTCTACAAAATAAATAAACTACAAAAAAATAACTAAACCCGTTTCGTAGCTTATTTTTGAAGAAGTTTTATGTAGGGTCTTCTAAAAAAATTAATTTAGTCCCCGAACTTCTAAATTAAAAAATTAAAAAATTCCCCAAAAACTTTTATATTGAAATAAAAAATGAATTTACTCCTCAAAAAGCGTAAAATTTGGGGAATTTTTCATCATGAACAAACTCCCCAATACCATATAACTGTTTTGGAGAATTTGTTCATTGGGGACTAAGTACTCAACGCCCTTCGCGAGGAGCACACGTATGTTTAAAGGTGTAGATGTTGTGTAGGGTGAAATGTTCTTAGCTTTACAAATAGATCCAGATACAGAATTAATCTGATGGTTCCACGTGAGCGATTTATAAAAAATTATTCCAAGATTCCTAGCAGATTCCACAATTGCAATATTTTTATTATGATGATGCTGGAATATCTATAGGGATGATTTGATTTACTTGATATGTAACTAACACATTTTGATTTTTTGGATTTAAGTACATTTGAAGAGGCCCATTCAAATGTTTTATTGGGATCCTCGTTAAGATCCATGCATTCACTTTTCACCCTTTTCAGAGCTAATATAAATTAGGACATCATCCGCATATATATATGGATGTTGTGTGTGAAAGTTGACTAGGGAAGCCATTAATGTATAACGTATAACAATAGTCGGCCAAAATCAGAGCCTTGCGGCATGCCTTTAGACACATGTACTGCACTGGTATTAGTTCACGAATGATGACTGTGAGAAGTTATGTGAAAAATGGGCGGAATAAAACCAGGGGGCGTGCCACCTTCCATACATGATAAATACATATCATCACAATTAACAACAAAATTATTCACTAGAAATAGGTTATATGGCAAAACAACGTTGACCAGGTCAGCTAGTACTTTATATTTAGACATAACAAAGAATATAATATGACTAACATAACATTATAGAGTTCTGCAAAATGGAAAAAGAGGCACATTGTATAAAAAAAATTACATTTTAAAGACCCAAAATAAACCCTTCGCAGGAAAATTTATTATTATTACTTATAAACAAATAATCAAGTTAATTTACGTTTTTATTATTTGCATTACTTATAAGAAAAGGTCATAATGAAAAACGTTGCATAATTTCGGCAAACTCTTATTTATATCTATATAAAATTTTTAATTTTAGTATGTTAACTATTATATTTTACTTTTAATTTGAAAGAATAAATTAATAAAAATCAAATAAAATTACATTTGAAGCGAAATTATTTATTTCTCCAGAGCATTTAGAAATTCGTAACAATTTTTTTTGTAATATAAATGTATTTAATAGAAAATATAATTTACTATTAACAATAAAGTTTTTAAATATTATGAACCCGCTATGGAATAATGACAAACAAGTTGTTAAAAAAAACTGTTGATTGCTGACAATTTTAAATAACAACAATATTTATTATATTAACAAAATCGATTGTTGGTTCCGTATCAATTCAAAAATTTATTCTGTTGACGAAAAAAATATTTAATATGACAATTGATTGCCATAATTTTTTTTCTGTGTATATTCACTTATTTTAATCCCCATTTTTATACCCTACACCACTATGTGGTCAGGGTGTAATGACTTTATGCTGATTCTTGTCACTACAAAAAATATGTAACCTAGACCCACATTTTATTATACCGAGCGACTCAGAATCACTTTCTGAGACGATTTAGCGATGTCCATGTAAACCTTGTAATCTAACTGCAGGTCGGAAATGCGAACTTGTTTTCTCGAAATTTGGTATATAAGCTTCTATCAGCCATAGCATGAAAAATGTTGAAATTGGCGAAAATCGGTGCATGTTCAGACATAGTCCCCACTCAAATGACACCAATGAAATAGACTTAATTTGCCATATGATCCAAATTATCACATAGATCTTGGTCAAATTAGGTTTTTGTATATTTGTTACACCCATTATTTAATAATCCAAAAATAAACGCTATAGGACAATTCTTAGTCATAGCCCTACGTATAAAGCTGGTTCCAGATCTTCACTTAAATCTGTTAAAAAACAAAAATGTTGCACAGATTTTTCTCAAATTTAGTTTGTATAATTTTTGCAAAAAATAAGTGACCTTACCAAATGCGGTACATTTTTCGGCCTAGTCCCCATATAAATATAGCATCCCATATGAAATTTTTCATATTCAAATGAAAAAAATTGATGGCAGTCCCACTCAGATTTGGTTTATAATTATTTTCTATATCCAATTAGGTTGACCCTATCTCTTAGGGTATCTAAATGCATGTTTTTTTTTTTTTTTGGAAAGACTCAAAACTGGTTTATGGAAGACATGTGTTAATAAAAGCATTATAGTGTGCCAAATGAGTGTAAAATTATACGGACACGGTTTTTGTCGAAATACGTCAGAGTCAATCAAAAATTGATTTTTAATTTATTGTTAGTAAAGTAGTTCTGCATTTGAGCTAACGAATTATTTGTTTTTTTTTTTTCATATTTAAATGCTGAACTTTCTTCAGAACAGTTAAAGAGATAACGACTATAATTATACCCTCCGCCCCAGTGTGCAGAGGGTATATATAAGTTTGTCACTCCATTTGTAATAATTAGAAAAAAAATTCTGGATCCCATGAAACATATATAATTGTGATCCTTATAACAAGCCGAGTTGATATAGCGATGTCCGTCTGTCCATCTGTGGAAATCACGATGACAACTTCAATCGTACAGCTAGTGTGCTCGCTTGTCTTGAAAATGATTCACTGACTTTCTGAGAAATTAGCTAATTAGATTCGTCCAAATCAGTGGAATAGGGCCAGAGATCTGAATCAAATACTAAAAAAAGTATTGAAAAAATATGATTTTCTATGTTGTTCTTGTCACGATAACGGCCTCAATTGGACAGCTAGGTTGATCATTTTTAGTTGAAATTATTCACCAAGATTATGGGAAGTTTTCTGTCTCAAATATAATTAAAATCGGTGGAACAAGTCGAGGGAAATATCTGAAAAAGTAAAAAAAAAAAATAAAAAAATATGATGTTTCTATATCGTTCTTGTTGTTATGCTAAATGTTGTATTGTTGTCATAGCCGATCTTGTTGTTTTTGTGGTCGTTGTGGTAATAATATTATAAAAACTAACCCTTTGTAAATTTTTTTTTATCAAGTCTGGCAGAAAAATTTTAATGTTTCCATTGTTTTGGCATCACTAAAAAAAAATGTTAGATTATTTTTGTCATCGCCACGAGCCTGCCTGCAAAATTTCAGATAGATTGGGTAGCGGGAAAGGGGTTAAAAATCAATCCAAAATTTTTTCGACAAGCAGACACTACGAGTTATTATAAAGGGAGGAAAAATTCACCAGCATCTACTCGTTGTTAATAAAAAAAAGCAATTTAAATTTACCAAACAAAATTTTATGGACTAATTTATTTAAAGAAAAACACGAAAATAACTTTTGATGTTGTATTTTTTGTGTGTAATATTTACATATATGTACATACATGCATATAATAAATAACAAAATAATATACATATATTCTATACATGTATATTCATAATAACTGCATGTTAGAAATAAATCGGTATATTATTTTATTTTTATAAAATTCTCTAATACTTATTTTGTTTTAGGGAAAATACATTTCTTTTGCATTAACAAACATATTGTCACTTCATTTTGCTCAGTGTTGCTATGCCACAGTAGATGGCACCACAATTTATTTTCTAATCAGATATCAAACTTCATTTTGCTCAGTGTTGCTATGCCACAGTAGATGGCGCCGCAATTTTTGTTCTAATTAGCTTTGCAATCGTTATTTCTATTTTAATATGAATGTCAACATTTTCAAAACAGTTCTATATAGATATATAAAATTATTATTCCGCTTTACCTACAAAATATCTTTAAAAATTTTTTACAATTACTAAAGCATCACTATTGACATAAATACAAAATTGTACCTTTTAAATTTTCCATTCAAATTTAAGCAAATATCAATTCTGAAAATTGGAATTCATATTTCCAATTATAAATTAGAAAATATCAATTGAATTTCAGAAAATCATAATAAAACGTCGGAAATAATAACTTGGAATTTAGAAGACATCAATTGAATTTTTAATATATAAATTTTATTCTTTAAACACAAATTGTAATTCAGAAAACACCAAATATGTTTACATTTAAAAAATCAATTGAAATTAAAAAGAAATGTTGCGATTGAGGAGACATTAGTGGCATTTCAGGATAAGAACATTTTAGTTTTAATTCAATGAATTTTAGAAAACCTCAAATGATATTTTAGATTTTCGAACATAACAATTGTTACATAAATAAAGCGCAATTTGATGAGAATGTTATTTATATATTATTTTTCACAATTTTTTTGGATGCAAATTTTAAGTTTTTCAGCAAATAGAGATAACAAATTATTTTATTTAAAATTTTTGGGACATTTGGTGTTTTGCGTTTGGCATCCCAAATTTGTACCAATGTTTATGATGACTTCAAAATTTGACTTCATGGTAGGCAAGGTGAAACCCAAAACATTGAAGTTCGATAATAATTTCCAGGTAGTAGAATTTGGAGTCAATAAATAAAAATATATTAATTAACATAATTTAATTCAAAATAAAAAGTTGACATCACTGGTTTACATTTTGTATTGTATTGTGTAAATGTATTGTGTAAAGTGAAAACTTCCGTTTAGTATGTATAAAAAAAATTTTGTTTTCCAAATATCGCAATATTTTCAAAAACAAAAATTGAGTTTTTTTTTGGTTATTACTTTGTTACTCGATCCGACCTATACGGCTGCAATGAAGAATTTTTTGGCAACTTAAAAGAAACTATACAGCCATCTCAAATTAGCATGATTTAATATGTATAGCCACTCTATACAACCATTAACTTCGCAATGGGGGTTAGGGCGAGATATTTAATTTGCAAAAGCTTAAACTAAAATAATTAACTAATTATGTCATATAACCGGAAACACATGCATATAGGTTTATAACCTAAATGCATGCCGATTAGCACCACGCCGAAACATGTTTTTTTTTTTATCCGAAATAATAGAAAAGACGAAATCGATCTTTCCTCACTGGAGTGCGAATTACTAATGTGAGAGAGCTCTATATACCAACTCTTGGAATAAACAAAAATCCAGATCAAACCAAAGAATTTTCTGAAATAATTTTGTATAAAGTTTAACAAATAGTTTACTTTTTCAAATATTTTGTTTACATTTATTACACAAGGGAACAATGGTTCTGTTGATTAAGAACTGAATATTGTTTTTAAGGTTATTTGGGACGCTGAATCCAAATCTGCCCTTGGTTTTTTTCTATCAGCTCGACTTTTCGAGATATACCGTTATGTTCAAAATTAAGGCACTTCCGCTACATATATTGGAATAACTTGAAAACGGTTCACCATATTAAATTAAAAAAAAAATCCGAAACTCGCAAACAATATTCTCTTAACGCCGTGCTTACTTTGTTTTTAAATTTTCCAAGTAGTTTTAGAGATATCGTTCAAGTTTTGAAAAAAAAATTTAAATTTTTTTAAAAAAAACATTTTTTTTGTTCTTTAAAAATTCCTAAAAAATAAAAATGGGACAAAAATCACAGTTTTGGTCTACAAACAGTTATTTAAATATATTTCGAATAAAATGAGCTTTATTTCATTGCAATCGGTGCACAACTTTTGATTTTGTTCACGATTTACTGAATTGATATAAATCGCGATTTCCATACAAAAATAACATTTTCTAATGTGTAAGTGTTTGTATGTAATAAGTTAGTTTTTTATGATTCTAAGAATTAAAAAAATTAAGTAATAAAAAAAGATTATTTCATTTTTATGGTTGCGGTAGCAAACTCATAACGCCTACAAATTTTATTGTCCCTTTATTACATCTAGTCAGTTCACAGTCAATTAAAGAGAAAAAAGAAAAGTCCACTTGTTTTTATTGATGTGTGGTTTACCGTTGGTAACGGATGATTTTTTAAAGGAATTCCCCTGAACACATGTGTTCATTCATAAGTGACTGTCAATAAAATTGTGGATATAATTTTTTTTGGTACTTCAGTAAAAAACTACTAAGTATTTATATGGGTTCATTCAACCAATTTTTCTCATTCAACAAGTGTTTACGAAAGCGAAAAGTATAACGACAAAAAATATAAATCATTTTACATTGAACATTTAATCAGTCAACACAAAAAAGTTCAATTTTGTTCCCGTGTGTTATTTATTGAAAATTGTGTTACTTTGATATATACTTCAAAATTGTGCAATGGCTACGTCAAGAAACACCTGTAAAATCAATCCCAACTATTTTTGTAACATATGTGGCGAATACACGTTTATAAAAAATAGAAAAAGTGTGTCAGATTTTATTAAAAAAATTTATTTTGACTACTTCGGATTTACCATGGAAACCCGTGACAAGTACTGGATTCCTAATACTGTATGTAAAAACTGGGTAGAGTATTTAAGGTTATGGGCAAACAAGCAACGGACCCACTTCAAGTATAAAACACCAATGATCTGGCGGGAACCTTCGAATCATTATGATGATTGTTATTTTTGCGCTGTCAACATAACAGGCATTAATAAAACAAACCGGTCTAAATGGATTTATCCTAACGTGTTGTCTATTACCCAACCAGTCCTGTACTCTAGTGAGGATTCAGAACCACAACCATCTACATCTACACACAATTTCCACGACTGACGACAAAATGTTCCTTCACCAATTTCTGAATTTGGATCAGATGACTTGCATTTAGATATTTCTTCTGAACGCGAGCAATTTAATCAGGAGGAGCTTAGTGATTTAGTGAGAGACCTTGGACTTTCTAAAAAAGCATCTGAAATTCTTGCTTCTCGATTAAAGCAAAAAAATCTGTTAACCCAAGGAACAACAATTTCATACTACCGTAACAGAGAAAAAAACTTACTTCCATTCTTTTCCGAAGACGATGAATTTGTTTATTGTTCAGATGTTCCTGGTTTAGTAACAGCGATGGGATTAGAGGAGTATCATCCAAATGACTGGCGACTATTTATAGATTCTTCTAAACGCAGCCTAAAATGTGTACTTCTGCATAACGGTAATAAATTGGGTTCGTTGCCCATTGCACATTCAACTAAAGCTAAAGAAGAATATTCTACAATTGCCTCAGTTATAAATAAAATAAAGTACAACGAACACCGCTGGCTAATTTGTGTGGATCTAAAAATGGTGAATTTTCTTCTAGGCCAACAAGGTGGCTACACAAAATATCCGTGTTTCATTTGTTTATGGGATAGCAGAGCCAGATCTGAACACTGGAGTAAGAAAGACTGGCCTTCGAGGGAAGCTATGGTTCCAGGAAACCACAATATAGTTAATCAACCACTTGTGCCCAGGGATCGCATAATACTGCCACCTCTCCATATCAAGCTAGGACTTATGAAACAATTTGTCAAAGCTCTCAACAAGGACGGTGATTGTTTTAGATATATCAGTAAAAAGTTCAACAATTTGAGTTCGGAGAAACTGAAAGCTGACATTTTTGATGGCCCTCAAATCAAAAAATTAATCAATGATTGTAATGAACAGGGGTTTACTAAAGATTTTGTATGGTTGTAAGAACAACAAAGTAAACAAACGAAATTCAATTTCTTCCAGGCGATGGTTTTAGTAAAAACAAGAAAAGTTTCTAAGGTAGACAAGGAAGGACGAGGGGGAGCCGTTTAAGTCACTAGCTTACAGTCGGGAGGGGGAGTTCGTGTCCACCTGTCTTCACTTATAGCCATTGGAGAAACCCTGACACACAAATATTCTTATAGACTCCCCTTGAAATGACAAAAAATAAACAAAAACAAATTGGATTAATGGTAGTTAGATCATAGAAACTAACAATGCCCCTACTATGACCTTAAAGTTGAAATGGGTTTTAATTAATATAGTGCTTACTATTTAGTTGGGTCTTCATGATGTAGTTGAAGACCGATGCCTCTTAACCCACCCTGCCTATGGTTCCAGCGGCATATTGTCCAAGCCGAAACCCCACAATAAAGAGTTGACCTTACCCTTAATTCATCACGTAAGAAAACTTAAATACATTCACATATTCATTATTAATATTTATTAATTCAATGATTATTAATTCAAGGGATATTCTAAATTTACAAGATTAACCAACCGAAAAAAGGTTAAACATCCTAAGCATTTGATATAAAATTTTTATACTTATTTAAAGCTTAACAATATCTTGGATTAATAATTATATAAAAATCATTGCAGACCAAAATAGATAATTAATTAATAGGTTGCCTAATATTTTAATAAAGGTAAACTAGTTAACATCTAGTTAAAAATAAAAAACTGATAAATAATATTGAAGCTATCGATCATTTTGGCGGACTATAAATACCCTAAATTTCAGAGAGAAGTAAAAACTAACTTTGGAATGTTTTATGTTTCACTTTTCATTTGTTCCTGCTAATATTCAAAAGCCATAAAAATTAAGAGATCTTCAATAAATATTACTTTATAGTAGCGTCTCTTTAATAAAACGGTTATTGTTAGTTGTTACTACTCCTGAAATATTAAAACCGTATGCAAATAAACAAACTAATAGTAATGAAGTTGTGTATATTTAAACTCACCAAAAAAAACTCTGCCGCAGCACGATGAGGCCTCTCGAACTTGCAGTTGTTGTTTAGGCTATAGAAAATTTATGTAAATTTGTTTTGTTTGCATATCAAACTTAATCAGTATTTTAATTTAACTAATGATCATTTCCTCTCTCGAAATATTAGACACGATTATTTACATTGGAATTTACGTTTTATACCTAACAGAATGTGCTATAATTTAATAGTTTTATTTATTTTTTTTTTTTTTTCTTTAAATTTTTTTTTATAATAGTTTAAAGATATAACTTCTGTTAAGTTGAAAGGAAAAGGAGATCAAGAATTGGATGGGGGGGATATTCATGGTATAAATAGTAATGGAAATTTTAAGATATTTAGATCAGGGAACTAGCATACTAAAGCAGTTGGTATAAAAGTAGTTGGAAGTCGGTTTGAAAGGATAGTGTAGTTAAATTCGGGTTGTAAAAGTTTAGCGTGTAGCTATACTAGCAAGTAGGCATATTAAAGGGTTAACATTAAACTTTAACTGCTTTTATCAGTGTTGGTAATGGTGTCTTTTTCGCCCCCAATTAATCAGGTTTACGCTCAACTTGGGTTGATGAAAGGCCTTAACACTTGAACAATTTAATCGGACAAACTATTTACTAGTAAAATATGCAATGGAGTTTTTTTTTTTTTTTTCTTTTATGTGCAACTGGTTGATGTTTGATGAAATTGCGAAGGGGGCTGAGGGGTTGATTGGTAGCGAATTTTTCGTATTTCTATAGATGCGTCCAATGCGTTGATGATGAAATATAGAACGGTGGTTATGGTTTTATTGAACGTTATGGAATATAAGTCTACCTGATGAAAGGTAAATTCTTAGAAAACACATGGAATTTATCACAAAGCAATATAATTACCTGATGAAAGGTTCTTGACCATATAGGTGTTCTACGTACACGTGGTTACAAGCCGAACCTTCTAATGTAAAACTATATCCCGTATAGAAATTTCGGCGATCTTGTGCCTTTGGGGAACAAGGTTTATTAAATAGTACGTATTGGGAAAACTATTAAACGAATTACCTTGATTAAATAATTGACTAATGATGAATGATCAATGAACGATTAATTAGTTTAATTTGTTAACACGATTTTATGTTTTCGGTAATATATGTTACTTTTTATACACTTTGGATGTTCGTTCTTAGCTCAGTTGAAACGAAAAGAAATGTGGTTTTGTGCATTCCGCTCAAGCGAGTCAAAGTGAAGTCTAATGCTTGAGTAGATGTAAAGCTTTTGCTTGTGGTGTGTTTAGTGTACGAGTATTAAGTCGAATGCTTGAATAGATGTAAAGCTTTTGCTTGTAGTGTGTTTAGTGTATTAAGTCTAATGCTTAAAATTTTCCTTAAAAAAATAAAACCTGCAATGGCCGTTACAAACCAGATAATTCGGGTTTTTGAACAGCAGAATTAGATGGAAATTTCAGGGGCGTATGTCTTTAGCATGAAAAGTACCAACAACTTTACCGTCCAGGTTCTCTAAGATATAGTAGTGGTGACCTACTTTTTCTTTAACTCTCGCTTTGATAAAAATTGGGGCAAGCTTTGCATTAAATTTCTTTTCGGCACTACTCTGTGCAAAGTTCCTTCGAAATACATTTTGACCTTTTATATACGAAATGGGACGTGTTCTCAAATTATATTGTTTTTTATTATTTTCATGTGCCTGCGCGATATGTTTCTTTAGATTTTTTCGAATGAGTTGAAGTTCGTCATCTCGATGAAGGTGTACACTAGGCTCATCTAATAACTTCAGATTTTGGAGTAGAGCGTATGAACTACCATGAGTAATCATATCCAACCCAAAAAGTGCGTGGTAGGGGGAACACTTAATAGCTTGGTGATGAGAGTTTCTTAACGCACAGCTTATGAAACTTAGGTTTTGATCCCAAAGTCTCTGGTCATCTTTTAAATAAGATCTAATGCCGGAAATAATAGATCTGTTCACCCTCTCTGAGGCATTAGATTGAGGTGAATATAAGGCAGTATACGTGTGGGAAATACCTAAAGAGGTTAAAAAAGCGTTAAACTCATTGCATTTGAATTGTGACCCGTTGTCGCTTACCAAAATCTCTGGAACTCCATATATATGAAATATATTTTTTAAGAGCAAATCTTGAATGACTGAAGAAGTGAATTTTTTAAGGGGATATAGCCAGGGAAACTTGGTCGTATGATCGAGCACTATAAATAACCCAATATTACCTTGCATACTACGGGGGTACGGTCCCAACAGATCAACATAGAGTCGTTGAAAAGGCCTTGATGTGACTACTGGTTTTCCCATTTCTGGTTTCATTGTAAAATTGGGGGCTTTTGTGGTTTTGCATATTTCGCATAACCGGATATATTCCCTAACATCACCGACAAGCCCGGGCCAGTACAAGTGACGACGGATAAGGTTCAAGGTTTTTGCCATACCTCCATGGCAAGCAATTGGCGAATCGTGGGATCTTGAAATCACGATATTTCTTAACTTGATGGGAACCCATAATTTCCAACACTCCTTTTCCTCCTCTATATTTCCTGTATAATGCTTTGTTCTGATATAAACAAAATTATCAGATATTTTGATATCGGGATATTTTGAACTATTCTCTCGAATTTTAGTTTTTAAATGAATATAGTCTTCATCATTAAAATGGGGCGAGTTCAGATCTATGACGGGTTCCGAAACTTCAATCACCGAAACTTCGGCACAAGGAATCCTTGAAAGCGCGTCTGGTACCAGGTTATCCTTCCCTTTTCGGTGACTTACTGAAAATTTGTATCCCTGTAATTTCAAAACCCACCGAGCTAAACGACCTGTTAGATCTGGTTGTTTCATCAACCATACTAAAGATGCGTGATCGGTTATGACCTCGAATTCCTGCATTTCGAGATAACACCTAAATTTTTTAATTGCTTCTATCGCTGCCAGGCATTCCCGTTCGGTTACGCTATAGTTGCGTTGAGCAGTATTCAACTTTTTTGACATAAACGCAATTGGTTTCTCATCACCAGATTCATTGACCTGCACCAACACGGCCCCGATGCCAAAATCGCTTGCATCGCAATGTAAATAAAATTTCTTAGTAAAGTCAGGGTTCGTGAGTACAGGGGCTGAGGTAAGTAGTTTTTTTATTCGTTCAAAAGACTCCTGAGCTTCGGGAGTCCAACAAAACTTCTTCTTAGTGGATAAAACTTCAGATATTGGGAATACAACTGTAGAAAAATTCGAAATAAATCGTCGGTACCATCCGGCTAATCCCAAAAACCCACGAACCTGTTTTATATTTTTCGGTACAGGCCAATTCAAGATAGAACCTATCTTATCAGGGTCAGTTTTGATACCACCATTACCTATGACATATCCCAGATAATTGACTTCGGTAACACAAAATTTGGACTTAGAAATATTCAAGGTTAAGTTCGCTTTTTTAAATTGCTGGGCGATTCTAACTAGTATTGCCAAATGAGACGAAAAATCTTCGGAGACGATAATTAAATCGTCTAAATAGCCGAACACACAATGACGAAGGTCCGGGGGGATCAGTTCATCCATGAGTCGACACATTGTAGATGGGGCGTTACACAGCCCAAATGGCATAACTACAAACTGATACAATGGCCTACCCGGTACCGTAAATGCTGTCAATGCTTTTGCTTCATCGGCTAGGCCGATCTGCCAATATGCATCCTTAAGATCCAATTTCGATATCAGGTTAGCCTTAGGAAGTCGTGAAAAAATCCCTTCTATGTTTGGTAATGGGTATGCGTCTTTTTTGGTAACTTGATTGAGCCTTCTGGCATCGAGACACAAACGCACCTTGTTTGGTTTTACGACCAATCGCATTGGCGAGCTCCATGGAGAAGAAGACGGTTCAATAACGCCTAACGCCAACATTCTGTCTATTTCCTGAAACATGAGTCGCTCCACCGCTGGAGAAACCGGATAGAAGCGCTGTTTCACTGAGTTGGCATCACCCACATCAATGTTATGCTTTATTAAGCTAGTTCGTCCCAGGCCCTGTTTTTCAAAGTTCGGAAAAAGGTTAATAATAGCAGCTAACTGCTGGCGCTGGCAATCGCTTAAAAGATATTCCGTGCAGGAAGACGAATCTTTAGATTCTTCACATATTTCGGACAGGACATAGGACGGATTATTAACAGCGTATAATTCAGATAAAACTGAGGATGAATTTTCCCCGACGGACGAGAAGACCAAATTGCCGAAAATTTCTGGGGCTAATTGGAAGCTTTTCCAAAAGTCTAAGCCCAATATTAAGCGTTGTGTTATGGTGGGTACTATCAACATTTTTAATTTTTTGGTCTGATCCTTAAAAACAACATCTACATGCAAATAACCCAACACTTTCTGTAATTTACCATCAGCTGTTTTTACCCACGAGTTAACAGTAGAAAATTCTTTGAATGAGGAAAAATCAAATTTGGCTAAATCAGCACCAATACAGGACACATTAGCTCCAGTGTCAAGAAGACCTAATTCGTTAAAAGCTAAAAATTTAACAGAGGCATAATAACGTTTATCAGAAGTATTGCTAACAATAGCAGAAAGTATAAATTTCGATGTCAGTTTGCGATTCTTATAAAATTTACGTAAACGAATAGTGGACCGTTTTGGTTTTTTATTGGACGGACAGACGGATAACGAGCAGGTTTCGAAAATAGCATTTCTTTTTGCAAAATAATTTTCCACTTTTATATGGTAAGGTAAAATGGGGTGTAATAACGGAGATTTATTTTTACTATAAAAGTATGGTGTAGTACCATCGGTACGTTCTAAAATGGTTATTTTATTATGAAAATCAAGACAATCCTCCGTTTTCAACTTACAAGGTTCAAATTTTTCTGAAGAAGTTACTATGGACGGCTCTTGCCGAAGTTCTGAAGGTTCCCGTTTTTTGAATGGGCGGATTTCCGTGCAGAACATTTCGCACATTGGGGCTTATATGTGTTTTTTTCCCCGCACCCATAACAAAAAATGTTTCTGGTCTCCACACAATCTTCCCAATGATGGCCTGCCTGGTCACAATTCCAACACTGAAAAGGAATAGATGTTTGTTGAATTGCTTCAACAGAACTTTCAGGGATTGCCGAAGAAGAACTTATATTTAAATCTGGTGAATATTCAACTTCTGCCACATGACGGCGAACCCCATAGTTTGGAGGAATTTTTTGAGACAAAGTTTTACGAAAATATTCGTCACTTAACAAATTTTCCCTCATTTGGACTAGTTTTCTAAGATGAGCAATTGAATAAATTGGAACAAATAAAAGTTCATGCCTAATTTCAGGACGCAAATTGCGGGTGAGAATTTCAACTAAATCGGCTTCAGGAATGGGAGTCTCCAAGCGATCAAGCATAGAAGAAACGGACTCATAAAATGCTTCAAAAGTTTCGTTCGGTTTCATTTTGCGATTCCTAACTTCTTCGTGAATATCAAAACTAGATTTAAAATCTTTATAGCGATACTTCAGGGCCTCACAGAACTCTTTCCATGTTACTGTTTCGACTTGTTTGTGGTATCCCCAATACCAATCCCGGGCTTTACCACTTAACAAAACATGAAGATTTTTACAAATTAAAGTAAAATCGTTATTAAAATTTTCCCGGGTTAATGATCTGACCCGGTATAAAAATTCATCCACAGGAATACCATTAGTAGAACCATCGAACTTTATATTCCAGTTTTGAATGATCGAGGTTATCTTGGTTGATCTAATTGCAAAACTTTCATTAAAAACGGAGACATTATCCGAGGATGGACGGGATGATGAATTAAGATTTATTTGACGAGAAAAATTACGATTATTATAAATCGGGTTACTGTCATTAATTGGTAATTGTGAAGTTGGCTGTTGTGGAAGCTGAGAATTAGGAACTAAATTTAAACTTGTCACTAACCGAGACAGAGCACCTTCAATCATATCATTAATTGTTGAATAATCAATATTCGGTTGCATGTTATTTGTCACGTTTAACCGATTTCGATGTGCATTATCTAAAGTTTCGGGACGACGATTTCTAAGTGGTGTTGAAGCTGCCTCTCCATCCGGTGCTGTAGCCTGTAGAGGATGTGAACTTACATCTACCAGCGCGGTGTGAGCATTTTCCGAAATCAAATTCAAATGTTTGGTGTTAGTTCTCGTATTATATTGTTTGGCGCAGGCACCACGAGGTTTACCACGAGAAACAGATTTTGGTTTGTCGGTAATTTGAACATGATTTTGAATAGTAATTTTTTTTAAATCCGATAAAGTACATGTTCTTTTACAAGAAGGGCATTCGGAGGAGTGAGACAAGAAGGTTTCTATGCAATTGCGGTGAAATGTATGATTACATTCTGCTATTAATAAACATTCCTGCCCTTCTGAAATTTTTTCATTACAGATTAAACAGTTTGACTCTGGGTAACAAATAGTCAAGGCCGCAGCTTGGTTTCTATCAGGAGAGCGTCCCATCATGATTGAAAATTTATCATGAGAATGGATAATGAAAAAAAAACAAATAACCAAATAGCCAATTAAAAAAAAAAAATATTCACGAAAAGCTATTTATTTATTTTATTTTAAGGTTGTGTTGAAATTATTTATTTATTATTATTTTTTTTTTTTTTCATATAGAAAGAAAAGAAAGATGGAACTTTGTTTTGAACTAAATCAAATATTAAACGTAAGTAGGTTTTAAACAACAAAGTAGTAAAGTACTTTATTATAATAATACTTTATATAAAAAAAAACTTATCAGAGATTTGTTTTTTTTTTTTTTTTATTTATTTATTTTTTTTTTTTTTTTTGTTTTTTTTTTTTCACGAAATTGTTTTCTTACATATGTGATGATTGAATAAGGTAAGGATGTGGTAACGTAAGCATATTAAAATATTAATTAAAAAGGACTTTTGAATATGGCTATGGAGATTTTCTGGGCTATTTCATGCTATAACCAATGTGAACACCAGCATACATTTGGATACCGTTAACTGACACTGTCGGACATTAAACTGCGACTAGCTAAATTAATGTAGTTCCATACATAGTCAGGATGCTGATACCTAATCACTAAAAGCTCTAAAATGAAATACTCACAAAATCTACTAAAGGTTTAAAACTTCTGCACATTTTCGTTTATCAAACCAAATTTAACTTAAGGGATTTTCTTAGTCAATGTATTCGGTATCCTCCAAATAACTGAAATCCAAAGAAAATATAAAATTTCTTTGATTGAAAACGCATTTAATATACACAATATTTAGGACCTTCGAGATAAATTTGGAATTAAAAGGTGAATTTATATACATAATTTAGAGCAGAAAGTTCATTTTATGATGGCTAAATATGGAATTTTATATTTCAAAAAAAAAAATTATTTTCTTTCATGAAACTAATTTACATGAACTTTTCGTGCCCCACGTTGGGCGCCAATTTATGTAATGAACAGGGGTTTACTAAAGATTTTGTATGGTTGTAAGAACAACAAAGTAAACAAACGAAATTCAATTTCTTCCAGGCGATGGTTTTAGTAAAAACAAGAAAAGTTTCTAAGGTAGACAAGGAAGGACGAGGGGGAGCCGTTTAAGTCACTAGCTTACAGTCGGGAGGGGGAGTTCGTGTCCACCTGTCTTCACTTATAGCCATTGGAGAAACCCTGACACACAAATATTCTTATAGACTCCCCTTGAAATGACAAAAAATAAACAAAAACAAATTGGATTAATGGTAGTTAGATCATAGAAACTAACAATGCCCCTACTATGACCTTAAAGTTGAAATGGGTTTTAATTAATATAGTGCTTACTATTTAGTTGGGTCTTCATGATGTAGTTGAAGACCGATGCCTCTTAACCCACCCTGCCTATGGTTCCAGCGGCATATTGTCCAAGCCGAAACCCCACAATAAAGAGTTGACCTTACCCTTAATTCATCACGTAAGAAAACTTAAATACATTCACATATTCATTATTAATATTTATTAATTCAATGATTATTAATTCAAGGGATATTCTAAATTTACAAGATTAACCAACCGAAAAAAGGTTAAACATCCTAAGCATTTGATATAAAATTTTTATACTTATTTAAAGCTTAACAATATCTTGGATTAATAATTATATAAAAATCATTGCAGACCAAAATAGATAATTAATTAATAGGTTGCCTAATATTTTAATAAAGGTAAACTAGTTAACATCTAGTTAAAAATAAAAAACTGATAAATAATATTGAAGCTATCGATCATTTTGGCGGACTATAAATACCCTAAATTTCAGAGAGAAGTAAAAACTAACTTTGGAATGTTTTATGTTTCACTTTTCATTTGTTCCTGCTAATATTCAAAAGCCATAAAAATTAAGAGATCTTCAATAAATATTACTTTATAGTAGCGTCTCTTTAATAAAACGGTTATTGTTAGTTGTTACTACTCCTGAAATATTAAAACCGTATGCAAATAAACAAACTAATAGTAATGAAGTTGTGTATATTTAAACTCACCAAAAAAAACTCTGCCGCAGCACGATGAGGCCTCTCGAACTTGCAGTTGTTGTTTAGGCTATAGAAAATTTATGTAAATTTGTTTTGTTTGCATATCAAACTTAATCAGTATTTTAATTTAACTAATGATCATTTCCTCTCTCGAAATATTAGACACGATTATTTACATTGGAATTTACGTTTTATACCTAACAGAATGTGCTATAATTTAATAGTTTTATTTATTTTTTTTTTTTTTTCTTTAAATTTTTTTTTATAATAGTTTAAAGATATAACTTCTGTTAAGTTGAAAGGAAAAGGAGATCAAGAATTGGATGGGGGGGATATTCATGGTATAAATAGTAATGGAAATTTTAAGATATTTAGATCAGGGAACTAGCATACTAAAGCAGTTGGTATAAAAGTAGTTGGAAGTCGGTTTGAAAGGATAGTGTAGTTAAATTCGGGTTGTAAAAGTTTAGCGTGTAGCTATACTAGCAAGTAGGCATATTAAAGGGTTAACATTAAACTTTAACTGCTTTTATCAGTGTTGGTAATGGTGTCTTTTTCGCCCCCAATTAATCAGGTTTACGCTCAACTTGGGTTGATGAAAGGCCTTAACACTTGAACAATTTAATCGGACAAACTATTTACTAGTAAAATATGCAATGGAGTTTTTTTTTTTTTTTTCTTTTATGTGCAACTGGTTGATGTTTGATGAAATTGCGAAGGGGGCTGAGGGGTTGATTGGTAGCGAATTTTTCGTATTTCTATAGATGCGTCCAATGCGTTGATGATGAAATATAGAACGGTGGTTATGGTTTTATTGAACGTTATGGAATATAAGTCTACCTGATGAAAGGTAAATTCTTAGAAAACACATGGAATTTATCACAAAGCAATATAATTACCTGATGAAAGGTTCTTGACCATATAGGTGTTCTACGTACACGTGGTTACAAGCCGAACCTTCTAATGTAAAACTATATCCCGTATAGAAATTTCGGCGATCTTGTGCCTTTGGGGAACAAGGTTTATTAAATAGTACGTATTGGGAAAACTATTAAACGAATTACCTTGATTAAATAATTGACTAATGATGAATGATCAATGAACGATTAATTAGTTTAATTTGTTAACACGATTTTATGTTTTCGGTAATATATGTTACTTTTTATACACTTTGGATGTTCGTTCTTAGCTCAGTTGAAACGAAAAGAAATGTGGTTTTGTGCATTCCGCTCAAGCGAGTCAAAGTGAAGTCTAATGCTTGAGTAGATGTAAAGCTTTTGCTTGTGGTGTGTTTAGTGTACGAGTATTAAGTCGAATGCTTGAATAGATGTAAAGCTTTTGCTTGTAGTGTGTTTAGTGTATTAAGTCTAATGCTTAAAATTTTCCTTAAAAAAATAAAACCTGCAATGGCCGTTACATGATGAAAATTTTAGTAATTCCATGACAGATATTGAAAGAAATGCTTGGAATGAATTTGTTTGGATAGTGCGCAATTTCCTGGGAAACAAAAAGGGTGAGCACTATTCGGACCACGTGGATAACATGTTGTCACATTTCAAGCAGCTTGGTTGTAATATGAGCATTAAGGTGAACTACCTACACAGTCATTTGGATTGTTTCCCTGAAAATCTTGGAGACTTCAGTGAAGAACAAGGTGAACGTTTCCATCAAGATATCCGCACTATAGAGGAGCGGTACCAGGGTCACTGGGATAAGCATATGATGGCGGACTATTGCTGGAGCATTAAAACAAATCCCTCTAAACAAGGTTATTTAAGAAAATCTTATAAAAGAAAATTGTTCGATGAGTTGTAATTACATTGTAATATTTGTGTATTAAAATTTTTTATTTTTCTTTAAAATTCTCTTTTTGTGTTAAATTAAAAAGTATAGCTGACCATAAAAATGAAATAATCTTTTTTTATTACTTAATTTTTTTAATTCTTAGAATCATAAAAAACTAACTTATTACATACAAACACTTACACATTAGAAAATGTTATTTTTGTATGGAAATCGCGATTTATATCAATTCAGTAAATCGTGAACAAAATCAAAAGTTGTGCACCGATTGCAATGAAATAAAGCTCATTTTATTCAAAATATATTTAGCTAACTGCTTGTAGACCAAAACTGTGATTTTTGTCCCAATTTTATTTTTTCGGAATTTTTAAAGAACAAAAAAAATGTTTTTTTTTAAAAAATTTTAATTTTTTTTTCAAAACTTGAACAATATCTCTAAAACTACTTGGAAAATTTAAAAACAAAGTAAGCACGGCTTTAAGAGAATATTGTTTGCGAGTTTCGGATTTTTTTTTTAATTTAATATGGTGAACCGTTTTCAAGTTATTCCAATATATGTAGCGGAAGTGCCTTAATTTTGAACATAACGGTATATCTCGAAAAGTCGAGCTGATAGAAAAAAACCAAGTGCAGATTTGAAATCAGCGACCTCAAATTAGTAAAAATTTGCTATAAATTTCAAATCAGCACAAAAAAAGTTCAATTTTGTTCCCTTGTGTTATCAATACTCAAACCGAGGTGGAGGGTATCAAAGATTCGGCACAGCCGAATTTAACACTCTTACTTATTTTATATTTTGTTTTAGCTGGACCGCGAGAGTTTTATCCAGAAATGTAGAATGAATTTTATTAGAATGAATGAATTAAAGTCACAAGGTTTTTATGTAATTTTTAAGGATAACTAGAAATTATTCAAAATAGGTTTATTAAAAAATATCATTTCAGCTGTTGAATAGTAATATATTTCTTTGTATGTTTAAAATTCATTTCAGAATCATAAAATACTAACAAAAATACATTATCTTTTACGGTAGACTTAAATAAACCTCAACTGAAAATTATATTAAGCTTTAAATTGCTTTAAGAGCATAATAGGTACATCTTTCTAACTAGAGTAAACAGTGAAAAAGAGGTTACATTTTCAACTTTTATGAGAATATTTGTTTGTCACATGTTTTTATGTCGCATCACCCACTTCCATGATTATTTCCTTTTAGGAATAAACTACAAAAACGTCTCTTAAAATATAACAACAAGTAAGTAAGTTATAGTCAGTCTAAGCCGACTGCATAATAACCTAAACCACAGAATTCGGAAATTGGGCCACCAATATATATGGGAATTAACTGGAGACATGGTGCGACCACGACTATATTTAGTAAAGACACAGGTGTATTCCGAAATCAGGTTAAAGCCAGTTTTCAGTTGAATATGTTGTAGTTAAAACCTTTTACATTTTAATAACTAATTCGAATTAATTTTAGATCTATGATTTAAATAGCTCAAAGTGCTATATAAGGATATGTAAGAGGGTGCATTTACATCAATCCTCACAAATTGTAATACCCATTGTCCTGACGCTGATAAAAGCTTATACATGAAGATAAATTAAAATATATTTTTAGTTACGACCTGAAGTTTGAGTGGACAGAGAAAGTGTTTCTGAGTTTATTGGTATAATTAATTTTAGCAGTTACACGCATCACCACAAATCCATTATGCTCTGACGACAGATTAATGTAGGGTACAAAAAGGAATAACAAACAAGTCATGTAAACTGTTGAAGACTTTTTAACACATACCGACACTTACACACAATCACCTCTTATATATATATTTGTGAAATGTGTACTAGGATGGAGCAACAAAGGAATTGCTCGAATTTTACGTCGGTTCTAAGTTACATTCATGCAAGTTAATGTAAGAATATGGAATACTTAGTCAATTTAAAACCATTCAAAGTTTTTCTTAGAAAAATTAAATAATTTTAAAATATTTAAAATTTTATTAAATATCTTCCTTCTTTCAACTGATTGCATACAGAAGGTATACTACTTACGTTAACCGAATTTATTGCCAATCGGATGGCGATTAAGGTAATAACTGATTTTCGATTTCATTTAGATTACAATGCTGTTGTCTTAACAGTAAAAGATTTATCATAATAGAAAAAGGTTAGCTGCTATTAAATTACTGACGATGCAATTGAATACAGTTCTAGTGCTTTAAAACAATTCGTGCTAGCGAACTATTTACTGTGGGTGCCTTCTTCTTCTACTTTCTTATCAGTACATATGAAAAAATTTTCAATAATTCAAAATTGATATTACACAATTATGAAATGGGGTTAGCGACATTCTATCATATAAATATCTGTGGTTTTCTAGAATAACCGCGTATGTCATAAAATCAAAATATTCAGGGGAGCCAAAAAACGTTATATTTCAAATTATGAGCTCGATATAAAGTTTTTAGAGCTTTTTATTTAACAGTCCTGTAGATATGGGCAATAAATACTTTATGTAAAATTTTGAGTCATAAATTTTCAGAGGAATAGATCTTAGAGAAGGACGAAAAAAACAGTATGTAAATAACACTTAAAGTGTGTGCACATAAAACAACTTATGTCGACAAACGTCGTTTTCTTTGAAAAAGAAAACTACCAACGCAACAACCCATGTAGACATAAGTTGTTATTGCTTGAAAAACTGATTTTTTTTTTTCGTCAACAAAAAGTTAACGGGGCTTAATGAGAATATAACAACGTATCAAGAATAATAGTGACAAAAAAGAACAGAAATAAACACACAAGTTTTAATAAGTGGTTATAAACTGAAAAATAATCCAAAATTATTTTGCATTTTTTTTTCATTAATAACAACGTATGTCGCTATGTGTCGTTTTGTGAGAAAATAATTTGTCAGCGAACAAACGTAGGTTGACATACGTCGATAGTGCTGCAAATTAATTTAATAAACGTTTAAGTTACGTCGTTATTTATAGAAAAAACTCAGAACTGGTCAATATTTTTTTTTGTTTAAATTTAACACATGTAAAGAGCGTTAAAAATTAATATATTTGTCATCGTTAATTCAAAACTAACAAAAATTGACATGCGGTTATTCGAGGAAACCACAGACATTTCATATATGTATAAGCATGATAGAACGAAGTGCAAGCAGTTAAAAGAATGGTTGGTTCATATTATGTGAAACTTTGAACTTTTTTAAATTTTTTTTCTACGTCTATTTGAGAGGATCCCACTTACAGTCGAAGTTAAATACGCTATAGTAAAAATTCCATACAACTTTACTCCACGCTTATGCATATGCACAGAGTTTTAATGTGTATTCATTAAGGCGGCATATTTTTTATTTTTTTATGAACTTAAATCATTTAGCCGGGCCATTTTAATATAATTTAACATACACATCACACAGCCGTTTAAAGCCAATGGTGTATTTTATCTATATATTATATATTTTTGTACCTCTTTTTAAGCAAAATATACACACGGAGGAGTGTAAAATTTGATACAGTTATAGCTCATATGGAAGAGAAATGGCGAAAGTTAAAATTTATGTATAATATGTGTTAAAAATATATTTAAAAAATAAACAAAAAATATTAACAATTTTATAAAAGCCATATGGCTAATCAATTTTAGCCAATTCACAATCATTGCCTGTGCATTTATTATTGATGGTTTTAAAAAAGAGGACACTTTAATAGCACTGTGTTGAACTGTGAATTGCCTAAAATTGATTTGCATACCTTTAGGCCTTAATACAAAATTCGTAGGGGATTCTATCCTCACCTGGAGCTTTGTTTTCTATAACCTTCGCAAATATCTACCTGATTTTCTCTAATGAAAATGGTTTATCAAGATCACTATCAAACACGTAGTTAGCTGCATACTGGATATCTGTAGCACTAATAATGGGAATAAGCAATAACTTGAAATAATCACTAAAACTATATGTAGTTATTTGGCTGTTAATATTAGTGTCTTGCTGTCTATTTGTTTCGTTAGTTGCCAGCATTATTTACTGTCATTTATGAAGTTTAACCTTAATTCTATTTCTTTGTATATTCATCTTCTTTTTCTTTTACGCAACTCCTTAAAGATACGTTTTTCATCAGTATTGTTTGGCTTGTCTCCTATACTTTGAGAATTCCTGAATGCATTCAATGATTTCTTTGTAGCTACTTTACAATGAACATTGAACCACTTTTTTTGAAACATATTTGTTTTCTTCTTATATACACAAAGAAAACATTTCATTGTGGTTTTCGAATTTACTGCCAACCGAATTGTGATGAAGCTAATACCCGAATTTCCAATTAATTAAAAATAATATTTTGTGGTTGTTATAGCAATCGAAAATGCAGTTATTAAAATTTTGAACAACTCGATTAGTAAAGTTATTTTCTGTGTATAAGAATCGTATTATATAATAATCCATGATCACTTGATTAACATAACTTAAATTAAAAACTACGTAACAAAACCTTGGTAATAACCCCATACCTTTTGAATAATTTCAAGCTAAATGTAAGGACTTCCTGATAATGATTTATGTAAATAGTTACTGGTAATGACTACTGTTTGTATTAATAAAAACTATAAATGATAAATTTAATGAAACAAACTATTTCGCGGCGATAGTCATCATTGGCCAAAAACGCAGCAAAAGCAGTTAAATTTTACATAACAGTGTTAAGTAACCAAATTTCTTCCTTTTTATAAAAAAAATTACACTAAATATAATATTAATGTACGCAAAAACGAACATTTTCATAAAATTCATATGTGCAAAAAAAATCCACTTATTTTAAATTTTAAATCTAAATAGGCTTTGACTTTTATTTTTGTACTCGGCGTAACCTTAAGATCAATGTTTTGTGAAATATATGTTAATATGTTTGTGTAATATTGCTAATTGCCAATTGAATATCATCGACGTGAGACATTTTAATTTTTATAATTATATTCCAATTAGTTTCCAGTGCTTAAATTTTTTTAAACTTTTATGATTAATTTCTGTTTCGTAATCAACATTATTATTGTGGTATTTACACATTAAAAAAAAGATAAAAGGTTTGTGTTAATTTTATTTGAAATATTTAGATTTTAATTATGGAAAGGTCATCGCTATATAAGTCGTTGTACGATGCGTATTTGAGAGCATATATTGGCAAATCCAAACAGCAGTCCCAAAAATATGTTAATGATATATGGAGTAAGATAAAAAAGGACGGTAATGATTTATCTATAATAATATCTGAGCTCTTAAAAACCTATGAGTCTGTATATTTGAAAACAAAAGGAAATTTAATGCAATTTTGGTCTAAAACGTTAATAAAACCGGCTTTAACTAAAACTATTGAGCAGAAAAGAATTCAAAGCTCCGGTTCAAGAAAAATATAAATGTTTATTGCAGATCTTGTAGGTCTTTATAGGCGTAGAAGTACAGGTATGCTCTCTTCTGAACAGGAACAAGAACTGAAGACAATTGAAAAGAAAAAAGAAAGCTAGAATGTTATTTAAAAACAAAGATGTCTTATCACGAAAGACAAAAAAATTAGAGAAAGTGCCAAGAAAAAACTTTCAGCTTTGATAGAGGCGAAACCACAAAAAAAAATAGATTTTCTCAATCTAAAGGAAAGACCTGGAAGACCCAGGATTGAACTTGATCAACCTTTTTTATTAAAATCTAAAATTGACATTGTTATTCATGGATCAGCAGCTCATGAAAAATGATGTAGTGAAGTATATATAGGAGCATCAAAACACTTGATGAGTTGACCCAAGAAATAAATAAAAATGGATTTTCAATATCAAGAAGTGGAATTTATCTTCGGTTACTTTTAAAACGAAGTCTCTCTACTGAAGGAAAGCGACATGTAGTGACAGTTCCCATTAAACTAATGCGATCCCAAAATGATTTTCACTCCAAACACATTGATGGTCAATTTTGTACATCGACAAAAAGACATTTTGAAGAATTGGCATATGTTCTTGGTCCAAGTGAAGTCTGCTTCATTAGTCAAGATGACAAAGCCCGGGTAGTTATTGGGTTGACAGCAGAGTAAAAATAGGCTCACGATTGTGTCGCTGCATCTAAGCATAAACTGATTCCTTCTGTATATGCAGGTATTGCGTGAAACCTGATGAACTGGGCAAAATTGATGCTGTGGGTTATTCTGGCCCAACATATATCCCTGTTCTTTCGGGAAGC
The DNA here is from genome assembly GCA_963682025.1 of Cordilura impudica. Classification (NCBI taxonomy): domain Eukaryota; kingdom Metazoa; phylum Arthropoda; class Insecta; order Diptera; family Scathophagidae; genus Cordilura; species Cordilura impudica. Next base: position 194,662,079 of record OY821519.1, on the reverse strand, counting down.
ACTCTTCTTCAACCGCTATTGCACATGCGCTAGATTTTGAAAGCATCTTGCAGCTTGCAGAATTCGATATTATCACCAAAAATAATGATGTAGTCAAGCCAATAATTATGTTTAACGTTGACGGTGCACGATATCAAAAAGTGATCAAAGTTGCCATTCATCATTTTCGAAACATGACATAGACGCTCTTTTTATAGCTACAAATGCTCCTGGATGTAGTGCATTTAACAGGGTGGAACGAGGAATGGCACCTTTATGTAGTTATCAGGAGTCATTTTACCACACAGTAACTTTGGAGGCCAATTAGACGAGCATGAACGGACAAATAATGCTGAATTGAAAAAACCAAGTTTCACATTTGCAGGCGAGACTCTCTCATAAATCTGGAGTAGTATGATTATTGATACCTATTCAACAGTTGCTGAATATATCGAACCAGATAAAATATTTTGTCCAAAAATTCCGAATAGTTCTCTAAACATGTTCAAACGAGTTAATATTGCACTCAAATAGAAGTAGTTACTTTACAGTAATGAAGAAAAAAAAATTTTTACCACCACTAATTTCACTTATCCAAACCAATATTGGATTAAAAGCTGCAACCGATAGAAAAATTGGTGAAACGTCAAATTTTGCTCCATTGTTTTTATTTATGTTCAATTATGTTTATCATCGATAATTGAACAACCACCAAAATCTTTACCGTACGATTTTTATTGTCCTTCACTGCATAATGTTCTGAAAGACAGAACGTGCTCAGGTTGTGGTATGTACTTTGCTTCTCAAGTGATGCCAAAAGATTATGTAAAAAAAAAATCCACCAGAAATCATCGACCACTGTGAAAAAATATATTATCAGTGCGTTTTGCTACCCGAAGACCACGTGAATTAATGGCTGTAATTGCCCTGCAGGAAGGAAATGAAGATTCTGAATGAATTGATGAAGAGAACGTCGATTTGACAAACATTCTGAGGATGAATTTACTTAAAATTGCATCCCTGTTTTATCAATGGATGAATACTTGGCTTTTTCCTGGGAGCCTAAGTAAGATATGTCATAAATATTTATAAAAAGTGTTTTAGAAACATTTAAAAGTTTGGTTTTTATTTCAGATCGTCGGACAATTATTTTTTTTTTTCAATTTTATAAATATAATGAATTCTGTTTTGCTGTTATTTTTTTTTTTTTTTTTTTTGTTATCTTATTTTTTCCATTTTTATTTTTATTTTTAAGTTATAATGTTTTTGTTTATTCGAATACAAAAATTGTTCAAAAAGTAATTTAAAAAGAGTTTTAACTTTTGTTATGATATTCCTCTTGGGGGAGGGGGGGGTCTTCGGAATTTGTTACGATCTGTTACTACGGGGTTGGGAGGGGGATAAAAACGGCAAAAACAGTGTTACGTAATTTGTGAACAGTCCCTAAGTTGTCTTTTATTCTATTCTTCTTTTTGCCAGGAAAATTCAAGCAAAGTTCAATCGGCAAATGATCTGACTAGATTTGATTTTCTACGGATTTGCTACGGAGCATATATCGTTTACCGAATTATCGGTACCACCAACAAGGTTGTAGAATCCTCTTCATCGCCGATAGATCTTCCATTTAAAATCACAATCCTGTAATTATTGCAAAACTCAATTAACTTTTTGCCTTCAGCAGTTACATCTACTTTATTTTGCGATTTTCTTCCAATGTTCTATACCAGCAGGAAACAAATTAAAAACGTCATCCAGCTTTTGTTGCTCCTCCCCTATTCTAATGTTCAAGTCATTATTATTGGGTTAATTATGTTATTGGAATGGAAAATATTTTTTAAAATTTCAAATGAGTAATTCGCATCTCGTATGTACGTAGGTATTATAGAAAACTGATTGATTACACAAGGGAACAATGGTTCTGTTGATTAAGAACTGAATATTGTTTTTAAGGTTATTTGGGACGCTGAATCCAAATCTGCCCTTGGTTTTTTTCTATCTGCTTGACTTTTCGAGATATACCGTTATGTTCAAAATTAAGGCACTTCCGCTACATATATTGGAATAACTTGAAAACGGTTCACCATATTAAATTAAAAAAAAAATCCGAAACTCGCAAACAATATTCTCTTAAAGCCGTGCTTACTTTGTTTTTAAATTTTCCAAGTAGTTTTAGAGATATCGTTCAAGTTTTGAAAAAAAAATTAAAATTTTTTTAAAAAAAACATTTTTTTTTGTTCTTTAAAAATTCCTAAAAAATAAAAATGGGACAAAAATTACAGTTTTGGTCTACAAACAGTTATTTAAATATATTTCGAATAAAATGAGCTTTATTTCATTGCAATCGGTGCACAACTTTTGATTTTGTTCACGATTTACTGAATTGATATAAATCGCGATTTCCATACAAAAATAACATTTTCTAATGTGTAAGTGTTTGTATGTAATAAGTTAGTTTTTTATGATTCTAAGAATTAAAAAAATTAAGTAATAAAAAAAGATTATTTCATTTTTATGGTTGCGGTAGCAAACTCATAACGCCTACAAATTTTATTGTCCCTTTATTACATCTAGTCAGTTCACAGTCAATTAAAGAGAAAAAAGAAAAGTCCACTTGTTTTTATTGATGTGTGGTTTACCGTTGGTAACGGATGATTTTTTAAAGGAATTCCCCTGAACACATGTGTTCATTCATAAGTGACTGTCAATAAAATTGTGGATATAATTTTTTTTGGTACTTCAGTGTAGAGTATTTAAGGTTATGGGCAAACAAGCAACGGACCCACTTCAAGTATAAAACACCAATGATCTGGCGGGAACCTTCGAATCATTATGATGATTGTTACTTTTGCGCTGTCAACATAACAGGCATTAATAAAACAAACCGGTCTAAATGGATTTATCCTAACGTGTTGTCTATTACCCAACCAGTCCTGTACTCTAGTGAGGATTCAGAACCACAACCATCTACATCTACACACAATTTCCACGACTTACGACAAAATGTTCCTTCACCAATTTCTGAATTTGGATCAGATGACTTGCATTTAGATATTTCTTCTGAACGCGAGCAATTTAATCAGGAGGAGCTTAGTGATTTAGTGAGAGACCTTGGACTTTCTAAAAAAGCATCTGAAATTCTTGCTTCTCGATTAAAGCAAAAAAATCTGTTAACCCAAGGAACAACAATTTCATACTACCGTAACAGAGAAAAAAACTTACTTCCATTCTTTTCCGAAGACGATGAATTTGTTTATTGTTCAGATGTTCCTGGATTAGTAACAGCGATGGGATTAGAGGAGTATGATCCAAATGACTGGCGACTATTTATAGATTCTTCTAAACGCAGCCTAAAATGTGTACTTCTGCATAACGGTAATAAATTGGGTTCGTTGCCCATTGCACATTCAACTAAAGCTAAAGAAGAATATTCTACAATTGCCTCAGTTATAAATAAAATAAAGTACAACGAACACCGCTGGCTAATTTATGTGGATCTAAAAATGGTGAATTTTCTTCTAGGCCAACAAGGTGGCTACACAAAATATCCGTGTTTCATTTGTTTATGGGATAGCAGAGCCAGATCTGAACACTGGAGTAAGAAAGACTGGCCTTCGAGGGAAGCTATGGTTCCAGGAAACCACAATATAGTTAATCAACCACTTGTGCCCAGGGATCGCATAATACTGCCACCTCTCCATATCAAGCTAGGACTTATGAAACAATTTGTCAAAGCTCTCAACAAGGACGGTGATTTTTTTAGATATATCAGTAAAAAGTTCAACAATTTGAGTTCGGAGAAACTGAAAGCTGGCATTTTTGATGGCCCTCAAATCAAAAAATTAATCAATGATGAAAATTTTAGTAATTCCATGACAGATATTGAAAGAAATGCTTGGAATGAATTTGTTTGGATAGTGCGCAATTTCCTGGGAAACAAAAAGGGTGAGCACTATTCGGACCACGTGGATAACATGTTGTCACATTTCAAGCAGCTTGGTTGTAATATGAGCATTAAGGTGCACTACCTACACAGTCATTTGGATTGTTTCCCTGAAAATCTTGGAGACTTCAGTGAAGAACAAGGTGAACGTTTCCATCAAGATATCCGCACTATAGAGGAGCGGTACCAGGGTCACTGGGATAAGCATATGATGGCGGACTATTGCTGGAGCATTAAAACAAATCCCTCTAAACAAGGTTATTTAAGAAAATCTTATAAAAGAAAATTTTTCGATGAGTTGTAATTACATTGTAATATTTGTGTATTAAATTTTTTTATTTTTCTTTAAAATTCTCTTTTTGTGTTAAATTAAAAAGTATAGCTGACCATAAAAATGAAATAATCTTTTTTTATTACTTAATTTTTTTAATTCTTAGAATCATAAAAAACTAACTTATTACATACAAACACTTACACATTAGAAAATGTTATTTTTGTATGGAAATCGCGATTTATATCAATTCAGTTAATCGTGAACAAAATCAAAAGTTGTGCACCGATTGCAATGAAATAAAGCTCATTTTATTCGAAATATATTTAACTAACTGTTTGTAAACTGTGATTTTTGTCCCATTTTTATTTTTTAGGAATTTTTAAAGAACAAAAAAAATGTTTTTTTTTTAAAAAATTTTAATTTTTTTTTCAAAACTTGAACGATATCTCTAAAACTACTTGGAAAATTTAAAAACAAAGTAAGCACGGCTTTAAGAGAATATTGTTTGCGAGTTTCGGATTTTTTTTTTAATTTAATATGGTGAACCGTTTTCAAGTTATTCCAATATATGTAGCGGAAGTGCCTTAATTTTGAACATAACGGTATATCTCGAAAAGTCGAGCTGATAGAAAAAAACCAAGTGCAGATTTGAAATCAGCGACCTCAAATTAGTAAAAAATCAACACAAAAAAAGTTCAATTTTGTTCCCTTGTGTTATTGGGACTTTTAATATCAGAAACTAAGCATCGTAGAGCAAAATGGTTGAAATTTTACACCTTCAGTGGAAAACCCCAATCGAATTTTAGACTATATATGTAATATTTAGGTTGAAACTTAAAATCGCTTATACTTTAATACTAATTTTAACGCTCGTCGAGAGGCACCATCCAAATTGGGCACTAATTAATTTTAGAGTTTATATCAAAGTGGTTTTTAGTTTTCATCTTGCGCTTTACAACTAACTGGTATATAAATCTTTAATATTAGTAGGCTAGGAGATTTCTTGTGACTGATGTTTCGTTCTACCATTTTATCCCGATTTTGGCCAAACGTATATTATTTGAAAGCTATTTCTTTTTAGCCATTTTGCAGATTTACAGATTTTTAAATTTTTTCCTTTATTTTGAGTAAATTGCATTTAAAGTTGCTACTAACACATACATATAATTATACAATGCTATGTTTGTGTTTATTAAATTTGTTAATGAGTTTGTTATAAAAATGAGTTTGTTTTTTGTGTTGATTTGTGAATTGGCTGTAATTGATTAGCATACTTTTGGGGTCTTTGTTTAATGAAAAAAAAAATTTGCTAGAATTTGGACTCGAATTTCGAGGGCTGTAATCTGCTTGTTATTATAAGTATATAAAGAATATATTTTCTTCAGATTTACCTAATTCTTGTTAATTGTGCTCAAAAATCCTTAACTTGCTACATATAAACAAAGATGAATATTTAACGAAAAAGTTTTATCTAATACACCATTTTCATTAATTACATCCTTGAGCTTGAAAAATTTATGTCTTTCTAAGTAAACATCAAAAAATGGTTTACAAAAATCCTAGAAATAAAATGTCAAACTTTATGCAAAGCTGTTTATTATACTTTTAAAATAGTTAGAAAATGCATTGTTTAAAAATACAATAAGAAATACTCTGTGATGTGACACAATCTATTTGCCTTTGCCTTATAAATAAATATGTAAATATGGATGAAACCAGGTTATACCCAGCAACAAATGTGATTATCAATAAATTTTTATGTTAAATGTGCTACAACTACTGAACTCGATTTATGATTTTGGTCATAACCATTGCCAACTCTTCTTGGCAGTGATTCACAGTTTGCCGCTATTTTTTTTTTTTTTTTTTAATAAAAGCCATGCTGTGCCATCTTTTGTGGACCGATTCATTGGAAACAACTAAAAACTTTGCAGTCCAACTAAACGATATCATATGTTATGCTCTTTCAAGTGATTTAAGTGAATATCGAGAAGCTGCTTTATATAGACCAATTAAACTTTGATAAATACCCACTAACCAAAAGTAATGTAGACAAAATAGTTTCGATTTCATACTTATAAGGGCTAAGTCTGAACAAAAGGCTGTAACTAACAAAAAGTTCAAAATTAACTTTTTGTATTGTAGTTCCGGCCTTTTACTTAAAAACTACTATTTTACCATAAATTTATTTTCATAAAAAACAATCCATCTTTATTTTTCAGCTTGATTCTTATATTTGGGTCCTAAGGTTGAAGTAGTTTTTGTTTTATGATGTTTTTTGCTTCTCCTGTAAAAAAAGACGATATGTAGTTTTCAAGAGATATTACAAAGCCAGTGTAATACATAAAAAAATATGTCTTTATATAGCGTTCTGACTATTGTCTGAGAGTCATATGATATTTTCTGAAATTCAATTCATATTTTCGGAAGTGAATTTAATAATTTCTAAAATACATTTGATGTTTTCTGAAATACATTTGATGTTTTCTGAAATACAGTTGATATTTTCTGAAATACATAGTGATAGTTTCTGAAATACATTTGATAATTGCTGAAATTCATTTGATAATTTCGGAAATACATTTGATTTTTTCTGAAATACATAATATCTGAAACTCAATTGATAATTTCTGAAAGTCAATTGATGTTTTCTGAAATACAATTTATACTTTCTGAAACGCAATAGATATTTTAAAAATCAATTAATGTTTTCTGAAACATATTGATACTTTACGAAATTCAATTGATGTTTTCTAAAATACAATTGGAAATGGTGTAGTAATTTAATAAACACCTAAGTTTAGTTTTGACTTCTTCAGAGTTTTCTTATATATAATATATAATATATATATATATATATATATAGTATATATAGTATATATATATTTATTTAAAACTAGATGTAACCCGGTGTGCTTCGCTACACCCTCCCCTGCCCCCCCCCCCACCACCACGAATCGTTATGAGAGGGCTCACGCAGTCCCAAGGCTCTCACTAATACCGTAATTCAGATATATCACATTTAATATTAAGTATGTGTAGGGGTGCCACGCGCATTTGTCCAATCCCGCCAATTTTTTTGTCTGACTACTCACGTTAATAATAGATGACCTGAGACAAATTTGTAAAGCTTTCTCAATCATATTAATATATACATTTAAAATTTACTTTGTACGGGAGGTGCCACGCCCGCTAAAAATATTTTAAAAATTACAGCCTGTAGCACTCCCATATCCGCTGTAAGATCCTGTGAAAATTTCAGGAAGGTAAGATGAGTAGTTACGGAAATTACCTCCTACAAACAAACCACATATTACCTCTCCATTTTGTTAGTATAGATTATTAGCATTTATTTTTTATTCAAATAATTGCTGATATACAATGTTTTTTGGTTTTTTCATTCGGTACAACAATTATCAGATTTTTCAGCATTCCAACCCTGGAGCAAGTTACATGTAGCTGCCCATGAGAAGAAGATGGATTATCAAAATTAGATCTGGCAACACTTATCTATTGGCCTTGAATTTTGAATATCATATGGGAATTTTTCTTTTTAGCGATTTTTATTTTTCGCAATTTTCGGTTTTTGGCGAATTTTTGATTTTGGCGATATATTTTCCACGGCAAATCACATTGATAACTAATGTACTTGTCAAAAGACTGTTGCTATTATTTATATAGTAGGTACCACGCCCACTAATCCCATCCGGCCCAATTTTTGTTGGACTACTCACATTAATATCTGATGGACTCGTGCAAAATATCGAGTCTTTTCCTTTTATAGTACACCAGTTATATGATATTAGATATCTACTTTGCATGGGCGGTGCTACGCCGACTGCTACGATCACGCCCATTTTTTTGTTTGACTAATCATACAAAGAACCTATGGGCTCATGCAAAGCCACAAAGCCCTCTCTTTTACAGTACTCCAAATATATGACATTAAATAGTTACTTTGCATAGGGAGTGCCACGCCAATTTTTTGTCCGACTACCCATACTAAGATCTGATGGTGTCGTTCAAAGTTTGAAAGCTTCCCTTTTTTAGTACACCAGTTATATGATATCATGTGTTTACTTTTTAGGGGCGGTGCCACGCCCACTGCTTCGATGACGCCCATTTTTTGTCTAACTAATCACATGAATAACTTATGGGCTCACACAAAGTCCCAAGACTCTCACTATAACAGTACACCAGATATATGGCATTTTATATTTCATTTATATGGCAATGCCATGCCTATTGGTCCGATACTGCCCATTTTTTGCCCGACTACTCACATTAATAATAGGTGACACCAGAAAAATTTGAAAAGCTCTCTCTATCACAGTACTCCAGATATATAATATTGAATAATTACTTGTATGGGAGGTACCACGCCCACTTGTCCGCCCATTTCCGGCGTAGCTACTAACATTAAAAATGGTGACCTCACACAAATTTTCAAAGCTCTCCCTATTATAATACTCAATATATGTAGATTATATTAAAAATTTACTTTTTGTGGGAGGTACCACGCCCACTAAATATATTTTAAAAATTGTAGCCTATAGTACTTCCCATATCCGTAGTAAGACTCTGTGAAAATTTCAGGAATATCAGATGGGTAGTTACGGAGATTACCTCCTACAAACAAACAAACAAACAAACAAACGAACAAACACACATTACCTCTTTATAATATTAGTATAGATTAAAGAAAAAAATTTGTGATATTACTAAACAGACAGCGAACTCGGCGGTTCCACTTACTAAAAAAAGTTCTGTCAATAGCAAATATATACTCGAAATTAAAAACAAACAAGTAAGAAAATTATAGTCGGTCTAGACCGACCATACAATACCCTAGACCAAGGTTTAGAGACCCTATCGCTTCGGTCCAACTTATTGGATATTGAAAATAAGCATAAACCAAATTCGAGTGGCACTGTTATAAATTATTTTGCCTTCGTATACGATGAAGTTCATTTTGTATGCTATATCTATACGGGGACTGGCTTGAAAAGTGAACCGATCCTGACTATATTTGGTAAAGTCACTTATATTGTAAAGAAATACATACAAACCAAATTTGAGAAAAATCTGTGCAATATTTTTGTTTTCTTTAATAGATTTAAATGAAGATCGGGAAGCAGCTCTATATGGGGCCTGTGACTAAGAATTGCCCTATAGGGACTATTTTGGACTATTGATTAACGGATATAATACACATACAAACCCAATTTGACTGAGATCTATATGATAATTTGGTTCTTATGGCAGTTATGTTTGTATGGGGACTAGGTCTGAACATGGACAGAATTTCACAGATTTCAACAGTGTTCATCCCATAGCCGACAGAAGCTTATATACCAAATTTCATCGAAATATATTCATATTTGCGACCTGCAGTTTGATTACAAGGTTTACTTGGACACACAGATGGATGGACGGACGGACGGATGGACGGACATAGTTAAATCGATTCAAAAAGTGATTCTAAGTCGATCGCTATAATAAAAGATGAGTCTAGGTCAAATAATTTTGGTAGTTACAAACAGCAGCACAAAGTCATTATACCCAAACCACATACTGGTATAGGGTATAACAACTCTGTAAGTTCGTAATTATGTTAAACTCACAACACACCTAGCGGTCAATAGCTTGAATATTTAAAATTAACGAGAAAGATTCGCGATTTTGTTAAACAGACAGCGAACTCGGTGGTTCTGCTTACTAAATACACCAATACACTTACATATACCACACACCGATTTTCCCTTACGCTGTTTATACCCTATACCACTATGTGGTTTGGATATAATGACTTTGTGCTGGTGTTTGTAACTACCAAAAATATTTGACCTGGACCCATCTTGTATTATACCAATCGACTCAGAATCACTTTCTGAGTAGATTTAGCGATGTCCGTCCGTCCGTCCGTTCGTCCGTCCGTCCGTGTGTCCATGTAAACATATTAGTCGAACTACAAATTTTGATGAAATTTGGTATATAAGCTTCTGTCGGCCATAGTATGAATGCTGTTGAAACTTGTGAAATTCGGTTCATGTTCAGACCTAGTCCCCATGCAAATGACCCCTATGAAATCGACATTAATTCCCATAAGATCCAAATTATCCTATAAATCTCAGTCAAATTGGGTTTGTATGTGTTTATTATATCCATCAATCAGTGGTCCAAAAATAATACCTATAGGACAAGTCTTAGTCATAGGCCCATATAGAGCTGCTTCTCGACCTTCACTTAAATCTATAAAAAAAAAAAAAATATTGCACAGTTTTTTCTCAAATTTCGTTAGTATTTATTTTTTCTAAACATAAGCGACTTTACCAAATATGGTCATGATCAGTCCATTTTTCGACCTAGTCCACATATAAATATAGCACCCGATATGAACTTTTTTATACCTGCAGCCAAAAAAAATGTATAATAATGCCACTCAAATTTGGTTTATGCTTATTTTCTATATCCAATTAGTTGGACCGAAGCGATAGGGTCTCTAAACCATGATATAGGGTATCGTATAACCGGTCTGGACCGACTGTAATTTTCTTACTTGTTTTGTGAATGTATTGTGAAATTTGATTTTACGCGCCACTGAGCGCATAGATGTTTACACATCAAAAAAGACTTTAAAATAGAGATACAAGTGGAATTTAGAGATTCGTGGCTGAGGTACAAAAAAAAATATCGTAAGGCAAACTGCTGTAAATTTAGCCCCATATATAAAATGGTTTGTTTGCATGTTTGTATTAATATTTGGCATTTTTCAGTACTTTTTAGGCAATGAGTTAGAATCATACAGAGTGGGATTATAAATGTTAAAGTCATAAATCATAAACCAAATTAAAGCAAAATTGTCATGTACACTGTCTTTCACATAAATAAAGATTTTAATCTGTCAAACTTTAAAGACTGTAACGACGAAAGTCGATACACCTCGTTTTCGTCTACACCTCACAAATTTTTAAAAAAATAAATTTATCATTTATATATTAATATATTAAAGCAGTAAATAACAGTAGTTGCAATGCGCATTTACTTCCCTAAACCATAGCCTTTATGTGTTAGAGCGAGAAGGAAGATAAACACACCACTCTGAGGTGAGTTACAAAATTGTTCACCACATCAACATACTATAAAAGGCGAAACAATAACCAAACTGGAGGAGTCTATCGTCGGCGGTGGTCGAGTACACATCGCAGTACTAGTGCGCGTGTTTTCATTCTAAGAGAAGTGCCTTCGCAGGTTTCTCTCCGCAGTTTAGAGAAGTGCCTACGCAGGTTTATCCCCGCAGTTTAGAGAAGTGCCTTCGCAGGTTTCTCTACGCAGTTTAGAGAAGTGCCTATGCAGGTTTCTCCCCGCAGTTCTGAGAAGTGCCTACGCAGGTTTCTCCCCGTAGTATAGAGAAGTGCCTACGCAGGTATCTCTCCGCAGTTTAGAGAAGTGCCTACGCAAGTTTCTCCCCCGCAGTTCAGTGAAGTGCGTATGCAGGTATCTCTCCGCAGTTTAGAGAAGTGCCTTCGCAGGTTTCTCCCTGCAGTTCTGAGAAGTGCCTACGCAGGTTTCTCCCCGTAGTTTAGAGAAGTGTCTCCGCAGGTTTCTCCCCGCAGTTTAGAGAAGTGCCTACGCAGGTCTCTCCCACGCGATCGAGCGAAGTGCCTACGCAGGTTTACCCCGCAGCTTAGAGAAGTGCCTTCGCAGGTTTCCCCCTAATTAGAAAAATGCCTACGCAGGTCTTTCCCACGCGATCAAACGAAGTGCCTACGCAGTTTTCTCCCCGTAGTTTAGAGAAGTGCCTTCGCAGGTTTCTCTCGGCAGTTAAAGAAGTGCTCTCACCAGGTCTCACTATCCAACAACAAGGGTCCAGGATTTTTGAAAACTAGAGAAGTACCTACTCCAGGTTTCTCGCTCTTCCCCAGGAGGAGTACCAACCAACCATTATATTTATTAAAATTATAAATTACCATTATTAGTTGTAAATCATTAATTATAATCGAAAATAAAATAAAATAAGCCACGACACTCTAAATATTGAAAGAACTCGTTTTTATTCCTCTCTGTCTCGTGCAAGAATATAAATTTCTGCAACGACCCTGACCCCCGCGAACTATACCCTAGCAATCGGAGGAAAACTCGTCGTTTCAAGACGGATATCTTCTAAATCGGTAAATATAAGAGGAACTGTTTATGGAAACAAAACACAGCAGAGAAAGAGGAATTATGGAATGAGTATCACATCATACTACGAGGCTATCAATTTTTTTTAGAGTTTTCAAATAATCTTTAAATGGATTATTTAGTTTTACTTAGTATAAATAATTACTAGATTTGAAGGGAAAATAACCTACGGCAACAATACAACACTGGTAATCACGATCATTTACTAACATCAAACCTTTACGAAGAACTATGGGACTTTGCAGGAGAAAGGCTTATTAAGGCCAAGGAAGAGAGGCAGATAGCCAGTGCCCGGCCATAGGTCTGTACCTTATTTAGTTGAAATAGATTTTATCTCATCAATTAAATAAGTTTTCGGAGAAGTAATTGAAATGGAGTTTATCTCATCAATTGAATAAGATTTAATCAAGGAAAGGCAGGAAGAGTAATTAAATGGGATTTTATCTCATCAATTGAAAAAATTGAGACAGAGATATTGAAAGGGGTTTTATTCCATTAATTACGGATATTAAGGATGGGTAATTGAAACGGATTTTATTTCATCAATTAAATTTGTTTTAAAGTTTGGCTCACTAGTTTTCAGCCCTGTTACAATGAGGATCCATATGTTGACGTAGAGACCGTGTCGCGTAGTTTAGTTTAATATTCTATTATTTATACATTTAACAATTAATTTTATAAGAGCTCAATTCACAAATCAACACTTTTAAAATAAAATTCATTAAATTTCATTACAAATATTTGTTGAACACATATAAGATATATAAATGGGTTTGTTAATATATAATTTTAAGGGATCCTAAAGGTTTGCTAATCAGTTTTAGCCAGCTCAACACAGGGATTTTGTTATTTTTAATAAACACCCACACAGTATGTGTTTTATGTGTGTGTTAGCAACAAATTTAAATGATGATTAGTCAGAAAAAAAAAATGTTCCAGCGGTGAAAATCTGTAAATTTGGTGGTCAGATACTAATAAATACCTTTCAAATGATGTATGTTTGGTCAAAATCGGTTACTAACTTCAATTTTTCTATCGGTCACAAGGAATCGCTTTGTCTATTAATATTCTAGATACTAGAAATAAGTGAACATGGAAAATAAATATTTTAAAATTATTTGGAAAATGAACTGGATCGTGTTTGTCTCACTCTCATTCTCAATCGAAAATAATAAATGGTTCGTAACGGACCCTGAATATAACGAGATCTCTTTTATGTAACAAAAGGTCTAACAATGAAATTAAGTGGATATCAGAATGCTATTTCTTACAAGTGGACAAATTCTACCTGATGAAACCTTAGCAATTTAAGTAGATTTAACAGAGTGTTATTAAACAATTTCAATAACGACCATCGTTTTGCGAGTCGTTTTAATTTTAAGTGCAAGTTCTATGTATGTACATGGACTCACATTCGGACAGATAAACGTATGGATGGACTTGGTAAAATAAAAGTGATTTTGATGGGTGGGTCTAGGTCGAATAGTTTTGATAGTTACAAGCATGAGCGCAAATTTATACCCTTACCACAGATTGGTTGGTATAGTGTATAAGACCATGTTTCTGTAAATTGAATTTAAAATAACATTTTATACCGCATTTCGGAAATCTTCTTTAAGCGAAAAAGCGTCACATTTAACTAATTGGTTTGCAATGTTAAAGTTGTTCGTTAAAAACAACTTTGCATTTGTTGCTGGGTATGTGAATGTGTGCGTGTATGTAAAGTGCATGTATTTTAAATATGCCCGAATGAGTTTTCGTTTCATTCTTGTTTTCAAGTCAGAACATTACCCGCTTTAGGCATCCTTTAGATGTAATTCTTTTCATTTTTTTTTTCATCGTCAAAATACATGTGTGTATGTGTGTATGTGTATGATAAGTCTTTCATCTACTAAGTAACATATCAACACACATAGATTTTATGCATACATTTTTAATGTATGAGTATGTAGTCGTATAGTTTTTTTTTTCTACCATTTTGACTTTAAGTGCTCTTAACCCACTTTGTTGTTCTTGTTGTCGTTTATTTTTGATGTTGTTGCTTCTGTTCTTATTTGAATAGCTATTGTTGCTGTCTTTGGTTTTTGTAATCGTGGTGGTGTACTTGTTCTTGTTCTTATTTTGTCCACAGTGCCCTTTTTAGCAAAAGAAAAAAAAAACCAACTTGAGCGCTAAAATACTACTCTATGGTTTGTCAAGTGTATCCTGTATTCAGACTTGCTGAATACTGATTTTGAATATTTTGTATTTTTTTTTTCTATAATTTTAAAGAAAGATTACGGTAAAGCCGAAATTAAAATTTTTTTCTGGATGTTGTTGTGATAAGATGTATAACTTTGTCAGAAAAGATTTTATTTTGTGGAATTCTTAAAAGATTTTGTTTCAAACTTTTTTTTTTTGAAATTTAAACCCAATTTTTCCTTACTTTCTTCTTCATTGTTGTGTGTGTGCTTAATTATGGTTTGAACAGATAACATTGATATACTATGAAAACTTTATTTCCTAACAGCATCTCATATTTAATTTGCCAGGATTAAATCATCAAAGTCATTTTTTCATTTAAGAGTGTATCTTAGAGATATTGTATGTATTTAAAGTAAAACGAAGGTCCACAGAAAGCGTGATTTTTTTTTAAATTTTATACAAAATTAATTCAAAAATTCCAACAGTAATACAAAATGATTTACAGCTACGTGCAGATAATTAGGAGCATATCTTATTTATAGGGCATTTTTATACCATACACCACCATGTGGTCAGGGCGTAATGACTTTATGTTACTGTTTGTAACAACCAAATCCATTTTTCCTGGACCTTCAGAATCACTGAGTCGATTTAGCGGTGTCCGTCCATCCACCTGCCATATGTCCGTTAGGGTGGCCCTTCATTATATGGAGAAAAAAAAGTGTTCAAACTCTCGGTCGCACCTACTAGAAATACGCGAATAGCAAATACAAAGTTTTGGGCCAATCAAAAAACATTTAGAGGTGGCTCAACGCGACTCAAAATTTCAAGTGTGTTTTATATGGGGAAAATATGACTTTCTTTCCGATTTTACAAAATTTCGTTCTTAGTTTAATTTTACCGACAAATTGTTATATAGTTCAGGATCAGTATTAAATTATATTTCCAAAACGCTACAAAACTTCAAAATCGAATAAAAACTCGCCAAGAAATAGCAAATGCCCCAGACCACTTTTGTGCCAAAAAAAAAAACTAGGTCATGAAATTTGATGGCATTTTTTCAACATTAAGAAATTAATAAAAGCCAATATTTTTTTTTAGTCTCTATACCTGTAAGTACTCAGATATGAAGTACTGTTTTGTTACCACCTTGTTAACCTATTACGAATTGAGACCAAAAATGGAAATCTTTTTTGATAAAATTTTGAAAACTCGTTTTTTAAGTTTTGAAATTTTTTCTTAAACAATAGTTAAAAAAAATTGATTTAGCTCCTCAGGGTCTTGTTAAGTGCATGCTAGAGACTAACTGTGTGAATTTTTAGGTAAATCCCTATCCCAGAATTTTTTGGCAAGGATTTTATTTTTGCGGATTACGCAAAAAATGGGATTTTTGTAAAAAATTTTGTAAATGTACTTTTTCTAAATACTTCGTAACAAAAATTCATCACTTGTCTACTTTTAAATGTAACATTTTATCTTAATATGCTAGGGTTTCGGAAAAAAGTTATATGACCCCATTAATCCTTTCGGAATTGGGGTCACATGTGACCCCAAGCTAATAAAAGACTATTTATTCAAAAATTCAAATATTTTGTAAGTGCTGTTGAGTTTGCAGATGCGATGCTTAAAATATAATAACCAAATATGTAGCACTTCCGTTCCTAAAATTTGGGATAAATCCGAGAAAGTTAACCCATTATTTGCAAAGGCCAGCCTTGGATTTTAAGATATTTTTAAATAAAAATTACGGAAAACCAGTTTTTCTATTTCGAATTTAAGAAAATAATTCGGTTATTTTTTATTTATTTAAGGCTTAAGTGCTTCTGGGATCAAAATCATCCATTGTGATATATCTTTGGTGCAATTATCTGCTTATTGCTCGCGAATATAAATTAAAACAACTTTTAACCAATTTTGTTATAAAATTATTTTATGTATAAAAACTATCTATATTTTTTAAAATAAAATAAGAGGATCCACAAATGACCTAAAGCTAATAAAAGACAATTTACTCAAAAGAATATGAAATATAAAATTAATTCTATTTATTTTGGTGTATTTAAGAATGATTTAGTGTGCGATTTAAATTGTTTTCGGTAATCACTTACGACTTGCAATAAGTATTGCTTTTCTTTAATTTTATATTATTATATTAATTTTATATCAATTGTTAAGTGGAATTTTCTACTTTGTCAAAATATCTGTAATTTAATTTGGTAATGTGGTCTACGATTTTATCATAACCTATTTCGCTATGCAGAGGAGTTGTTGAGAGTCTCCAGTGTATATTATTTATAATTTCAAGACATTTATTTTGAATCATTTGTATTTTTTTCGAATGGGTACGTGCAGCATTATACCATAAAGGGCATCCGTAGGTAAAAGTTGGTTTTATATAGTTTTAAATATTAGATTTTTATTTTTAAAATTAAGATATGAACACTTATGAGTCATAGGCCATAAAGCTCTGATTGTTTTTTAGGATTTTTTGCAAACATTGTCTATAGTATATCTTTCCCAAAATTAAGTTTGCTGTAAGAATTTTTCTGTACGAGGGCGGATCAATAAGTCCGTGACTTTTCGAACTTCCCTCGTAGTTACATGAAATGCAGCACTGCTCCCATCAAGTACCATCTGTTAATAGACTACTGTAAAATCGTGAGCGTGTTCCGTCATTTACTTTGCGTTTAACAGCTGTTCAAAACATACAACCTCGTGGCTTTTTTTTATTGAAAAAAGTGAATTTCGAGTGATATTAAACATTATTTTTTGCGAAAAAAGACCACCAATCAAACCAAGTAAAAGCTTGATATATACTATGGGGACTTTGCACCATTGATTTCAATGGTAAAAAAGTGGTTTACTGACTTTCGTTGTGGTCGCACAATTATAAATGATGCTGAACGTTCTGGAGGGCCAATTGAGGTCAATACACGATATGGTATTCGCCGATTCATATGACAACATGGTTTCGATTTTAAATGATCAGTTGGGTTTAAGAAAGCTGTTTGCAAGATGGGTGCCGCGTTTGCTCTCAATTGTCCATAAACGTAATCGTATGACAAATTCAAAGGATTGTTTGGAGTTATTTAACCCCAATTCGAATGAGCTTTTGCGGCGTTTTGTAACTGTGGGTGAAACATAGATCCATTACAACACTCCGGAGACCAGGCAGCAGTCCAATGAGATTACAGCCAGTATGTGTCATATTTAGCCCTTTGCCGTTATCAATTTTTCGGACATCAATATTCACATTAGTGATTCACAAAAATCAGTGGCAAATTTTTTTTATGACAGCAAAAAAGGTGGTTTTCATTGTTCTATTCATTGTTTCTTATTTTCTGGTTTATTTCTACAGGAACTATGACTTTAGGTTCCTGTTCTGATAAAACTAAATTACAAAATCGTAGCCTAAATCATACTTTCCCATCTTCTTTATTTATTAACTCAACAATTTTCAATTTTAAAGAAATTCGGTAGCACGAGTTCAAACTTCTATGATTACGTCCACTCTTTCAATGTAGGTCAGCTTAGTTTTTATTCGTTAATTCCACAAGTGAGAAGATTATATACCAGTAATACATCCATCAGTTGTAGTTTCTCTCGATATCCCATGTGTCCGAAGCTCTCCAACAAGAATAACATGAGTTCCACCGTAAGTTAACCAAGTTTGATGATATCGTACAGATTGAGATTTAATGGTGCAATCGCTAATTGTGAGACAGAGTATTCTCATCTCGCCAGCCACGGCTCCGGTTTTAGTTTGTCGTAATTTTAAAGTTACCACTCACGCCAATATTTGACTCAGTGCCTTTAAAAGTTATTAGAAAAAAATCTGATATGCCCCCCATTCACACCTTACCACACGACCCGCTATCCGCTTATGTTCTTACTTACCTAAATGCTAATAAAAACTAAATGGCAGTTGAGGCATAGCATTATTAATTTGAGTTTGTAATGTTGGTGACATAAAGTTGGAATTAAATTTATCAAACTTAGTGCCAAAGTTATATACAATACACCACTGTCTGGTCAGGGTATAATGAGTTTATGCTACTTTTAATAACTACGGATCAATTTAGCGATAAATTTTGTGCATGTTCAGACCTAGTCCCTATACAAACGACTCCTATGAGATTCGACTTAAATTGTCATAAGATACAGATTATTACGTAGCGAGTGGGCACTACAACCAATACTCAGTAGTCCATTTATAATCATAGTCCGCACACAAATACGCTTACCGATCTTCATTTAACCCTTTAACGGCCGATGTTGCCTATAGGCAACATTTTATATTTTAGCTTATAAGTCCCGTAACTTCTATTTTTTTTCTCCTACGGCTTTTTCTCAGACTAGCTTGATATATTGTGCAAGCCAAATTGCAAATATTTTATTGTAGGTACTGATAGAGATCATGTGAGAGCTAATCTTATTTGACTGCACATGTAACATTTTTTTCTGCAAAAAGTGACTTTACAAATAATCACAAAAAAAAAATCATGTGAGCCCGATCACAGGGGGTATGTGTAAACATCTACTAATTAAAGATTTTTTTATGTTACTTTTTTAAAATCAAACAGAAAGCGCCATCTATGTTTCACTGATAGCAAACAACTGCAGGGTCTCCGGTTATACTTTTACAGCAAACGTTTTACAGCAAAGGGTTGTTAAATTAGCTGAAACAATTTCATATCATAATTTGTTCACCAATACGATCATAAGTCACACCGATTTGTCTTACGACTCACAGCGTAACATGTGATTGTATTGTGAAATAAATATTTACCCCCCTGCGCGTATGGATGTTTACACATCAAAAAGTAATAAAGATATTTGAAACTTTAAATCTAGATGCTTAAAAATACTGTTTAAGGGTACGAAAATTAGAAAAACAAAATAAAAAATATTTTTAGATGGTGGTCAGTCATTTTTCAAACACAATGTTGCCTATAGGCAACATTTCATAACGGCTAAACCAGGATACATAGGACTTCGAAATTGATATCAATTCATATATAGGTCTAAACAAACAACTACATATATTTGAAAAATGTTAAACCATGCCCCAATTAATTCGGGCATGAAAGGGATAAATCTATCAAAAAAGAAAACTAAGTAATGGATTTTTCTCTAAATTGAATATATATATTTTTAATAAAAACAAGTGACTTCACTAAGTAGGGTCTTGATCGGTCTATTTTTTTTTTATCTAGTCTCCATAATTGTAGCCAAAAGTAGCTAACACAAAGTGGCACTAACGACCCTATCTCAAGACTCACGCTACAAGTTATTAAATGATAGGGTCAAAGTTAAAAATTCTGGCATTATTGATTATTTGAAAGGTGCCACGCACACACAAAAACACTCCCATATTTATTTAATGTTGAGTTGTACAGACAAACATAACACTTGAGCCAAATCACTGCATTCGTTATCGAAATTTTTCGATCGAAATAATTTTTTTATTTCCCAAAATAAAATGCTGAGTATAATTTTTCTTTTTTACAGTTGAAGAATTACGACTCCTGATTAAGAAGAAAAGCGTATCGTGGTCGAGCGTATGTCCATCTTCTTCATATAATAAACCAAAATATGGAATTTCGATTGATTTTACTCGATATCGAATGCGGTGATTTGGCCCCTGGTCTATAAATTTAAAAGAAAAAATTAACTGCAGAAATGAAGCATGTTTTTTACTAATCCAAGTGCCCTGAATTCGAATTGGGCTATCACGTTAATTTTTTATCGCATTCTGGCAATACTGTAAAACAGTGAATACTGACACTACAATTTCACATTATTAATTTGGCAGAATCCCACATTCATTCCAAATCTTCATAATAGTAGAGGTAGGCATATCAGGGAGATTCAACCTATTTTTGCTTTGCGTGTGGTGAATATTTGGTTGGAAAAGAATGATATGCAATATCAGAATCATTAAAATATGCATATTTACATTATTTTGTTTTGCTGTCAGAAACTTGAATAAACCGTGGACACTGACAGTGTTTTGCAATAGTAACAGAACTGTTTTATACAAGTAGTTAAATGGCAAGATGATCTATTTCGATTTTTCAATTCCAGTACTTCGGAGAGAGTCAAGCAACCAACAAACCGATTGATATTTCTGTTTACCAAAAGTTGCTGGATTCAATATGAATAATCGAAAGAATATTACTTACGAGAATGTCCCATCGGTTTCCAAACCAGTTCAACGTCCAACAAATGGTCCATTACCAATCATTCCCAGTGCTACGTGCATGAGCAGTGCAGCCAAAACATCTTTCACCAGCAGTGGTTGTTTGTATGAGGCTGATGATGAACGTCAATAATTGATTCAAGCTGAGCTGAATGGTCTAATTCAGGATTTACATATAACGAAGCAAGACGCAGAATTACTAGCTTCACGCATGCAGTAGTAGAAAAATCTTGCAGTTTAGACAAAAGTAACAATCTATAGAGATAGAAGCTTGGAATTGGCTGTATATGTTTGAAAAGAAACACTCTATTTAATACTGTACTGATGTTGATGATTTATTTCAAAAAATTAACCAGCTGAATCGAGATTATTTACTGATGACCCTAAGTACAGTTTAAAGGCTCTTCTTTTGCATAATGGGAATGAAAAACCATTCATACTAACTGCTCATGGTATAAATACAAAGGAAAATTTTGAATCAATGACTGAAATTTGAAGTTATTCAAATACAATGGTCATAAATAGAAGACCTGTGGTAACCTTAAGATGTGTGACTTAAATTTCTTTGTATATATAGTATAGACCATGTAAATTAATCTATTTCAGGTCGTTGGTTTTTTGACTGGTATGCAAGGAGGTTTCGCAAAATATTATTCTTTCCTTTGTCTATGGGATAGTCGTGCTACATGTCACCATTACGTCCAAAAAGAGCTGATTATACACCAGGAAAACAAAAAATTCCAAATAAACCATTAACTGGTCCAAATGACGTTCTTCTTACGCAGCTACACATAAAATTGGGCCTTTTTAGAACTTTGTCAAGGTTCTGGACAAAGATGGTGCCGCATTTAAATATTTCTTAGCGGTTATTCCTAAAATTTCATATGCTTAAATCAAAAAAGGCATATTTGTCCGCCCTCAGATGAGGAAGCCATTGAATGATGACAATTTTTCACAATGTTTATTGGAGAAAGAATATGCAGCTTGGAAATCTTTCAAGAGCATCGTGGACAGTTTTCTTGAAAACAATAAGCGCGAAAACTACAGACAAATTATTGCTGAATTATTGAAAAATTATTACGAATTAGGTGCACGAATGTCCCTAAAAATGCATTTTAACCATTTTCTTTGGGAGCGTGCTCACTAAGATTTAATAAAAATTTGAAGAAGTTTGATAATTTTGGGACAAAGCATGTTGGGAGACTATTGCTGGACTCCAGTACGTGAAACCGAACCAACAAAATAGAAACGACATTCAAATAACGCCATCCACTTTTGAAAATTCATTGATTTTTAAATAAACTAATGATTTTTTATGTAAAAAACTAATAAAAACATTTTCTTGTATCTCGAAAACCTGACGTGTTAGAGAAAACCAATTACAGATTCGAATTCAGCCCACCAAATTACCCTAGGAAAGATATTTGTTTGCTCTAGTCCAGAACCTTGTTGGCTAGTGTAACCAAAAGCTAAAATGAATTTTGTTGGAATATGAATACAAGTGAAGCCGACCTAGTAATTCAAAATTATTGCTTATATTTCATTTCATTTCATTTTCATTTCATCAAGCTCATTAACTAATTTCGCCCTTATTTGAACAGCGAAGATAATAAGATTAACATTTACAGTGGTAAAGCATTTCGATTAACAATTCATATCGAAGTTTTTGCCACACTTTTGTTAAATCATAATCCAGCACAGCCTATAATTCCTTCCAGATCTCACACTAAAAATGTAGCAAATTTTTAAAATAATGGGATTAGTTATTTTATCCTGAAGCTTACACAAACAAACAAAGGAACAGAGATACAAAAGCTTTTATAGCAATAATGGTGATAGGGATAACAATAATATTTACACAATTTTATGCAAATATCATAAATGTTATTTTAGTTTAGTATAAAAAGTCACACATACCAACTACAAAAATGCCCTGTTTTATATTTATAAATATTGACACATTTTTTTTTTTGGACCATAAATATACACGGAGTGGCGAACAGAATTTATTAAAATAGATAAATAAACCAGGATAAAGATTAAACAAATGTGCCGGATGCTGATAAAAACAATATTTATACACATAGAAATTTTGTAGCAGCCAACATGTTTCGATTAAGATTAAAAATTCTATATTTTACACAACGGAATTGTAATCTGAACCTAGAAATTTTATTACTAACTTAACCGCAATTTGGTTGGCAATAAATTCGAAAGACACAAGTTCGGCAGGCACAATTTATTGTCAAACAAATTGCGATGTAGTTGGTAGACAAATTTATAGGTTAAGTCTACAATTCTGTTGTCTTAAAAGTAATTTTTGAGCTTAATAGAAACTGCTTAGCTTATATTAAATTTCTGTCCATACAATCGTAAATACAGTTTAAAAAAAGTAAGAAAATTATAGTTGGTCTAGACCGACTATACAATACCCTTCGGTCCAACTAATTGGATATAGAAAATAAGCATAAACCAAATTTAAGGGGAATTGTTTTTAATTTTTTTGGCTGCAGATATGAAAAAGTTCATATCATTTATATGGGGACTTGATCGAAAAATATCCCGATCCTGACCATACTTGGTAAAGTGACTAATTAAAAATAACATCGGTTGACGATTTTTATACCCTATACCACTATGTGGTTTGGATATAATGACTTTGTGCTGCTGTTTATAACTACCAAAACTATTTGACCTAGACCCAGCTTTTATTATACCGGTCGAATCAGAATCATTATCTGATTCGATTTAACGATGTCCGTCCGTCCGTTCGTCTGTGTGTCCATGTAAACCTTGTAATCAAACTGCAGGTCGCAAATCTGAATATATTTTGACAAAATTGGGCGCATAAGCTTTCCTCAGCCATAGGTTGAACACTGTTGAATCGGTCCATGCACATATTAAATCGACATAAATTGCCATAAGATCAAAATGGTCATATTGATCTTACTCAAATTGGGTTTATATGCGTTTATTACATCCATTAATGAGTAGTCCAAAAATGGTCCCTATGGTAGTAGTAGTCCAAAAATGGTCCATATAGAGCTGCTTCCCGAACTTCACTGCAATCTATCAAAAAACAAAAATATTGAACTGATTCTTCTCAAGTTTTGTTTGTATATATTTTGGCAAAATACAAGAGACTTTACCAAACATGGTCAGATATAGCATCCGATTAGAACTGTTTCATATCTGCAGCCAAAAAAATTAATAAAAATCCCACTCAAATTTGGTTTATGCTTATTTTCTATATCCAGTTAGTTGGGCCTAAGAGAGAGGATCTCTAAACGCATGGTATAAGGTATCGTATAATCGGTCTATACCGACTATAATTTTCTTACTTGTTTTTTTGTGTGAGTTTATAAATGCATATGTATATTAGGGTGACAGCGGTGTGTATGAAAAAAAAAATTTTGTCGAATTTTGAGGTGTACGGGTCGGATTACTATGACACTTGATCTAGAACTTTAGCGCTCAAAATTTGAGCCAAATCGGACATTGCCTTCTGGACGCGCATTGAAATCAAATTTCAAATATGAATTTATATGTAAAAACT
This sequence comes from Cordilura impudica, assembly GCA_963682025.1. Lineage (NCBI taxonomy): Eukaryota > Metazoa > Arthropoda > Insecta > Diptera > Scathophagidae > Cordilura > Cordilura impudica. The sequence continues at coordinate 194,637,760 of OY821519.1, read as the reverse complement.
ATCAAAAAAAAATTTTTTTTCGCGAAAATTTTCAATTAAATTAATTAATAAGCCATAATCTACAGCAAAAAAGCTTTCTAAAAAAGCAACAAATCGGTTGAAAAACAGCCAAGTTATATCAAGTTCCCCAGTCAATAAATGCGCCGCAGTCCACTTGATTAATAAAATCGAGCTCACATTTTTAAAGGCATAGAAATAATATACAACAACAAAATTTTTGCATTCTCCTGATCCCGAAATGATCTTAAGTAATGTATTTTGCATCTCGTCTATTGTTATGCCGTTCTAAATTAATGTCAGAACGGTACGTATTCTTTAGTACTATCTGAAAATCTCCAATTTTATATTTTAAAAAATTTTGTTCAAGAAATTTTGCCAAAATCATCGATTGGACTTTAGGATCTTTTTAGCAAAATATATCTGATTAAAATACCAAATATTGTAGGTATCCTGTTTTTAATTTGGCGAGGGCAGCGTTTTTATTTCAGCGGATTTGAAGAAAAAATGTGATTTTTCATACTTTTTCAACTTTTGGTCTACACCTTTTTGGTGTTTTCATATTTCAAATCTCTTTTGTCAAAATATTATACTACTTGATATAAGTTCTCAATCCTGTAAGCTAAGATTAAATTAAAGCACTATAAATTGTCCACCTTTAAGGTCAAAATTCAAATTTAAGGATATTAAAATTTTTTTAAAACAAAATATAGAAATAATATATATTTGCGGAAGGATTTCGATAAAACTTGTCAATAATATTTTAATAATTCCAAAAAAACAATATTCTGGACTTATTTCCTGAAACTAACCCGTGGGGTATTCAAAATGTGTCCTAGTTTTAATTATTTTTTTTTTTTCAGAATTATTATATTCATATAAAGGTATATCGACGGCTTATATTCAAAAAGTGCTATCTACATTTGACAGCAATATTAATTTTTGATTTCAAACTGTTCTCCGATATAACTGTCAAATATGATATTAATTTTGATATCAAACATGATTAGTATGAATATTTCTTAATAGATACTCGTATTGTAGCAAATCGATCGACAAATACTTTCAGATCTTAATAATAAATTAGTATTATATGCTCTCTTTAAAATAATTATTGATGCAGATGGCAAGTTTTGAATATAAGCGATCGATATACAAATTTGTTTATATTGTATTAAATATAAAAACTAATTGATCTAAATATTTTCATAAAATAACGAATTAATTGGAGGAATTTTATGAATACATTAAATTAGTTTTATTTAAAAAAAATCGTGATGAAGAAAATATTTATAGATTTTCATTAAGAGTCAATTTGACATCAAGAGTACCCCATGGGTTAATTTCAGAAAATAAGTCCAGAATATTATGTCTTAGAACTATTAAAATGTTATAAACAAGTTTTATCGAAATCCAACCACAAATATATATTATTTTGGTATTTTGTTCTAAAAAAATTTAAATATCCTTAAATTTGACATTTGACCTTAAAGGGGGACAATTTATAGTCCTTCAATTTAACCTTAATTTACAAGACTGAGAACTTATATCAAGTAGTATAACATTTTGACAAAAGCTATTTGAAATATGATAACACGAAAAAGATGTAGACTAACAGTTGAAAAAGTATGAAAAATTAAATTTTTTTTCAAATCCGCTGAAATAAAAACTCTGCCCTCGCCAAATTAAGAACAATATTTGGTATTTTTAATCACATAAATTTTGCTAATAAGACCTTAAAGTCCACTCATGGAATCCGGAAAATTTCTTGAATAAAATTTTTTAAAAAGTAAAATTGGAGATTTTGAAACAGTGATAAAAAATACGCAACATTTTGAAATTAATTTAGAACGGCATAACAATAGAAGAGATGCGAAATACTTTACATAAGATCATTTTGGGATCAGGAGAGTGCACAAATGTTGTTGTTGTAAATTATTTCAGTGTCTTTAAAAATGTGAGCTCGATTTTATTAATCAAGTAGTCTGCGGCGCATTTATTGCCTGGGGAACTTGATATATCTTGGCTCTTTTACAACCGATAATATATTTTATTATTTTAATAGAAAGACAATTTACCGTAAGTTATGGTTTATTAATTAATTTAATTGAAACGCAATTATCAATATAAAAATTTTTGTGAAAAACGATTTTTTTTGGATAATTATTACATATAAGTTCATATCTGATCTTTGTCCGATTTGGCTCAAATTTTGACCACTAAGGTCTTAGATCCAGTGTCACAATAATCCCCTCATCTTGAAATTAAAAAAAAAAATGGCTGTCATCCTAATATTTATATGTATATATATGTACAACATAGCACATAAATCATTTTGAAAACAATTCCGATAAGTTTTGTTATTTTTTATAAAAATAAAAAATCTTATTTTCGATCTTAATCATTTTAGTGATTGAGTTTGAATTATTCAGACTCAAGATCAAATGTTTTTAATTCAAATAAAGCAAAAACATTGGCACATTTGTTTAAAAAAATTGATCTATATTCTGCATGACAGGTTATACAGCTGTTTCGGGAAGAGTCACCAACCCTCATCAGTAACCAAAAGCAGTAGATAGTTTGTTTGGTAAAAAGTTAAATTCATATTTTTTTGCTGAAAACAACCAAAGGAGAATTCAAGCAAAATTTATATTATTTAAGCCTCTTCCAATATAACAAACTAAAATATAGAACAACTTTGAAACAAACATGTTTGTATACGAGTACACTAGGGTGGCCCTTAATGAAAAAAGTGTTCAAACTGTCGGTCTCACCCCCTAGAAATATGCGAATAGCAAAAAAACTGAGAAATACAAAGTTTTGGGCCAATCAAAAAACGTTTAGTCGTGGCGCAAAGCGATTGAAAATTTCAAGTGTTTATATGGGGGAAAATATGACTTTTTTCAGATTTTACGAAAATTTCGTTCTATAGTTTAATTTTTCTGACAAGCTGTTATATAATTCAGGATCAGTATTAAATTATCCATTGAAAAGGCTATAAAACTTCAAAATCGAATAATACCTCGCCAAGAAATAGCAAATGACCACTTTTGTGCCAAAAAAAACTAGGTCATGAAATTTGATAGCATTTTTTTTCAACTTTAAGAAATTGATCATTCTGTTTTGGTCTCTATACTTATAAGTACTTACAGATGAAGTATTGTTTTATTACCACGTTGTTAACCAATTGCGCATTGAGACCGAAAATTGGAAATGTTTTTGATAAAATTTTTAAAACTCCTTTTTCAAGTTTGAAAAAAATTTCTTAAACAAAATTTTAAAAACTGAATCTATCGCTTTAAGGTTTTATTAAATACATGTTACAGATTAACTGTGTGAATTTTTAAGTAAATCCCTTTGCCAGAATTTTTTTTTACAAGGATTTTATTTTTGCGGATTTCGAGAAAAATTGGATTTTTTGAAATATTCTGTAAATGTACTCTTTCTAAATACTCTGTATCAAAAATTCACCACTTTTCTACTTTTAAATGTTATATTTTATCTTAATAGCCTAGGGTTTCGGAAAAAATAATATGACTCCATTAACCCTTTTGGAATTGGGGTCACATATGACCCCAAACTAATAAAAGACAATTTATGCAAAAAATTCAATTTTTAGATGCGACACTTAAAATATAAAAACAAAATGTGTAGAAGTTTCGTTCCAAAAATTTGCGCTAAATCCATTAACCCATTATTTGCCAAGGCCAGCTTTGGATTTTAAGATATTTTTAAATAAAAATGACCTAAAACGAGTTTTTCTATTAAACTCGTTGATAACACTATTTAGAATTTAAGAAAAATAATTCGGTTAATTTTTATTTATTTAACCATTCAGTGCTCCTGGAATCAAAATAATCCATTGTGATATATCTTTGGTGCAATTATCTGCTTATTGCTCGCGAATATAAATTAAAACAACATTTAACCAATTTTGTTATAAAATTACTTTATGTAATACAGTAATAGTTGAATTTCTTGCTGTGTCACCCACCAATTTGGTGGATATTGATAAAAACGCCAAAAAAAAAATTTCAGGTCTATCGGTGAAGATGCCATTACTTATAATGGTTGACATTTTTTGATTTTTATAATCGGTCGCTTTATATTATCTTTTATTTTTATTTCCCAGTTTTAAATAGTTTATTAAATAAAAGTAAATTTCAAATATAATAATATATATAAAAGGTTATATGAAATTAATACTACTCTTAATGGAATAAATTACAAAACTAAATCAAAGTGAATTTCAAAAAATGTCCTATTTTTGAGACATATGACCTAAGTTGTTTTAATTTATATTCGCGAGCAATAAGCAGATAATTGCACCAGAGATATATCACAATGGATAATTTTGATCTCAAGATTACTGAAGGGTTAAATAAATAAAAATTAACCGAATTATTTTTCTTAAATTCTAAATAGTTGTATCAACGGTTTAATAGAAAAACTCGTTTTAGGTCATTTTTATTTAAAAATATCTTAAAATCCAAAGCTGGCCTTGGCAAATAATAAGTTAACGTTCTCGGATTTATCCCAAATTTTTGGAACGAAACTGCTACACATTTGGTTATTATATTTTAAGTGTCGCATCTAAAAATTGAATTTTTTGCATAAATTGTATTTTATTAGTTTGGGGTCATATGTGACCCCAATTCCAAAAGGGTTAATGGAATCATATTATTTTTTTCCGAAACCCTAGGCTATTAAAATAAAATATAACATTTAAAAGTAGAAATGTGATGAATTTTTGATACAAAGTATTTAGAAAGAGTACATTTACAGAATATTTCAGAAAAATCCAATTTTTCTCGACATCCGCAAAAATAAAATCCTTGTCAAGAAAATTCTGGCAGAGGGATTTACTTAAAAATTCACACAGTTAATCTGCAACATGCACTTAATAAAACCTTAAAGTGATAGATTCATTTTTTTAAATTTTGTTTAAGAAAGTTTTTTCAAACTTGAAAAAGGAGTTTTAAAAATTTTATCAAAAAAATATCCAATTTTCGGTCTCAATGCGCAATAGGTTTACAACGTGGTAATAAAACAATACTCTATACTTCATATAGAGACCAAAAAAGAATGATGGCTTTAATCAATTTCTCAAAGTTGAAAAAAATGCCATCAAATTTCATGACCTAGTTTTTTTTGGCACAAAAGTGGTCATTTGCTATTTCTTGGAGAGGTTTCATATGATTTTGAAGTTTTTTGAAAGGATAATTTAATATTGATGCCGAATTATGTAACAGCTTGTCGGAAAAATTAAACTGTAGAACGAATTTTTCGTAAAATCTGAAATAAAAGTCATATTTTCCCCATACAAACACACTTGAAATTTTCAATCGCTTTGCGCCACGACCAAACGTTTTTTGATTGGCCCAAAACTTTGTATTTCTAGGGGGTGAGACCGACAGTTTGAACACTTTTGTTTCCCTCCATATAACGAAGGGCCATCCTAGAGTACACATTGCATACTACAATATACATGTTTATTTTTGTCTTGATCATCAGAGCAAGCAGGGTTGATATATCCATGTCAATTTGCCCGTCTGCGCAAATCACAGTCACGCTCTCAGCAGGACAATTGGGTTCCTAATTCACTGCCGTACTGAGTAAGTTTATTTTAAAAATCTCCAAAATCAGTTCAATAGGTCCCGAGACTTAGATGAAAATATAAAGGCTCCTAAAATAAATATGATTTCCATATATCGTTTTTGTTATTGTTGTTTTACCAAGTTTTGATTCTGGTTATTGTGGTTGTTGTTTTTGTAGCATTTGCTTCAATAGTGTCTATATGTATCTTTGAGACACCGCGGCGGCACCAAGAGGAAACATATTTAAATTTTAGCATTGAAATTATAACTGTTACTAATTAAAATAAAAAAAATAAAATCTTGCGTTTGTTCTGCAGCTTTTAATGCTCAACCAACTAAAAATAGTCAGAGATGAATATTTATTTGAAGAAGGGTTTTAGCGAATTCGTTTTTTCGACAATGGAAAGTCTATTCTAGTAGCAGGAAAATAATGATATTTTTCAAATGGAAGTTTTTATATTTTTTTATGCTAGTCAAAAATTAAGTACAATTAATTACATATTTAAATGGTATTAAATGTTAAGTAAGTGCATTGATTATACCTATAATATTGAGTTTGAAACACAGGTGGAGGGAATCAAAGATTTGAGACAAGCTAATTCCACACTCTTATCTGTTATTTGTTTGTAAGGATATTTTAGAAAAATAGGGCTAAACAATTTTTTTTGAAAATAGCTCAAAATATTGAAAGATCTTTGTGATTGAACAAAGGGACTTGGTACCTCTTTTGCAAACTCAAACTACAAAAACTTTTACTTCTGCTAATTTTTATCATATTCAAACAAAGTATGATGCATAACACATAATTAATTTGCTGGATTGGCGATTTGATTCACTGCAGTAGGAATATATCTAATTGGCAATAAAAAATTTGATTTCGTTGCGGTAATCAGAAAGCATTGATTAAGATAAAAACATATACTAATACCACGCACTATTTTAAAAAGTGGGTATTTTTAAAACCAATCGAGATGTGGTCCAAGGTATCTCCTTAAATAGTGTTGAATGATCGTCTTGAAATGTTAACATCATCAGCAAGATCCCTTATTCTATATTTTCACGTTTGAAGCGCTCTTTATCTTCAGCGCTTTGTCTGTCTTCTTGGAAATGTTTGTCCCCGAATGAATATTAGCACGAATGTCAAAAACTGTACTACTAAACTCCAAAAAAATGTTTGCTGAACTTAATGAATCCGCAAAGTTTAAACTGGAAAGTCAACATTTCATTTAAATGCAGTTTTAAAAAAACTCGCAGAGCAGTGATGTAACAAAATCAACTTAGAAGTGGAATAAATAATTATAGTTTTATTTGGAACTAACAAAAATATTAAAATAATTTCGCATCGGTTCAGTGTTAATCGTTCATCGGTCTGTGTGTTCATATAAAGTACGGGTCAGAATGAAAAATATTGGAATGAATTTGTTCCTACGGAGTGGGACTTCACTTATATGTATATCCAATGAGATAAGCATACACAGTGGCGAGCATATGTGGCTAGATGTTAAATACTTGTAAAATAATATAAATCGTTGTGAAATCTTCGTACCAAAATTTTGTTTTAATATGAATATTTATACAAAAAAAAAAAAAAATAATAAAATAACACTGATTTATTAATCGAAAGCAAATGTAAGAAAAGGATTTCCAGTGGTTGCAGTGTTATTGATGTCGCAAAATTTTAAGTCACAAAGCTTAAATTTTTAATTGATATAGAAACGTGTTCGTACTTTTTCCATAAATAAATCAATTTTCATACGAAAATGAAGAAAATACAACAAAATACACACCGAAAACAGATTCTTTATGGCTACCAAATTTGAAACTAAAAACCGAATTTCGAGATAATTACGAATTAAGTTTTTATCGCAACCGTAAATATTTTATCACAATAAAAAATATGTAGCTCCTCTTAAATATCTGTTGATGTATCGACACAGTGTAATTATCAACTGTGTAAAAGAGTTATAACTCAAACAAATTAAAAATTTGTTTTAAAATTATCCCTGATGATGAACCAAGTTGATAGATATATATATTGGAAAGGAATATTGTTATAAATATTGTTTAAAAATTAATAAAAAAATAAAAAAAATTGTTTTTATTTATTTTGAACAAAATGTTTTTATAACAAAGAGAATCTTCTAACAACCGATGACCTTAAGCCGAAACTTATACTACCAAATCTTGAGTTGCTCCTACAAAAAAGAATGCTCCATATATCAGCATATCTTTTAGAAAAAAATTTTTCAAAATCAACCCCTGGAGTCGTTCTTTGCACCGACTCTTAATAGTTCTACTCCAAATAATGACCCAGGGACACATAAAAAGTTTTGTTACACTGATTTTTACATTACTCCAGATATTTAAAATTAAAAACTACCTTTGTATGGAAGACGCCACGCCTATTTACATATTTAAAAAAATCTGGCGATGGACATTTAGAAGGTTTGAAATTTTCAAGAAGTTCGGTCCAAACTACAAACAAACTTATTTTTGCTTTTATATACTTGCATGGTTATATAAAGTAGTATAGCCCAGCACTCCAAATTCGAGTGCAAATTCTAGGAGATATTATTTTTTCACTCAATTTTTGTCTTCCAATATTTTTTCTAATATAATATAATATAAAAAATGTATGAATATTTAAATGAGCCTAAAGGTATGTTAATCAATTTTAGCAATTCACGATTCAACACAGAGAGTCTGATATATAATTTAAATCATTCGCATTAACAGGGTGTAACGAAATATACAAATATTTTATTTTATTTAATTTAATATATTTTTAAGACAAATTAAACACAAATTTTATCATTCTCAGCTTCTCCTCCATATGAAATATAGCTATGCATATTTTCACACTCCTCCATGCCCGCATATTGCACAAAAAGGGAACTAAAAATTTACCTTCATGTATTAATATATAGATTTAACTTTTCATTTACTAAACAAAATTTAATTCATCTCCCTTAAATACGGAAGGTGTCAGAATAACACAATTTCTTATATCTGTTGTAGAAGAAATAAACTCAATAAAACAAATAGATTGAGGCAATAAAGTCAACATGTATACAAAATAAACACTCACACCAGAGCACCTATCAATGTTTTATACGAATACTTTAATTATTACAGTTGGAAACATTAACAGCTCAAACTAACATTTTAATATTTCAAGCATGCAAATATTTCCAAAGGCAATAGAGTTTATTTCAATCATTATAAGTGCTTTAGACAAATAAGGTAAGACTGTCCCGATACTAAAAATTTTAAAAAAAATATAAATTATATATTTCCCTTCCAGTTGTCACTCAAACTTGGACACCTTTTCTTATATTTATAAGAAAAATGCATGTTTTCAGTTTCACTCATATTTGAAATTTATGCATATTTTCATGATTTATTTGCATAATGTTCTAAGAAAAAAAATACGACGGAAATAAACCTCTTCATATATTCAATATTAACCAAAATTTGCATTAAATGCGCATAATATTTTTGCCATCGACAAATATTCTTTGTTGTCCTTCTCTTGTATGATATTCATGAATTTCTTTATCTTTTCGTTGAACATAAAAATATGAATAGCATAAAATGAGATGCCTGAGCTGCATTAGGAGGATGGCAAATAATGAATTCTTAAAACATTTTAAAATGTTCATGATATTGTTATCTCCGCGTTAAGATGTACACATTCATCTGATTATATTTTTTTCTGTTGATTTTTAATCTTTTATTAAACTTGGAATATTTTCTATATATTTAAAAATATTAATTACCGGTATTTCAAGTTTCTATACAAAATGTTCATTATATGAATTTGTGAAGACTGTAGTCATCCTTTAACAAAAGTTTTCTCTGGTCAAGTACATTCGTTAAATATAACAGGTAAAAAAATTTTAGTAAGTCTAGACCGACTATGTGATAACCTATACCATGCGTTTAGAAAATTGGTCTTAGGTCCAAATAAATGGGAATAAAAAAATCGGAACACAAATCTGAATGGAATTCTGAAATCTGAATGAACTAATACTGACCATATTTGGTACAGTCATTTATTTTTTGCAAAAACATATACAAACTAAAACTTTTTTGATAGATTAAAGTGAAGGTCCGGAAGCAGCTTTAATTGGGGACTATGATTAATAATTGCTCTATAGGGTTTATTTTTGGACTACGGGTTAATGGATGCAATAAACATACACAAACCCAATTTTAACAAGATCTATATAATAATTTTATCTTATGGCAATTAAAGTCGATCTCTCAGGGATCATTTGTATAGGGACTAAGTGCAAAGATGCACCGATTTTCAACAATTTCAACAGTGTTCATTCTATGTACCAAATTTAGCCAAAATATATTCATATCAGTGAGTTGTAGTTTGATTAAAAGGACACACAGACGGATGGACACAAGGGCGGACCGACATCGCTAAAGAAAGTAATTCTGATTCGACTGGTACATTAAAAGATGAATCCAGATCAAATATTTTTGGTAGTGATAAGCATCAGCACAAAGTCATTATATCCTAACCACATAGTGATGTAGGGTATAAAAATTTCTCAGGAGATACACGTTAATTTGGCAACGAAAAACTTTTAAGCTTTCCGAAACATAAGAAAGCACAGCCATTTTTCGAATTCATTATATATACAACAAAAAGAACCAGTAGCAAAAATTAGTGCCAACCAGATGTGGTGAAAATTAAGTTCATCACAAATGTATTACACATGGGCCTGTCATAGGACGGATGTTGTTTTTTGTGGACCCTGTAAGTAAATGAGTCTTTTGAAATCATCAAAGGGGCACTAAGAATTTAAATCAGAGTACGTATCAAGTTAAAAAAAAACGACTGGAAAATTATTTTGGCTCTGGCAACTTTGAATATATATATGAAAACTGGAAGAAGAAAATAGTTCCATGCTGTCAACAAACTCTCCTACTTCAACGTCAAAATACCTAAATAAATCAAAGATTAAATAGACGAATTCCATGGCACATCTGCACCAGCGTTTAAGACTGTCTAAAATTAGCTAAAAGAATTTAAACGTGGCCATACATTCCTAAATGATGAACATCCTTCTGGGAGTCCAGTTGAGACAGTTACTACGTAAGTAATCAATAAAATCTACGATATAGTTTGAGTGACGGATAAGCTAATGTACATGAACAAGTTGCGGACACATGCATATCACATGTGTCAGTGATTTATATTTTGATAACGAACGAAAATTTGTATGAAGAACAAAAACAAAAGACAGACAAATTTTCGTTCGTCAGTGACGAAATGTGTTATGGAAACAGGATAATAATCAAGAATACACGCAATCGTATGACTGATTAGAGCTTTTCCGTCACGAGCCTGATGATCACATAGCTGTTGATGAAACATACCACACATCACTATACAAAAGAGAGAAATGGACTTTACCAGGTGAGAATTAAGGACAATTTTTGGGATATGGATATATCAAACTTTACTACATAAAACAAGTAATAGTGTTAAATTCGGCTGTGCCGAATCTTTGATACCATCCACCTCGGTTTTAGTATTGATAATATATATAAACAAAATATTTGAAAAAGTAAACAATTTGTTGAACTTACTACCAAATTATTTCAGTAAATACACAGATTTTTTTAGCATTTTTGGAGGTATCTCCATAAATGGTTAATTTTGTTGAATGACTGTAATTTCAAAAGACAGATAGATCGACGCATGTACGGACATTATATGTACTCGAGTTGTTATAGGGATTATGAATACAAATACTCTATGGGGTCGCAATTCATTGTTCAATGCGTTACCACAGAATACCAATAGTCACAATAAGGAATAAGACTTTTCAATGGCTTGAGAGAAAAATTATGCGGTATTTCAAATTAAAAGTTTCTAAAAATCTTGGCTATTTTTGGTTTGCCATACACGAGGAAAATGTGCTTTTTTTTTTAAAGTACTTTAAGAGAATTTACTTAAAAAAAAACATTATTTAAAAAAAGTTATTTTATATAAAAGATCCATGTTTGAGAAAAACTAACTTTCTAAGAAAATTTACTTTAAGAAGAAAGTTATCATTATAAAAATGTACTTTTTAAAAAAAAAAAGTACTTAAAATAATACTTTTTAGAAAATGTTCTTTTTAGAAAATGGTAGATTTTTAAGAAAATGTACTTGTTTAAGGAAAGATGTTTTTTTAATGGTTATTTGTTAAGAAAAAAATTTTTTTTTTATAATTAATATGATTTTCTGAAATTCAATTGATATTTTCTAATTTATAATTGGAAATCTGAATTCCAATTTTTAGAATTTATATTTTCTTAAATTCGAATGGAAAACTTAAAAGTCGCAATTCTGCATTTATGTCAATAGTAATGCTTTAGTAATTATGAACAATTTTTAAAAATTATATGTAATAAAAAATAAATAATAATTATATATAACTATGTAGAACTGTTTTGAAAGCAAAAAACTCATTTATAAACTCGGTAACTCTATTTTGTAAACAAAACAAAAAGTTAATATGCCAAACTTATGGTCATATTTGTAAAATAATAACGGAAAAACGTAAGAAAGACCAGCCCTGTGTATACTCTTAACATTGTTGTGTTTGATATCTAATTGAAAATGTTGACATTCATGCTAAAATAGAAGTTACAATTTCAAAGCTAATTAGAACAAAAAATTTGCGGCGCCATCTACTGTGGCATAGTAACACTGAGCGAAATGAAGTTTGATATCTAATTGAAAATGTTGACATTCAAGTTAAAATAGAAATAACGATTTCAAAACTAATTAGAACAAAAATTGCGGCGCCATTTACTGTAGCATAGCAACATTGAGCAAACTGAAGTGAGACTCTGTTTATTAATACAAAAGAAATGTATTTTCCCTAAAACAAAATACATATTGGAGAATTGGATATATATGTTTATTATTTTGTTATTTAATATATGTATGTATGTACAATGTACATACAAATTGTATGGAACGATTTTTTTTTTTGATGAAGCGTATAGCAAAAACGTAATCTATAGGTGATTTTGAGAAATTTTGCTCAAGAGACCATAGCTCTAAGTCGGATTTGGAGCCCCCCCAAAATTTCAAAATAGATATTTTTCTATATATACATAGAATAATTTAATTAAATTCGTCATAAAATCGGATAGAATTACAGTAGATTTCTCAATCTTGGCTTGTTTGAACGGTATTTTTATCACCTTTCAGAATCTGTATTGATACCTGTAGAATGAGTCGTCAATGGCAGCATTGTTCAATTGAACAACTTTGTAACACTGTATAATGACGTTACAAAATAATGACGTTTACCAACACTAAACGTTGCCAAGCTTGCTTTTCCTTCTTCATTAATCGTTCATCGTGCAATGCGCACGCAGTTTGCCAAAATACTTAAATAAAAACTCGGTTATCAAAGTTACTCCTCACGTAACAGGTAAATTGATCCAAATTTGGTGTAAATTATATACTGAAATCATTAATAGAAAAAGTGTTTTCAAAAAATTAACTAGTTTGCTTGATAAATACCAGAAACATGTACAACATAGCAACAAAAGAGATGAATTTAAAGCATTTGTTGATTCGATAAACGAATTATTTTATATTGGCAAATGTAATTGCAAATTAAAAACAACAGAATGCTCGTGTGGATTTATTCCAGAACATCTAAAAGAATTTATGATGGACCAGCATAATGATAGAAAATTCACAATACCTGAATATACGGAAGACGTTGAAGAAGTAGCTACAACAATACCAACACCTACAACTGGTACCGATGATCCAACATACGAACCACCTGAATTACACATGGATGAAGATGAAAATGAAGGAACAACAGAAGTTCCAGAAGCAACTGTTCAACTGAGACGAGGCATCAAAGATATGATGCCTTAAATTTTGCTATGATGTGTGATAGATTCGGTGTTTCAGATAGAGTCGCTTCATGTTTAGCAACAACTTTATTCGAAGATATAAATTTTAGAGATGTTCATGGTAATCTTGTTATTATGGATAAATCAAAAGTGGCTAGAGAAAAAGTTAAATCTAGAGATGCAGTGCTTCGTACACGACATACAAATTCTTCCATAACTGCATTCTCTTTCGATGGTAGAAAAGATGACTCATTAACTACAGAGAAAATTAATGAAAAATTTCATACCACTATAATGAGTTACTTGGATATGTAAATTTGGATAGTCAAGAAGATGCAAAAACAAAACACAGAAAACTGAATGAATTTTTCAACAATAAAACATTAACAGTTGATCAATTAATTGGCATATGCAGTGATGGTGAGCCAGCAAATACTGGAACAGAAAATGGTGTTTTACGATTATTTGAAAAACAGTTAAATAGACCAATTCACTGGTTTATATGTCTGCTTCATTTCAATGAACTGCCATTTCGTCATTTATATGAAGCGTTGGACAAAACAGTCACCAGTGGACCACGAGCAGCAAGTGGAAAGTTTTTCAAAGCTATTCAAGAATGTGAGAAATTGCAGGTATGTAACACTTTATTTTATTTAATATCATCATTTATTATCATTATTTATTTACATTATTTTACTTTTTCGATTGGAATAAAGTTAAAATAAAATAATTGCATTTTAATTGATCTAAACATTTCATTTTTCAGGTAGTAGCTGATTTTTATCCAATACCACTGGAGAATATGAATATCAACAGATGTTAAAAATTTATATCAAATAGCTAAAGCAATTTCGAATGGTATTGTTTATGTGCCAATGTACTTCAATTTGAAGTTTTATAACACTGTTGTATACGGCAGTGTACTTTTATTAAAATTTATACGTTGGACACGATACTTACAACCAAACTAACGTAATATTGTAGATGGTGTAATTCAAAACAACTCATATTACGCACATCTAGTAAATATCTTATTAACAATGTTATTTGATGATCGAAAAGTAATACGGAATAGAGCTATCAAAAAGATTTTACACTATCGAGAATAATTGTACGATCCAACTAAACTCAGAGTTTACAAAAAATATATCTAAAATTGAATTAAAAATTTAAAAATAGTGTTGTTTTGTTGAAACCTTGAAAATGTTGATTTTTTCAGATCGATTTTCCTACAAAAAGGAGTTCGAAAACAAAAAAATTGATCATAATAAAAGTTGTTGAAAATTACCCGAGCTTTCATAATCTGCAAAAAAAAAAAAAGAAATCTCGAAAAAAAAATCGAAGAAAATTCAGAATTTATTAGTTAAAAGTTCATTTTAGGCTATTTTTCGACAAAAAATTTCTAATATCTCTACTAAAAATAAAAAACAAATTGGTATCAATACAGATTCTGAAAGGCGATAAAAATACCTTTCAAACAAGCCCAGATTGTGAAATCTACTATAATTCAATCCGATTTTAAAATTAATTTAATTAAATTATTCTATGTATATATGGAAAAATATCTATTTTGAAATTTTGGTGGGCTCCAAATCCGACTTAGAGCTATGGTCTCTTGAGCAAAATTTCTCAGAATCACCCATAGCTTACGTTTTTGCTATACGCTTTATCAAAAAAAATTAACCCGCCCTAATGCACATATATGTAAATACTACACACAAAAAACACAACATCAAACGTTATTTTCGTGTTTTTCTTTAAATAAATTAATACATAAAATTTTTTTCGGTAAATGTTTTTTTATTAACAACAGGTAGTTTAGCATTATTTGCTTTAGATGTTGGTGAATTTTTACTCCTTTTATATTAACCCGTAGTGTCTGCTTCTCTGCTTATCGACAAAATTTTGGATCGATTTTAACCCCTTTCCCGTGACTCAATTGATCTGAAACTTTGCAGGGAGGCTCGTGGCGATGACAAAAATTATCTAACAAATTTCTTTGTGACGCCAAAACAACGGAAACTTTAAAATTTTTCTACCAGAGTTGATAAAAAAATTTACAAATGGTTAGTTTTTATTATATTATTACCACAAAAACAACAAGTCCAGCTATGACAACAATACAACATTTAGAATAACAAAAAGAGCAATATAGAAACATATATTTTTCAATTATTTTTTAATTCTTCAATGATTTCTCGGGACCGATTTTCATGATTTTTGAAACAGACAACTTCTCAATAGTTTGAAGGAACTTCTTCATTCAATTCTCGGGACGATTTTAAATAGCAAACTTCTCAGGATATTGGTGAATCATTTTTACGCCAACGAGCACCCTAGCTGCCCGATTGAAGCCGTTATCGTGGTTTCCACAGACGGACAGACGGACATCGCTATATCAACTCCTCTTGTTATAAGGATCACGAATACATATATTTTATGGGATCCAAAATTTTTTCTAATTATTACAAACGCAATGACAAACTTATATATACGCTCTGCACAATGGGGTGGAGGGTATAAAAATATATAGGCAAAATATTGGAAATATTATTCATTACTAGGCGGTCGTCTGAGTCCAATTCTTTAACAAATTAACAAATTATGCAGTATATTACTGTATGCTGATAATGTTAAAGTCTTCCTCACTTGCAACGAAAAGTCGGAACTTAATATGAATAAAGTACAACATATCCAATTTTTTAGAAGAAATTTTATAAGATTTGACTACTCGTTTTATGGATAACTTTTGGGTTATATTTCACATAATAATATGACGTTCAATAAAGCCGATGCTTACTTATTTTCAACAAACCAAATTTCATAAAAATCTACATATTTTTATAGATTCAAGTGAAGATCGGGAAGCAGCTTTATATGCGAGCTTTGACTAAGAAATGACCTACTGGGCTTACTTTCGAACAACTGATGAATGGGCGTAATAAACACGCACAAACCAAATTTGACCGAGATCCCGATATCTCTATAATAATTTGGATCTTTTAGACATTTATGTCGATTATGTTTCATAGGGGCCATATTTAATGGGACTAGGTCTGAACATCTACCGATTTTTACCAAATTTCAATAACTTTCATCATGTGACCAATAGAAGTTTGTATACTAAATTTCATAGAAATATATTCATATTTGATTAAAAGGTTTATATGTACACACAGACAGACCGACATAGCTAAATCTACTCAGCTAAATCTACTCAGCTAAATCAACTCAGCTAAATCTACTCAGCACAAACTGAGAACGGTATGACTACATAGTGGCATAGGGTAAAAAAAATGCCCCCATTTAAAGAAAAGAAATTGATCTTTCATCAAGATAATGCTCGGGTACATACTTGTTCACTTTCGATGACAAAAATACTCGAGCTGGGGTTCGAATTCTTGCCGCATTCACGTTATTCTCCAGATTTGGATACCAATAACGTTTTCTATTTTCAAATTAAAAGAATAGGATATGCGCAAAAATGTTTTAAACCAATGAGGATCTCATCTCTGCAACAGAAGCTCCTTTGTATCACATTTAAAAATCGAACTTCGTAAAGTGCTTAAAAATTTGGAGAATGGCTGGATGAAGTGTGTCGATCGAAATGGAGACTATGTTAAAAATTAAAATAATCTAACCTTTAAAAACAAAGTTTTATTAAAACTCTTTATTTCCTTATGCATATGAGTTTTGAATCTCTCCGTGGCTGTGCGTGACTTTGCATGACAATTTTAAAACTCATCTTTGGTCACAACAAGTCTGTGGACAGAGTTTCAGATTGATTGGATTAGGCGAAATGGGGTTTAAATCACTTCGCGACTATGCGTGACTATGGGTGACTGCATGTGACTATCTTAAAATTAATCTTTGGCCACAGCAAGTCTATGGACGAAATGTCAGATGGATCGGATGAGGGGAAGTGAGGTTTTAATCTATCCGTGGCTGTGCGTGAATATGCGCGACTGTTCGTGACTATGTCAAAGTTAATTTTTCTTCACGACAAGTCTATCAACCAAGTTTCTGATCGATCAGATAAGGGGAAATGGGTTTTAAAGTACTCCGTGTTTGTGCGTGACTATGCGTGACTGTGCATGACTACCCCAAAAGTAATCTATTTGAGTCACAACAAGAGTGTGGCCCAAGTTTCAGATGAATTAGATAAGGTGGAATGAAGTAACCCCATGGCAGACAAACAGACATAAATTGCCATAAGATCCAAATTGTCATATATATCTAACTCAAATTGGGTTTGTATGCGTTTATTACATCAATTAATGAGTAGTCCAAACATGATCCCTATGGGACAACTCTTAGTCATAGGCCCCATATAGAGCTGCTTCCCGATCTTCACTTAAATATATCAAAAAACAAAAAAATTGCACTGATTCTTCTCAAATTTCGTTTGTATATATTTTTGCAATGCAAGAGACTTTACCAAACATGATCAGAATCGGTCCATTTTTGGACCAAGTCCCCATATAGATATAGCATCCGATATGAACTTTTTCATATCTGCAGCCAAAAAAAATAATAAAAACCCCACTCAAATCTGGTTCATGTTTTTTTTTTATATCCAGTTAGTTGGGCCTAAGAGATAGGGTCTCTAAACGCATGGTATAAGGTATCGGTCTAGACCGACTATAATTTTTTACTTGTTTTTTATCAAATTTAAATTTCGATATAATGTTCGCGTTTTCCAATAGAAATATATATTAACTGTATTCAGTTATTGCTCTTTTAAAAAATAAAATGATATTGCAAATTTAATATTTTTATTTTTTTAGACTTTCGATATCCATTACTACTTCGTTATATTGAGGTAACACAACTATTGTTTTACCACACAAGTAAAATTTTATCTCTTTTCAAAACTGTTTAGCTGACGGGCGGTTAACAATCCAAACGAAATATTTTGGAAAATATCAACTTCAACAAACAAATTTTTTTTCCATTTCAGAATTTTCTTATATTTTATATATTTAAAAAAAAAATTAATTTTAATGTTTTTAAAATTTCTTTAAAAAAAAAATCGAAAAACAGTTGTAAAAAATACAAACCAAAAACTTCGATTTTAAAAGTTAATAAAAGTCGTATTTTCCATAATTCTTTTTTGAAGGCATGAAGAATCTTTGAAAAAATTTTCAACTAAAAATTTTAATAAATAAGTCCGCAACAGCCAATATCCGGAGGCGTTGTTGTTTTGCGGTGACCATCATAACTCGTTACCGGACCATATGAAATAAATAAATCGAAATGCGTTCAAAATGTGACATGTTTCCTGAAGTAGTGACGAAGAGTTTTTCAATTTTTTTTTTTGCAGAATTTTGAAGTGAAAAACGATTTTTGCTATACAATTTCGGGAATTTGTTGTTGAAAAATGGGGAAGAAAATGGAATTAAAAAAAACTTCGTGGTTACCTAATGATTTATGTGTAGATATAGTGTCTAAAATTTCAAAAGAATCGGTCAAGAAGATTTTGAGTTATGATGTTCACGGACTTCGAACATTTATTTGCGAGAAAATCGGTTTGAAGTTTTGTTAAAAACGGATTTATATCCTATATACCGTATGAGGCCGGTCGCTGGAAACGCTGTATCTTCTTAAGTTTTGCTCTGATTTACTTAAAATTTCGACACAACACTCTCGACATGTTGTGCATTCAGGAAGAGAAATGCAAAAAAAGGTTTTAAAACCTACCACCCCTTAAGGAAATGCAACCACCAAAAAAGAAAAAAATATTTCATATTTCATCATACATGTAAACTGAAAAAAGAGAACTACATTTTTTGCAAAGTTATCTATAAATCCAAAAAAAGCAAAACTAAAAAATAAGCGCGTATTAGTTTTACTTAAAAAAAATCGCCTTTAATTCTTCCATGATAATTTCAATAAATTATTCAAATTAAAATCTTAAATATAAAAACCTATTTACGTAATTTATGTTTGTCTAAATTTTTTTAAAAGCAAATTATGCAAAAATTAATATTATGAGTTGAAAAAAAATTATTTTCCCACCTCTCTCTAAAATTACAATGTAATTTAATTATGCAAAGTAACAATAATTTAAATTTTAAACTCAATATTGCACTATTTTTTCAAGGGCTTTTCATTTTCAATACAGAGCTATAACGAAATCATACGTTGGATAACAACAAAATCCACATTGAAGATCTCTTTTTTCTCAAATATTTATCAAAAAAAGCATACTCTTTGGTAAGTGCTTGCCATCAGAGAACCTGAGCGAAAGCACTCTTAACAATACAAAACAATTTTGAGAAGAAAAGCAAAACAGACAAACGGATAAGTTTAGTTTGATAAAAGAAGTATGTATGCATATCGGACGACGTTAAATGAGAAAAATAAAAATGTTTAAAATTTCATTCATTCCTTTTTTTGCAGAATTTTTTCATTGACCAACAATGGGAATTTAAAGAAGAATTTGAATAGATATTAGTTTTTTTTTTATGCATTTTTTGGGCTCAACTTATTCCATATGTAACACGGAATCTGCATATGTAGGGCTATTGTCGTTAGCAGTGTTGCCAATTTTGACAACTTATTGTAATTTCGACGATTTTTCAATTTGTTAAAATGATTTGTTAAATTTGTTAAAATGATGACTGAAGATTTAAAATTTTCAGTAGTATAGAAATTAAGATTTCAAGGGTTAACAATTAATGGGTTGTTTATCGAAAATTGATAGTTTTTGTTCAGTGTAAATGGAAATTACAAAATATGTTTGGATTTAATTCTGGGTCAAGTCGTTTCAAAATGGAAATACCTTGAATAGCATCTCTATTTAAGATTTAAGTTTTAATTACGGCGATACTTTAAACCTATATTATATGTTTCAGCTATAGATACATATCAATAAAATTATTTAGTTGATTGCCGTGTTAAATTTTTTCCGTTGAAATTTCACCACTAATACATTATTATACCCTACACCACTATGTGGTTTGGGTATAATGACTTTGTGCTGCTGTTTGTAACAACCAAAAATATGTGACCTACACCCATCTTTAATTATACCGATCGAATCAGAATCACTATCTGATTCGATTTAATGATGTCCGTCCGTCCGTCCGTCCGTCCGTCTGTGTGTCCATGTAAAGCTTGTAATCGAACTGCAGGTCGCAAATATGAATATATTTTGACGAAATTTGGTATTTGATCTTTTATCGGCCATGGGATGAATGCTATTGAAATTGGTGAGAATCGGTCCATGTTCAGCGCTACAGAATCAGTCAGTCAGTCAGTGAGTCAGTGAGTCAGGGATCAGCGTAAATATATATAAGATAATTTTATACCCTATACCACTATGTGGTTTGGGTATAATGATTTTGTGCTGCTGTGTGTAACAACCAAATATATTTAACCTAGACCCATCTCTTATTATACCGATCGACTCAGAATCACTTTGTGAGTCGATTTAGCGATGTCCGTCCGTTCGTCCGTCCGTCCGTCTGTGTGTCCATTAAAACCTTGTAATGAAACTATAGGTCGCAAATATGAATATATTTTGATGAAATTCGGTATATAGGCTTTTATCGGCCATAGGATGAACGCTTGATGAAATCCAGTCCATGTTCAGACCTAGTCCCCATGCAAGTGACCCCTATGAAATCAACATAAATTGCCATAAGATTCAAATTATCATAAAGATCTCAGTGAAATTGGGTTTTTATGCGTTTATTATATCCATTAATCAGTAGTACAAAAATAGTACCTATAGGACAATTCTTATTCATATGCCCCGTATAGAGTTGCTTCCCGATCTTCACTAAAATCTATCAAAAAACAAAAATATTGCACAGATTTTTCTCAAACTTGGTTTGTATATATTTTTTTCAAAATATAAGTGACTTTGCTAAATGTGGTCGGGTCCGGTCCATTTTTCGACCTATTCCCCATACATATATGGCACCCGATATGAACTTTTTCATATCTGTAGCCAAAAAAATTAATAACAGTGCCACTCAAATTTGGTTTATGCTTATTTTCTATATCTAATTACTTGGACTTAAACGCATGGTATAGGGTATCGTATAGTCGATCTAGGCCGACAAAATTTTCTTACTTGTTAAGTTTTATTTTAATGAAATATAACATGAGCCTCAAATAGCTCGAGGACGATCCTAATGTATGAAAATCGGCCTATTTCAGACTCAACCAACTAACTGGGCTGGCCTTAAACGTATCTTTAAATATACAACTAACCTCAGTTGAAATAGTCATGGCTTTAAACCTTATACTAATATAATAATTAAATCTGCTACAATTATTACTTATTTTCTATCACCACTGATGTTTCTTTAAGGTTTTCTTTTTCAATTAACTTTTATTACATTCATTCAATGCCCTGCTGCACCCGAATCAATTCACAGTAAAATAAGTCGTTTAACGCGAATGAATAGAAACATTAAAAAGGAAAAAAAAAATTATAAAATCGTAGTAGCCATAGTTTAGTAGATCAAATAGCCACAAAAATTGGCACAACTGTTTTGGGCAAAGAGCACTTAAAACCACTTTCCACATGCACATAAAAAAATCTTATTGCTCCCATAAAATTGCAGAAATATTTGTTGATTTACTTACAACACAGTCAAGTGAGGTTATAAAATTTTGTATCAATATGTAGCTAAAGTCAAATACGGCTTTTAGATGATATGTACGAAATATTCCGCATATAATAATAAAATACATATATTTATACCCCATACCACTATGTGGTATAATATATATGACCAAAAATATATGACCTACATCCATCTTTAATTATACCGATCGAATCAGAATCACTATCTGATTCGATATAACGATGTCCGTCCGTCCGTCCGTCCGTCCGTCTGTGTGTCCATGTAAAGCTTGTAATCAAACTGCAGGTCGGAAATATGAATATATTTTGATGAAATTTGGTATTTGATCTTTCATCGGCCATGGGATGAACGCTATTGACATTGGTGAGAATCGGTCCATGTTCAGACCTAGCCCCCATACAAATGACCCCTATAAAATCAACATACATTGCCATAAGATCCAAATTATCATACAAATCTTAGTAAAATTGGGTTTGTATGTATATATTACATCCATTAATCAGTAGTCCAAAAATGATCCCTATTGGATAACTCTCAGTCATAGGCCCCATATAGAGCTGCTTCCCGATCTTCACTTAAATCTATCAAAAAACAAAAATATTGCACTGATTCTTCTCAAATTTTGTTTGTATATAGTTTTGCAAAATACAAGAGACTTTACCAAACATGGTCAAGATCGGTCCATTTTTGGGTCTAGTCCCCATATAGATATAGCATCCGATATGAACTTTTTCATATCTGCAGCCGAAAAAATTAATAAAAATCCCACTCAAATTTGGTTTATGCTTATTTATACCCTATACCACTATGTGGTTTGGGTATAATGACTTTGTGCTGCTGTTTGTAACAACCAAAAATATTTGACCTACACCCATCTTTAATTATACCGATCGAATCAGAATCACTATCTGATTCGATTTAACGATGTCCGTCCGTCCGTCCGTCTGTGTGTCCATGTAAAGCTTGTAATCAAACTGCAGGTCGCAAATATGAATATATTTTGACGAAATTTGGCTTCTAATCTTTTATCGGCCATGGGATGAACGCTGTTGAAATTGGTGAGAATTGGTCCATGTTCAGACCTAGCCCCCATACAAATGACCCCTATGAAATCAACATATATTGCCATAAGATCCAAATTATCATACAAATCTTAGTCAAATTGGGTTTGTATATATATATTACATCCATTAATCAGTAGTCCAAAAATGATCCCTATTGGATAACTCTTAATCATAGGCCCCATATAGAGATGCTTCCCGATCTTCACTTAAATCTATCAAAAAACAAAAATATTGCACTGATTCTTCTCAAATTATGTTTGTATATATTTTTGCAAAATACATCGTGGGGCAGATATAGTCCTACATTATAAGGACGTTTTAACACAAAATTAACTCTGAGAATCACATAGTTAACATGAAAATCAAAACTAAAATTTCTATCAATATAAATTCCCAAAGTTTTGTAATTAGACACAAACAAAATTCTTTCTATATCCAATATTGTGCCTGGAATTGAGTTACACTGTGAAAACCACATGCAGCGTGTTTTGAAAGGATTTAAGAGTAGAAAATTCGATGTCGACCACTCCATAATTCGATACAAGTCGCTATTTACGTTGTCTTCCAGAAAACTAAGGCCGAGATCATTGCCATTTGCTAAAAGCTGAATATCTTCGGCATATGTATAACATCTACAAAATTTAATTTGCTGATACAAATCATTGATAAATCATAAATAGATGTGGGCCAAGTACAGATCCCTGTGGGACACCCCTAAAAGTCTTTAATATTGTTGAGCAAATTTCATTCGATTGATCATTGATATCTATTATTTAGAAATGACTACAATAAATTACGTGCAGAAATTCCAAGATCAAATTGATAAAACAATTTGCTACAAAGCATTTCATGACTTAAGGAATCAAAAGCTTTACTGCAATCCAAAAAAAATAGTGCCGAGCTTAGTTTTTTATCCAAATTAGTCCTTAAATTTTCTACAGTATCTAATACCAAGCTGTTGTATTGTTACGTTTTCTAAAACGGGACTGGGATTTATTTAAATAACTATCGGAGTTCAGATGTCCCTCTATTTGATTCCTTAATAAAACTTCGAGAATTCTAGAGGTTGCATTTAGAATGCTAGTGGGTCTAAAGTCTGAAACTTGTCGAAGGGTTTTAATCTTTGGAACCGGAATAAATCTTGCAACTTTCCAAATATTTGGAAAACTAGAAGAGGTTATAATTGTATTAAAAAGCAACTGACGGGAAATACTTTGAAAAACTAATTTTATAAATTTTATAAAATCTCGAACTAACGAGGAGTCTGTAAATAAATCAGTATTAAAATCACCTATTAATATTGAGTTTGTATATCTGCTTGACATATCAATCAAAAGCTCTTCACAGTCTTTAAAGTGCCCATTTTTGAAATTAATCTAATTAATTATCTAATTAGTCGGTCGTTCTGGACCGACTATAATTTTCTTGCTTGTCTTAATATAAAATTGTTTGCATAATCTTTTAAGGTATTTGTTATTGTAACAACACTTTGAGAGTTTTTTCTAAATTGCTAAATATTTCGTAATATCTTAAATATTGAAAAAAAAAAAAAACTAAAATGTGTGGTTGCACAAAAAGCACTGTATATACCTGCTAAAACGCATAGTCGCAAAAACAAAGGGGTCATGCACAGATAAAAAGCAAAAAAAAACTAGTGAGAAAATTATAGTCGGTCCACACCATAATTTTAGAGACACTATCTCTTAGGTCCAACTAATTAGATATAAAAATTGAGCATAAAGCAAATTTGAGTGTAATCTATAATATTAATAGGCTAGGCGATTTCTTGTGACCGATGTTTTGTTCTACCATTTTATCCTGATTTTGACCAAGCGTATATTATTTGAAAAGTATTTCTTTTTAGCCAATTTACAGATTTTTAAATTTTTTCCTTTATTTTGAGTAAATTGCATTTAAAGTTGCTACTAACACATACATAAAACAAGTAAGAAAATTATAGTCCATCTAGACCGACTATACGATACCCTATACCATTCGTTTAGAGAACCTATCTCTTAGGTCCAACTAATTGGATATAGAAAATAAGCATAAACCAAATTTTTAGTGGCATTTTTTGCTATATCTCTATGGGGCTTGGAACAAAAATGGACCGATCCTGACCATGGTTGATAAAGTCTCTTGTATTTTGCAAAAATATATACAAACAAAATTTGAGATGAATCAGTGCAATATTTTTGTTTTTTTTTTTATAAATTTAAGTGAAGATCGGGAAGCAGCTCTATATGGGGCCTATGACTAAGAGTTGTCCAATAGGGATCGTTTTTGGACAACTCATTAATGGATGTAATAAACACATGCAAACCCAATTTGACTAAGATCTATACGAGAATTTGGATCTTATGACAATTTATGTCGATTTCATAGGGGTCATTTGTACGGGGCTAGGTCTGAACATGGCCCGATTCTGACCAATTTCAATAACGTTCATCACATGGCCGACGAAAGCTTATATACCGAATTTTGTCAAAATATATTCATATATGCGACCTGATTACGGACGGACGGACGGACAGACGGACAACGTTAAACCGACTCAGAAAGTGATTCTGATTCGATCGGTATAATGAAATATGGGTCTAGGTCAAATATTTTTGGTACTTACAAACAGCAGCACAAAGTCATTATACCCAAACCACATAGTGCTATAGGGTATAATTATACAATGTCATGTGTGTGTTTATTAAGTTTGTTAACGTGTTTGTAATAAAAATGTGTTTGTTCTTAGGGTCTTTTCTTAATGAAAAAATTAGATTTCCTAGAATTTGCACTCGACTTTCGAGCGCTGGAGTCTGCTAGTTGTTAATAATTTGTTTGCTTTGGATATGAAAAAGTTCACATCGGATGATATGCATATATATATGGGGACTTGTCGAAAAATTGCCCGATCCTGTCTATATTTGGTGACCTGGTTTTTGCAAAAACATATACAAACCAAATTTGGGAAAAATCTGCGCAATTTATTTGTTTTTTGATAGATTTAATTGGAGATCGGGAATTGGCTTCATATGGGGCTATGGCGAGGAATTGTGTTACAGGGTTTATTTTTGAACTACTGATAAATTGATGTAATAAACACACACAAACTTAATTTGACCGAGATCGTAGATTATTTGCATGGGGACCTGGCCTGAAAATTAACCGATTTTCACCAATTTCAATAGCATTCATCTTATGGATGATGGAAGCATATACATATACTGAATTTCATTATAATATATTCATACGTGCGACCTGTAGTTTGATTACAAAGCTTACATGGACACTCAAACGAACAGACGGACAGACCGACGGACGGACCTCACTAAATGTACTCAGAAGGTGATTCTGAACCGATCGGTATAATAAAATATGGCTCTGGGTCAACGATTTTTAGTAGTTACAAACATCAGCACAATGTCATTATAGCCAACCACATAGTAGTATAGGGTAAATGTGCGCACAAAAAAAAAATGATAACACTGCCTTTGACTCCCACTGAAGCATCTTACGGCAAATGCAATAACAAACGCTCTCGAAAACCTCTTTCATTTACCATATCTTTTTTATTTATTTTGCCATATATATTTTATTGGCTTAAAATCTTGTATTAAAAAGCACTGTGGAATTTCTCAGAATCTCACACATAATTTCCGTTTTATATATTTTTTCTCAGTAGCAAATTATTAAACTCAATTTGAAGCAAAAACACAAAATATAAAGTTATTCACAAAATTTTCTATCTGAAGACAATTACAGCCCATTCTCTTTGCCTTCATACTTAATTCCTTTCCACCATCGAAGGTAATAAAAACTTTGTAAGATTATTTGAAATTTTCAGCAAAATTGGATAATAATGATAATGTACATTGAATGTATCACCACAAAAACCACTCAGCCAACCCATTAAAAAACTGGTACACTCAAAAAAAATAAAAACACATTTGCAACAATAATTTGTAACTTGTTTAAAAATTTGACTTATTTCAGCTTTTATTAATTTTAATTTAAATTCAGTTTTTCGGCATATTATTTTTTTTGCGAATTAATTGCTTCTATTAATCAGAATGCGGTATTTACATATAATCATTGACAATAAACTTTATTATCTTATCTTTTTAAAAAAGTTAAATTTCGAATAATTATAAAGCAATATTTTCCAGTGTGGTTTTCTTATATACGTCAACATAATTTAAATACAGGAATGATAACGCAATCTCTCTCTACCCATGCAGTAATCCTTCTTCTACCGTATATGGTGCATGCAATACATACTCCTATAAAGGTGGATGCAGTGCAGGATAAGATATTTGTGAATAAATAGACAACAAAATATGGTATACGAGTAGTTAACTGAAGGTTTTCGAGGTTTACGGTGATCGAAATTAAGTTAGTCGCACTTAAGTACTGCTCAGATAAAAGTTACCATCATACAAAATTAGAAATATTTTCTATTAGATTAATTTTTTTTCATATTTTTAAGCACTTGTAGCTTATTTTCGTCAGGTATTCTTAGCAGATGTAGCTGTTTCTGTTACCGTTTCATTTTTAAATTTCAATTCACGTTCATCCCATCCACTAAACATAACACAATTAAATTGTGACGAAAAAAGTTCGATAAAACGTTAAGAAGTAGGACTATTCATTGAGGAAGGCTGCCTAACAGATGGAATGCAGCCATGTAACTATCCATAAGTCGGCCAAATTTAATGCCACAAAAACAACAAAAATATCTACCGAGGCAGTAGAATTGAGCTTTGAGATGAATGAACAATTTAGAGTAAACACTAGTGCTTGCAGAGTAGGCAAATGATTGGTAGATTGGCAAATGGGTTAGACAATGTACTGTGTTGAATACTGACATGATATGATAGGTATGATTAATTTATTACTAGCAGATTCCAGCACTCGAAATTCGAGTGCAATTTCTAGGCAGCTTTATTTTCAACTTGGCCAATTCACAAACCAACTATTTTATTATTGTGAATGATGAATGAGGATAACAAACTCATTAACAAACACATTTACAAATTTAATAAACACACACATAGCATATGTATAATTTAATATATACTAAAGGACCCGTACTGCTCCACAGCATTATATTTATTACATTATATTAATTTTTATACCCTATACCACAATGTGGTTTGGGTACAATGACTTTGTGGTGCTGTTTGTAACTACCAAAATTATTTGACCTAGACCCATCTTTTATTATACAGATCGAATCAGAATCCCTAACTGATTCGATTTAACGATGTCCTTCCGTCTGCCCGTCCGTCCGTCTGTGTGTCCATGTAAACCTTATATATGATGAAAATTGGTATAAGTCATACAAATGACCATTATGAAATCAACACAAATTGCCATAAGATCCAAATTACCATATAAATCTTACTCAAATTGGGTTTGTATGCATTTATTACATCCATTAATGAGTGGTCCAAAAATGATCCCTATCGGCCAACTCTTAGCCATAGGCCCCACATAGAGCTGCTTCCCGAACTTCACTTAAATCTATCAAAAAACAAAAATATTGCACTGATTCTTCTCAAATTTTGTTTGTATATATTTTTGCAAAATACAAGACACTTTACCTAACATAGTCAGGATCGGTCCATTTTTGGGCCTAGTCCCCATATAGATATAGCATCCGATATGAACTGTTTCATATCTACAGCCATAAAAATTAATAAAAATCCCACTCAAATTTGGTTTATGCTTATTTTCTATGTCCAGTTAGTTGGGCCTATGACATGGGGTCTCTAAACGCATGGTATAGGGTATCATATAGTCGGTCTAGACCTTACTTGTTATAATTATTTTTTGGGTTTTTAATTAAAAAAAAAATTTTTTCAATTCGTCTTTATCTGCAGTCTATTTTACAAAAATTAAAATAATAAGCAAATCTTATCTTATATATTAAAAGAATTTGCATTCAAGATTTTTTTCAATATTTTTCTTCTCTCAAACCTCTATAACTAGAGTTCTAATTAACGTAGGTTGTTGACATAGGTCTAAGAACACTCAGTGGATCAAGCTCCTATTTACTGCTATTAACTGCTTAAATTCGTTGGGTTTGAGGAAAGTTATGCGTGGACAATCAACTTTACTTTTACTGTACGTTAACTTCTCTTGGCATATTTTGGCATAAATGTACGTTAACTTCTCTTGGCAAATTTTGGTATTATATTATAAAAATTAATATAATATAATATAATGCTGCGGAGCAGCAGCTCTAGTAATACTTAAAATTAACTATGATACTGGATTCCAATGAACTCAGTAAACAAAAGATTAAAAGAAAAACTTTAATAATTTACATATTTACATTTTATTTTCTAAAGGGTAGGTCAAGTACATGGAATCATTGTAACCTTTTTATTTCATCACTATCATCCAAGGGATTTATAGCTAATATGTTTGGGAGATTCCTAAGTCTATTAAGGTATCTTTCGCTAAAACTGCTGATTTTCTTTTACTTTTGGAAATTTAAGATCATTGTGTATATTATTATTAGTTCCAAACCACGGTGCACTTGTTAATAGTCGTAATGTTTTTGATTGATATCTCTGCAAAATATTAATGTTCTAATTACTGGTAGTCCTCCAAAGTTCGATACCATAAGTCCAAACTAGCTTAAGAATTATATTGTATAAGCTTGTTGAACATCTAAAAATACGGCAAAACAATACTGTTTTCTTTCGAATGTGTTGGTAATGACGTCAACAATCCGGTGACATTGTTCATGTGTACCATGTTTGTACCGGAACCCAAACTGATATTCTGGAATTATGTTTTTTTTTTCTATTACGGGAAGCAGTCTTTTAAGAAATAGTCTCTCAAAAATCTTAGAAAAGCTTGACAATAAGCTTATTGGCCTATAAGATGCAACAGCATTTTCCGGTTTATTGGGATTAAGTATCATAACTATTTCTGCATATTTCCACAGAGATGGAAAGAGACTTAATCTTAAGATAGACTTGAATATGGTCGTAAGGAAAAGTACACCATTTTCAGGCAAAGATTTTACTATTTTGGAGTCGATATTATCATATCCTGGAGATTTTGTGTTGTTTAATTTATAAATAGCACTTCGCACCTCTGATGGAGTTATATGTCTAATCGGAAGATCCATTTGGCATATATCTAAAAAGTTTTCAATTTCACTTCTGTCTACTGGATTATTTAATGAAAATGGGCTGAAAGTTTGTTCTAGATGTTCTTTAAATGCGTTAGCTTTGCTTTTATCAGATCTACACCAATCTCCAATAGCATCTTTAATTGGTATGTTCCTCCTTGTTGGACGTTTGAGATATTTTGTTGTTTTCCATAGACTATGCTCATCATTTCGTGAAACATCAAGATTGTTTAAAAATGTGCTGCTGCTGTTTGAAACTATCAAAAATATTTGATCTAGACCCATCTTTTATTATACCGATCGAATCAGAATCACTATCTGATTCGATTTAACGATGTCCGTCCGTTCGTCCGTCCGACCGTCCGACCGTCCGTCTGTGTGTCCATGTAAACCTTGTAATCAAACTGCAGGTCGCAAATATGAGTCTATTTTGATGAAAATTGGTATATGAGCTTCTATCGGCCATAGGATGAACGATATTGAAACTGGTGAAAATCGGTCTATGTTCGGACCTAGCCCCCATACAAATGACCCCTATGAAATCGACATAAATTGCCATAAGATCCAAATTATCATATAGATCTTACCCAAATTGGGTTTGTATACGTTTATTACATCCGCTAATAAGTAGTCCAAAAATAGTCCCTATGGGACAACCCTTACTCATAGGCCCCATGTAGAGCTGCTTCCCAATCTGCACTTAAATCTATTAAAAAACAAAAATATTGCACTGATTCTTCTCAAATTTTGTTTGTATATATTTTTACAAAATACAAGACACTTTACCTAACATAGTCGGATCGGTCCATTTTTGGACCTAGTCCCCATATAGATATAGCATCCGATATGAACTTTTTCATATCTGCAGCCAAAAAAATTAATAAAAATCCCCCTCAAATTTGGTTTATCATATTTTCTATGTCCAGTTAGTTTGGCCTAAGAGATAAGGTCTCTAAACGCATGGTATATGGTATCGTATAGTCGGTCTAAACCGACTATAATTTTCTTACATGTTTTTATATTCTTTTAACCATTTTTTTAAGTAATAAGATGTCCTGTTAAAATTTGTTTTATCTAATGAACTTCTAGTGTTCTGATATAGTCTTCGTAGTCTTCTTTTTTCAGTAATAAGTTCTCTTATTTCACCCGATATTCTAATATTACAGCCATTAATTTCGGATTTTTTGGCGTTGATATAAATGCTGCCTCATGAATTAAACTGGTAAATGATTCAACAGCATCTTCCAACTCACAACCAGTTTTAATTGGTATATTTAAATTTATGTTTTGCTCTAACCAATATTCAAAATATTGCAAATCTGTTTTAGCGGTAAAAATTTTTGATTTTTTGTTGAAGAGCTGGACTGTGATCAGAACTCAAATCAGCGCTATCTGTGATATCCAAAAAAGATCTTGCTTGGTATGGCATTATAAATAATAAAATCCAAAAGATCTGGTCTTTTGGTAGGATCACTAGGGAAGCATGTAGGACTTCCCGTTGATAAAGATGAATAATGTTTTTTTACAATACACTTGTAAAGATCCTTTCCTTTAGGGTTTGAAAGACTAGATCCCCACCAGGGATGTTTGGCATTATCTTTTAAATTTTTTTTTATTTTTTTATTTTATAAATATTTTAAATATGTAGTTTTTAATAATTTTTAGTTTTTTTTTTTGGCTGGCGTTTTAAAATTTGCGGGGCCCATAATTTATTTTATGAAATATTGAAAAAATCTTTTAGTTTTCTTGCGAATCGCTTTTTTTGCCCTTTTTTGAGCCGTGGTTTTTTAAAATTTGCACTTTATTTGTCCGTCCTTCCACACTTTGTCCGTCCTCTTGCACTTTAGCATGGAAAACTCCTCGAGGGCCCGTGCTGCTCCGCAGCATTAGGATAGACTATGTATGAGAGGGTGTAATTATTTTATTAAATCATTTTATAGTACTTCCTTCCAGACATTATTAGGTGTGCGTCGGCCATTAGGTTCAATTTCTATCTTTACATTTCTGAATGTTCTTCCTCGAGACCAAGCAACATACAGTTGTTAAACAGTTAATCTATACGTTAGCTTTGGTGTTGCATAATGTAAAGTTGATTGAACACGCATAACTTTCCTCAAACTACCCGAATTTAAACAGTTAATAGCTCAAAAGAAAGAGCCTCAACAGCCTGTCAACAGCCTACGTTAATTATAACTCTAGTTATAGAGGTTTGAGTGAAGGAAAATATTGAAAAAATCTTGAAAAAATTTAATGCAAAGTTGATTTTGCACTCATAACTTTCCTCAATCTGTACGTTAACTTTCGTGTCGCATATGTTGATTGTAAATGCATAACTTTCCTCAAACTCAACGAATTTAAGCAGTTGATACCTCAAAAGAGAGAGCTTGATCCACTGAGTGGTGAAACGGTCAAGATCCATTCATTAGAAGAGGAGCTATAAGAATTCGAATTGCTTGACTGAATGTATCCCTTAAGAAATGTATAGGGAAGAATCGCGTTTGAGTATAACTTGAGTAAGGTGGGAGTTGAGCAAATTTCAATGATTGATGACATATCTGTGTCTAAATACCTTTCATACTAAAAAAATGAAGGAAATCGGCCGGATAGAACTGCCAGACGGACTCGCTTTAGTTTTCATAAATTTTTTTAATATATTTGATGTTAGTAGCAACTTAAAATGTAATTTACTCAAAACAAAGGACAAATATATTAAAATCTGCAAATCTGCAAAGCGGCTAAAAATAATATACGTTTGGTCAAAATCGGGATAAAACGGTAGAACAAAACATCCATCACAAGAAATCGCCTAGCCTAATAATATTATAGATACTTATTATACAAATTAATCCAGAAAAAGTGGGACACACATGAATTTCATTCATTGCTCCTCTTTCAGAATATACAAATTTTTCTCATGTATGCAACCAAAAGTTCACTTTTGTATAACGGTGTTATGGCATCGAAAATAAATCTTCGTCTATTCAAACTGATAGTTGCAATTAAACTTGTAGACATTTACTGTTTTTTTAAAGTTGGTTGAATACGTCTTGCTTTCATTCACTTCACCAGCATAGTAGAAGCTGATTTTCACATTTGACGCCATATCACATTATGCCGTCATACAAAAATTTTATTGCAAATGCAGTTTATTGCCGTAGTACCTTTTTTATATTACACACACGCAAACACTAAAAGTAAGTAAAATGTTTTTTGTTTATATGCATTGGACGTTTTTTGCTCTTTACTTTCTTTTTTTTTTGGTAGGTGCAAACCTGTCATCTTTTATCTTATGTGAAATGTACACGTAATACACAAAACTTTGTAAGCATTTTACTTACATATATTTAAAGCTGCAACATTAAGATATAAATTATTTTTCTCCATATATTTTTTAATGTTGGCAAAAACAAAAAAAAACGGCTGATGTATGCAGAACAATTTTCAATCCAAACATCACTTTAAGTATAAAAACAACAGCAAAGAAAAGAAAAACGTAGACGAGCGTTAAGCTGTGAAATTCAACTTTTATAAATGAAGAAAAATGTAGGAGAAGCTATGTGAGTGTGTTTGTGTGTTTGGAAATACATTTCTCATTTCGGTAATGAAAGAAACGGATGTCTGCATATGAGGCAATCCCAACTTTTTGTTGAAGAAAATACCAAAATATTGTGGCATATAAATAAATTAATAACGGGAGTTGGTTTGACTTAAATTAGCATAATGTATAAATTGTTGAATGATGGAAAAGGTAATTTATTATCTATATAATTCTTGTTACAAAAATAATTTGTACTAAACTAAAAAACGTTAAAGGCTTGCTAAAGTTGATTAGGGGCTTGTATACGATTCTTTGTCAATGATTTTCGAAAAAGTGTGGCCAGTCCGAAGATATTAAGCTTCCATTCATTCCTCATGAAGCAATGTATGAACTAATTACGTTTTTATTCTTCGTTTTGAGATCATGTATATATTTTCCAATAATAGAAGATAATGATGACAATATATGAACTTAGTAAATAAGAATGAAGTTCATTTGTTTGGAATTTTGTTTTGAGCGGTGCAGTTATTTGTTTTTGTTTTATTTTTCAAGAAAAAATACTTCCACAATTTATATATAAATCTTTTTTCAAATGATTCTGAAAAATTTTTGTGAAAATAAATATCAAACATGTACGCAGAACATATTTTCATACATTTTATTGAAAAGTGGCTGATCTTTTTCGAGTAGTAATTAGTCCATTCTACAGTTTTTATCAGAGTGTTTCAATATTTCAGGAGAACAGTCCATCTATATAACTGACTCGAAAATATATACAATTATGCCACTCTGGTCTATTTTATTTTCAGAACCATTCTTGCGAATTGATCGTAACAATCGTTACCCATAGCCCAAGCATTTTTCATCTGATAGAAATTTTCAAACAATTTTAATGGCATTACTCATATTATGTAAATATGTGTATATTTGACCTACTAAATGTTCATTCTAATTAAAATGCTACTAACATAAGAAACGTTCTTTTATGTGACTATTTTTCAGCTGCATGTCGTGCAAAATTTTTGATGATATATGAATTCCGTTTTATAAGGCATGAGTCAAAGCAACGTAAATAGTAGTAAAAAGTAAATTGTGTATAAATTTATGTCAATGAACTTCTTATTTATGTAATAACTAAATTAATTTCATAAAATATTTCTATTGAAAAAAAAAATGTATTTAATTTTCATAATTGATTAAATTAAGAAAAAAAAACAAGTAGTTAGAAATCAAAGCCTTCGTTAAAATTTGATAAATGTGTCTTTTATATGATTCAAGATCTTGAAAATCGATTCACCTTCAGATAGAAAACATAATTTTAACAACGATTTTCATCGCGACCAAAATTAACAACCTATTAACCGTAGTCCTACCTTGGTGTAGAAAACTACATTTTATTTTTTTATTTTTTAAAAAAATCCATAAAACTGCTAAAGTTTGGTTACCCATTTTTCTTGACTTTTTCTTTATTATGTATATGAACCGCTGTTTTTCGAAGACTTCAATTGCGTATGCTTGCTGTAGTTTTATACTCGGCATAGGAAATTTGTATGAAAATAGTACCTTGCTTGCCACGTGTGAAAAAGAAAGCAAGAAACCAAACAATAGTGCGTATTTTATAAATGGTAGGCTATGATGCTAAAGTTGATACCGGTGCTGATTTTGTTGATATTGAGCATTTGCTTGACTCAAATGACAAAAGGCTTTGGAGCGAAACAGCCACGCAAAGAGCAGGACGCAATCGAACCGCTAATGTGTTGAGACTACGGACAGATACTACTAATACTACTTCGTCTCGCGTGAAAAGTATCAAGGATGCTTTCTCGATATTTTTTCACAGCATATTGAGAAAGTCATTTTGGAAAATGCATACATTTGGCGGGCTAAAGAATAAAACCATGAAGAATTCGATGCTTCATGCTTACTTGACTGTTTTGATATTGGCTGCCGTTCGCAAGTAAATTGAATATTTTTGAATTTATAAGAATAACGAGCTGTTCAATGTCACTTTCGGTCCGCCTATATTCATATAAATGATATCAAAAAAACAGTTTGATTACTTGAACAAAATTATTCGTTTCGGTGATACTATAAGTCGTCGACAAAGCAGATTTGCGGATAAATTTGAACTTATTCGTGATCTGTGGGACATGTGGTCTGAAATGCTACCAATGCTTTTCAACCCTTACGTCACTGTAGATGAACAGCTATGTGGTTTCCATGGAGGTTGTGGATTTAGGCAAAGCAAACCAGAGAGATATGCTTTGAAATTTTGGTCGTACTCATGCAAAAGCTTCTATGTCTGGAAAATACAACCCTACCTTGTGAAAGCTGTTGAAGCTGTTCCAAAAAAATCAAGTCCAACGAGTTTTATTGCATATGGTCCAGAGCTTAAAAGGTCATAACGTTTCAATGAACATTTTCTTCAAGTCTAATGAGTTTGGTCAAAGATTACTACAAAACAAATTGATCATGGTTGGAACTATGCGTGAGAACAAGCACTCGATTCCATCAATGAAAAAAGGCTCCACTTTTTCAGCGTAGACTCGAATTTACTACACTAGGTTGGAAAAAAAATTTAATTAATTAAAATGCAGAGTACTATGTACAATTCGGCAGAAGTCGAGATTGTTGGCAAGAAGCTACCAGAAATAATGTCATACTACAACCGAACTAATGGTGAAGTTGACACTGTTGACAAAAAGATTTCTGGTTGTACTTGTTATCACGATTGACACATCAGCCGTGAATGCAACTATTTATTGAACTTAATACAATACTTTCATATACATTTAGAATTAACCGTAATTAGCCAGAAAAACAAAAACACGCAAAGTATCGTATGTTTTTGTGTGACTTGCTCTTTCCCAACCATACATGGCGCAGAGAAAACGAGGTATAGTGGTACTTTTGTGTGGTATATACCTGAACTAACTCTGCCCCGCGCGTTCCATTATTGAAAAAACGGGAAAACCCGTATTTTACGTGCAAGAAAAGAACGCGGAAGCAAATTATAGCCACGAGTTAGCTTGCCGTCTTTAAGAAAAATTCTTTTGCAAAGCTCACTAAAACCAAATTGATTGCGTTTCCTGTATAAAAAATATGTAGAACTATACTTAATTCATCACTTTATATGTAAAGACAAACGCAAAACTGATTTTTTTTTAAATAAAATAATTTTTGTATACAAAATAAACCTAATTCCATATAAAAGCATACAAGAAGTAGAAAACTACACAAAGGTTTATGAAGTTTTTTTTAGGTAGAAGTACGGTTAAAATAACAAGAACTTTTTTGCCTCGTGTATCGTATTGTATAAACTGAATTGTACTATGCTGCAAGCAAAGTGATAACCACTATATATTTTTGATCCCCTAACTGCAAAACTCATCATTATTTCAAATTCTTTGATAAGGTTTTTTTTAATTTCTTTTCAATAATTTGAGATTTTTGAAGATGATGAATTAATGTATTGATTTTTCAATACTTAAAAAAAACTTTATTATTTTTAATAAATAAAAAAACGACAAATTGTTTTTTTGTGATCAGTTTAAAACTATCTTTATTACTGACTTTTCATTACTGCCTGGATTTCCAAATTTACATTGGTTTATATTCTATAGCTAAAACTTATTCTAGATACAATTGTCATTTCGTCATTTCATAAGTGTGTTTTGTTTCCTGTATAAATGCATTGGTAACAAACACCTTATGTTATCAATTTTGAATTCGCCAAAAATATTTGTCAAAACTGTGTTTCGTTCCAGTACATTTTTATGTATTGGTAACGAAGCAAATTTATGTTATTGTTTTTGTATTTAATTCGAAAATCATAAGTGTGTCTTGTTTCCGGTGTAGTTTGGGAACAAATCAACTTGTGTTAGCAAATTTTAGTTTAGCCAAAATGTATTTGTTATTGGTTTT
The DNA here is from genome assembly GCA_963682025.1 of Cordilura impudica. Taxonomy (NCBI): domain Eukaryota; kingdom Metazoa; phylum Arthropoda; class Insecta; order Diptera; family Scathophagidae; genus Cordilura; species Cordilura impudica. The sequence continues at coordinate 194,600,003 of OY821519.1, read as the reverse complement.
TAAATTTAGCTTGAAAAATGTTTAGCATAAGTGTGTATCGTTGCAATTTTATATATTGGGAACGAAGCAAACTTATGCTTAAATTTAATTTGGAATAAAAAAAATATAAAATATATGTCGTCTGTCAGGAAATATTCCAGACGAAGAAAATGTACAGTGGCAATTATTAGAGAAGAATAATTGCAAAAGTTCTAATTCATATGATTTGTGTTTTAGGTATTATGGGTATTGTAATAATGATGCTCAATACATCTTTTCGATTTTGTTATTCAATACGTCAAAAAACTTTGAATTATGCCAGCTTTCTAACGTTATTGTTTTATATATAGCCATTTGTTTTGGATTTATTGAGCCATAAGTGGAAAAAAAAAAGTTGATGAAGTTCGGCTTATAAGCTATTGGTTACTTAATTAGTATTTAAATTTGTGAATATCGGTGCATATTCAAACCTAATCCCCATACAAGTACCCCTATATGACTTAAATTCTCCCAAGATCCAATTTATCATCATCTTTATGAAATGAAGGGCAGTACTCATTTCCATCAAAGAACTTGACTAAAACCTACCAGTCGTTGTATTATTTTACAGAGAAAACAAGTTGTGATGTGCCAACGGCAGATGTGGAACTAGAATTGGTAAATATTTGCTGCTTTCTATATATTATGATTATTAGGAATTTTTTTTTTGCAACCTACAGGGATTACATGGATACATAGGTAGACAGACAGAATGACGGACGGACGAACTGACATATTTAAATCAGCCAAGAAACTGCCTTTGAGTTGATCTACGTAATTAAAGTATATAAATAACAGTAGTTACAAATATCAACCCAACCCGTGCGGAAGATGCCAGTCTCCCATCGGGCGCGTCCCCAGGTGGCGGATAGGGGGGGCTGGGATGTACCCTAATAGCTCTGATACAAATGCTCACCGGCACTCGCAGAAGATTACTATTAGAGAACATCTTAGCTTAAAGATCATCGTAATCAGGTAAAAATTTACTTTATAACAAAAGTTTGTTTCTACAAGAGGACGATGATTTTCGGGGGTCATGCACTCCCCGCGGACAAAAAACTGGATAGGGGTGGTTCCCGAAAACAAACTAAACCATGATATGTCTACTCATATAAATAAAGTTACGGTGCAGGGCCTAAATAACCCAGTACCGGCGGCTAAGTGTGGTGAGCAAGCGGGCCCACAGTCGTCGAGATCACTTGACTGCAAGTCCACTACGGAGGTTGGTAACTTGGCCTCCATAGATGGGTATGTTACAAGAAAAACCCAAAATAAGGAGATTGAGGAGTCGGATCCGAGAGGGAGCCTTGTGCGACCTCAACCTCACACGACAGGTTCGGATTCCGACGAATCGAACTCCTCAAATGAAAAGGCAAACTCAGAAGTTAATAAAATGGTAGAGGAAGTAAGCGCCAGCATAGCTAAACTCTCTACCAATAAGAAAAGGTTATCTGGGGCCCAACGACGAAAAATCGCCAAAATGAACCAGAAAACTCAAAAAGCTGAAGCGAAGCAAGATGCTCCAAAGGATAATGGACCTGCTACACCCGCATCCTCGGAAGTGGGAAAGCGGATACGTTCTCCTGAGGAGCAGAACATTGCAGAAGCTAAAAAGAAGAAGAGAAACTCCATGCCAACTAGTACACAGTTGACCAATAACCCCAACCAGAAGATCAGAGGTACCATCACGGGAACTCAATCCAAAGGAGAGGTTATTGGGCCAACGTCAACTAGGAAAAGTGATGCAAAATGTAATCCCTCATTGCAAGTGCAGAACCATTCCAAAGGTGAAAGACAAGCAATGAAGAGAAAACAGATTGCACCATCAGGCAAGGAACAATCGACTTCATATGCTAGTATGGCGAAAAGACCAGCAATGGACGAACTCTGCTACGCCATTGTCGATTCAAGTAGTCCCACAGGCAAAATCCCTATAACCCAGAGACAAGTTCTCGAAGAGGCATTCAATAAAAGGATCCTGGAATACACCCTAGAGGCCGGGAACGATGACCAGAAGATCCAAATTAACAGCTGCAGGTTCTCCATGGATGTACTAATGCTACAACTTGCATCCAACGCATGTGTACAAACCCTGGAGAAAATGGTGGAATGCATACCAGCTCCTTGGGATGGTGCCAAACTATCCCTAGTCAAAAAGGCGGACATTCCATCCCTGACCAAAGCCTCCTTCTTCATAAAATGTTGGGGCAGCAAACTTGCTAGCGAAGACGTTGTGAAGGTCTTGGGAAAGCAAAATAAAGGTCTAGCCACTGACAAATGGGAGATCTTCCACAGAGAGGAGGGCCCAGACGGCACTCTTATCGTGGTGGGGATTGATCAGGAGTCAATGGCCAGCCTAAAGACCACTAAGGGTAAAGCCTTCTTCGTCTCAGCCGCAGTCTACTTTAAAGTAGGCAAGACGACCATTGGCTGGGAGAAGGCAAATGATGACTCAAAGGCGGGCAATAGTGAGGGGACTTCCACAGTCCTAACACCATCCACCTCAGCTAAAAAGGGAGAGTTAGAAATAACCAACTCCCAAGAAGATAAACTTTTAGCCGAACAATGATCATGCTCATGCAGATCAACCTCCATCGGAGCAAAACGGCTACTCAAACTCTGATGGAAAAACTACAAAAAGGTAAGTTACATGTCGTTCTAGTACAGGAATCTTGGACGGTAAATGACAAGGTTACTGGACTAAATGATCCTAATTACCAAATTTTCTATGCTCATACAGGAACTCGACCGAGAACTTGTATTATTTGTCACAAAAACCTAAACTATCTCTTTTCCCCAGACTTGTCCACCGCAGATGCCACCGTCCTGCAACACGGAAGCCAACCAATGCTCTTAGCATCGGTTTATCTCCCGTCGGACTCACCGACACCTCCACCGACGTCGGAACTTGAAGTGATGGTAAAAACGGCCAGGATAACAGGTAAGGAAATTCTCATAGGGTGCGATGCGAATTCTCACCATATAGCTTGGGGAAGTTCGAACTGTAACCAAAGGGGGGATGCTTTACTTGAATTCCTTAACGAAAATGACCTTTTTACCCTTAATGTTGGGAACACGGCAACCTTTGTTAACAAATTAAGGGAAGAGGTTCTAGATATTTCAATTTGTTCGAAAAATTTAGTGGATGATATCCAAGATTGGCATGTCTCTAGCGAACATTCCTTCTCGGATCATCGATACATTTTATTTAAACTGACACACCCACCACCTGAACCCATCAAGTTCAGGAATAAGGCTAAGACTGATTGGCCTAAATTTAGAAGAAATCTACAAGCCCGTCTAACTACTCCTCGCACAGACTTAAGGTATGTCGAAGAGGTTGACGAGGAAGTGGACAAAATAACGAGGAGCCTAATTGAGTCCTTCAAGGAATGCTGTCCACTCCGGGAAAGGAGATCTCCCCGAGATAAACCCTGGCTAACAGGGGAACTGATAAATCTTGGGAAGGACGTCCGAAGACTTTTCAATAGGGCTCGTCGTAAAAAACACGCAATATACTGGGATGACTACCATGTTAAGCTCAGGGATTACAACAAGAAGATTCGAATAGCCAAACGCAACTCCTGGAGACACTTCTGTGAACAGGTTGATAGCGTTAATGACGTCTCAAAAATCAAGAAATTCTTATCGAAAACCCATTCGCAGCCTGAAACTCTTGTCGATAGGGACGGGATTCGGGCGGAATCGATGGAACAGTCCTTAAGAATATTGATGGAAACACACTTTCTTACCGAAGAATATGGGCCGAATAGGGACCCTGAAATTGGTACCAATGTGTCCCGACGAACTGGAACCAACGTGGAACAGCAGACGGGACCCGAAGGGGAACAATATGAAGGGCCTAATGAGGAACAATATCGAGAGGAAAGATATGATAGAATAACCGAAAATATGGTAATTAGGGCAATACAAAGCTTTGCCCCCTTTAAGGCAGCAGGCCCAGATGAAATCTTTCCTGCTCTATTACAAGAGAGCGGGGACTTGATTAGCAGTAGTCTGGCTGGCATATTCTCTGCTTGCCTAAAACTCGCGTATACCCCCAGAGCATGGCAGGAGGCCAAAGTGGTCTTCATACCAAAGCCGGGAAAGGAAAGCTACGCGAACCCTAAGGCCTATCGACCGATAAGTCTTACATCCTTCCTACTGAAAACCATGGAGCGAATAGTCGATAACATGGTTAAATCTCAAATCCCAAATGAGCTGCTGAAGTTCAAACAACACGCTTATTTAAAGGGACGCTCAGTAGAAACTGCGCTTCATGAAGTAGTTCACCACATAGAAAGATCTTTCGATCTAAAAATCTTTACTCTAGCCATATTCATTGATATAGAAGGGGCTTTTAACAATGTATCAACAAATACGCTACTCCACTCCCTAGAACGTTTCGACATCGACCGGGATATCAAAGCCTGGATCAGTCACATGCTAGGGAATAGATGGATAAGTTGCGAGGTTGGTGGCATTAAAATAAGAGACAAGGTTTGCTGTGGGACACCTCAAGGGGGAATTCTATCCCCCCTTCTCTGGGTGACCACTATAAACAGTCTTCTAAGGATTCTAACCGATAAGGGTTTCCAACCTGTCTGCTACGCAGACGATGTAGCGATACTGTTAAGGGGGAAAGATCCTAGAAATTTATGTAGGAGGGCATCGGATGCACTCGAAATAGCATACGATTGGGCACAACCAAGAGGATTAAATGTGAACCCGGAAAAGACTGAAATATGCCTCTTTACTAGGAAGACGAAAATAGTCGAATTCGATGAACCCCGCTTCCAGGGCAAAACGATTAGAATCACACAAACGGTGAAATACCTTGGGGTGATTCTCGACAAAAAGCTCACTTGGAAAGACCATATTGAGAGCAAAGTCGCGAAGGCTCATCGGATATGGGCCATTTGCAGAAGAGCTATAAGTTCAAAATGGGGTTTAAACCCGAGGATGACTCATTGGCTTTACACAAGCGTCGTTAGACCAATTCTAACCTACGCATCCGTAGTCACATGGACATCAATGAACAGGAAATGCTATATTAAACCATTCCAAAAAATACAACGCCTCTGCTGCATAGGAATCAGCGGCGCAATACGAACTACATCTACGAGGGCTTTAGAGACGATTCTATCTATACACCCGATCGAGATTAGAATTAAATATGAGGCAGCTCTGGCCATGTTACGACTAAGAGTAACAGGGGAATACATCACCGACCATATGACCAGACACCAAACAATATTGGACCAGATACCGGAATTCAACACAGTGGATTTTAGCTGTGATAGAATCGCGGAAGTGTCGACAAACATACCCTGCAGTATAAGGATACCTGACAGGGAAAGCTGGTTGAACGAAAATTTTCTACGAAACCTTCCAGGGTCACACTACTACACAGACGGATCTAGTCTGCATGGTAGGACTGGTATAGGTTTCTATGATGAGGACCGTTCCAATGGCATACACCTACGCATTCCGGACCACAACTCTGTCTTTCAGGCCGAAGTGGTCGCGATAACGGAATGCATAAGATCTATTGACGTACGGGCAATCCCAAGCCCCGGAGACGTGAAAATATTTTCGGACAGTCTAGCGGCTATCAGGGCGATATCCTCGGACAAAACTAGATCAAGGACTGTCCTCAGATGTAAGGAAGAAATTGCAAACTTCACTACAAGAGGCAGACTTGAAATCATTTGGATCCCAGGACACAGTGGTATAATGGGAAACGAGATTGCAAATGAACTGGCCAGGAAGGGTTCTTTCCTGGAGGGTGTCAATTTGGAAAACCCAATACCCTTCCAGGCTCTCAAATTGAAACTATCGGAGTGGGCAACTAATTCACATACTTCAATTTGGGAGGAAACTGACGTGGGTAAGGCTACGAAGATACTATGGGGCTCTCCAAACACTTCGAAGACTAAGGAAATCCTTAGTCTAAATAGAAAGGAACTGAGTAGGATTATTGGCATCCTCACTGGACACTCTGAACTGAGGGCTCATCTATACCGTATAGGACGGGCAGAATCGGCCACATGCAGAGCTTGTGGAGAGGATGACGAGACCCTAGAACACTACCTTTGTTATTGTCCTGCATTTGCCGGAACAAGGGTCAGAAATTTATCCAACGAAATCATACCAGGCCTAGCGGCTCTTAGGGGGATACGCTGGAAAGCACTCAGGAGATTTGCTATCGAGACCGAACTATTAAGTTAAATAAGGAGTAGATTAACGGATGAGCACGAGGATGTAGAGCGCACAACAAGCCGACTTTCTGGCTTAAGTGTATATCCGGGTAAAACGGATATGAGCTATGTGTATACATGGCTCCTCTTTTTCAACCTAACCTAACCTAACCTAATATCAACCCAAACTCATTATGCCCTGGCCACAGAGTATGGAGTATAAGGACAAGGCAACTGTTGTTCATAAAAATTTTAACAAGAAAATTTATAGATAATTTTCCATTTATCTTGAAAGAAGCGATATTTTGATTGAATGACAATTAAGTTTCAAAAAGGTACTCAATGTTGAGCTAGATGCCCTATTTTTCGCGTGGCGAGAGAATTTGATTATTGCTCTTAAGAATTAAATATCGTTAAATTCCATTTTATTAAAGAAAATTGAACTTACTGAAATAGCAAATAATTCATTAGTAATTTTTTAAGCAGTACCTGGAAATAGAAAGCAATTCATAAAAGTCGGCGAATATAGGAGCACCTTGCTGCCTTGCTGGGGCCACTTTTCTTTAAATTTTTATAAACCATATTTAAAATATTGTTTTTAATGAAAAATTGTACATGTTTGTGGATCATATTTGTTCGATGCAACCTCAAAAAGGTTTTGCTATCATGACCTTATTTGTTAAAGTCACTTATATTTTGAAACAATATAAACAAACCAATTTTGAGAAAATTCTGTACAATATTTTTTTTTGATTTAAGTGAAGATCGGGAAGCAGCTCTATATGCGGCCTATGACTCAGAATTGTCCTATGGGGATTCTTTTTGGACTACTGATTAATGGATATAATAAACGCACACAAACCCAATTTGACTGAGATCTATATGATAATTTGGATCTTATGGCAATTTATGTCAATTTCATAAGGGTCATTTGTATGGGGACTAGGTCTGAAGATGGATCGCATTTCACCAATTTGAACAGAGTTCATCCTATGGCCGATAGAAGCTTATACGCCAAATTTCATCAAAATATATTCATATTTGCGACCTCCAGTTTGATTACAAAGTTTACATGGACACACAGACGGACGGACGGACAGACGGATGGACGGACATCGCTAAATCGACTCAGAAAGTAATTCTGAGTTGAACGGTATAATAAAAGATGGGTCTAGGTTAAATATTTTTGGTATTACAAACAGCAGCACAAAGTCACACATAGTGGTGTAGGGTATAAGTATCTTCAATCTTGATCCGAATAACTAATTGCGGGACTTTTTGTACCAGTATATAATAAAGTAGAACTCGGTCGTTCCTGTTTTTAGATTTATCATGGGTAGTTAATGAAAATTACCGAGTTGACAATGCAAATTCTTAGCCGAAGGAGGTGATATAAGTTGATGAACTTTTCCAATATTGACCACTTTATAAGTGCTGCGAAGAGATGGACGAATGAGAAGAAATATTATAATGGCGATTATTCGTTAATGAGTTATAACTCGTTGGTGGTTGGTTTTGTTGATGTTGCAAGACTTGTTGAAGAGCTTTGTTATGCATGATTTTTGTGAAAAGGTGATCCTTAATGCGTACTGGTGTTGCTGTATGCAAAATATGTAATAAAGCTACCTTTTCGTGTAGAATCGGCAGCCGTTAAAATTTAAAATTATTCTTTGTTTATACGGGTATTACTGTGACACTAGAGCTAAAACTTTAATGCACAAAATTTAAGCCAAATGAGAGATTTTGAAATAGTGCTAAAAAATACGTACCATTTTGACATTAATTTAGAGCGACATAGCAATAGACGAGATGCAAGTTACATTACATAAGATCATTTTGCAATCAGAAGAATGCCAAAATGTTGTTGTTGTAAATTATTTCAATGCCTTTAAAAATGTGAGCTCGATTTTATGAATCAAGTGGTCTGCGGCGCATTTATTGCCTGGGGAACTTGATATAACTGGGCAGTTTTTCAACCGATGATATATTTTGTGGTTTTATTAGAATGATACTTTACTCTAGATTATGGTTTATTAATTAACTTAATCGAAACGCAATTATTAATATCAAAATTTTTGTGAAAAATTATTTTTTTTTATAATTTTTACATATAAATGCATATTTGAACTTTGAACTCAATGCGCGTCCAGAAAGCATTGTCCGATTTAGCTCTAATTTTGCGCACTAAAGTTTTAGATCCAGTGTCACAATAATCCAGCCCGCACACCTCAAAAATTTTTTCATACAAACCGCTTCCCCTAATGTATATCTGTAATTTGTGCTGCTAGCTTTCGTATCGCCAAAAAGCGGGACGGAAATGGAGAAATTATGTTCGTCATTTTTGTCTATTATCACAATGGATTTTATAATTTTTATTTTCACTTAGCATGTTTTCAATTTGTTTTATTTAATTAGAAATTTTAAATTTGTCAGATATAACATATGTGATAACCAAGTTCGAATAATCGATCGAGCTCATCATTTTATTATATATTTCTGTACTTACAATAGAAATTGATTCACGCAGTAACCTTTCAGTTAAAGTTACCAAGTAAAAGTTGTTGTAACCGAAATATATAATTCTAATTACTAATATGGTTTTACTAAATTGATCATCAATTTGCCACAACATAGACACATATTCGGTTAGTAATATTACAGGAGGTTCAATTTAGTTCCCTCAATTGAATTAGTATAATAATTTGTATAAACACTTTGACTGGCAAACAGAACTTAATTTTCTATTGAAAGTACATTCATTCTATGAGAATTATATTTTATATTATGGCAATAAAGAAATCCAGTTTCATTTGAAAACAGTTACAAATCTATAACATTAATAGGCTAGGCGATTTCTTGTGACTGATGTTTTGTTCTACCGTTTTATCCCGATTTTGACCAGTATATTATTTTTTGCAGCTTTGCAGATTTACATATTTTTAAATTTTTTCCTTTATTTTAAATAAATTGCTTTTAAATTTGCTACTAACACATACATAAAATTATACAATGCTATTTGTGTGTTTATTAAATTTGTTAATGTGTTTGTAATATAAATGAGTTTGTTTTTTGTGTTGATTTGTGAATTGGCTATAATTGATACTTTTAGGGTCCTTATTTAATAAAAAAAAATACAATTTCCTAGAATTTGCGCTCGAATTTCGAGGGCTGGAATCTGCTAGTTACAATAAAAATGCTTATTGCCTTATGAAATTCTTATAGTGGTTACGGAATTCTAACCAATGTTTTTTCTATGTGTCGCAATGACAATTTAATGACTCCATGGCTCAGCGTTGTGAAGCAGAAGTAAAAAATAATGGATACCGAACAAAATATAGAAGGAAAGTTTTCAATAATTGCATAGAAACAGTTTCCATGGTTTTGTCAACACCGTAGAAATTACTACTTTTAGATTTAGTTATTTGTTTCTGAAGCTTAGGCTTTTTTAGGTTAATATTTTTTTTTTTTTTTTTTTTAACAAATAAAATATACAAATTTTTTGAAATAAGAAAAGAACTTTAATTTTATAATCCAATTTTAACATATTTTTAGAAAATATACACATGACCACGTACCAAACATACAACAAATTATTGGTGAAACATAAATATCAACAATAAATTACCCCAACATAATTCGAATTTTCCCAGGAAAAGATTTCTTTATGTTATAAATCATAGAAGTTACAATAAAATTTATATAAAAAACTTTTCCAATAAGATTACAAAATGTATTTGAATTTCGGGTGTGATTTCATTTCATGCACTTCCCTATATTGTTTGAATTTTGTATGATGTGTTCTGCAAACAAATACTTGTTTATTATATAAAGAATGGCAAATTCTTTTAATTTCGAGGAAATTTTAATTAGGCTTTTATTTCAGGTAGCACATAAATAACTCTTTAGCTTGTTAAATTTTGAGGTTAATGGAGACCAAAAATTCCAAGAATATATCATACTACTTTAGGGTTATACAGAATAAAATTTGTGTTTATGAATGCGGTTTTTTCTTATTAAGCTCTTATAAAACCATTCTAATTTAGTACGAATAATTCATTATAAATAATACCGTATTCATTGCACAAAACTGCTTTTTTGTGTACACTGTGGTAGAATATTATAGCTAGCGATTTCTCACATTTGCTCAAATATGTTTATACCATCTGAAAGAGCATCTATAATGTTAATAGGCAAGGCGATTTCTTGTGACCGGTGTAAGTATGTCAGTTTTGATCGCTCTTTGACTAAACTTCCCTCATTTGAAAGATATTTCTTTTTAGCTGTCCACCAGATTTACAGATTTTTAAATTTTTAATTTTTTTTGGAGTAAAATGCATTTAAAGTTGCTACTAACACATACATAAAATTATACAAAGCTGTGTGTTTGTATTTATTAAATTCGTTAATGTTTTTGCAAAAAGCTCTATGTTGAATTGAAAAATAATTTTGGATAAAATCAAATAACGAAAATAAAAAGTGTTGAATTGCGAATTGGCTAAAATTAATCATCATACCTTAAGGATTTTATAAAATAATTTATTAAATGAAAAAATAAAATTTCCTAGAATTTGCACTCGAATATCGAGGGCTGGGATCTGCTAGTTATAAATTAAAAGAAGAAGCAACAAAAAATATTTTTTGTGTTTTCTAAACCATTCAACAAATTGATTATTTTTTTTGACTGGTGCATAATTATAAACGAGGTATTAAAAAAGATATTTCTGATCTAACGTTTCAGTCGGCTGTTGTTTATTACTTTTGTTTTTGTGCCATATTAACTAGCAGTATACCCACTAGCGTAATTATTATATTAAGTATTTAAAGCATAATTATATTTAAAAACAATATCAAATATAGTGTGAGTGACAAAATATATATGTGACGACTTGCACAGTAAATACCAAAAAATTTTATCATAAAATTAAAACTCTTTTATTAATTTAAACATTTAACGTCAGAAAAAATAACGAAACTTAAAACTTTCATTTTTACGCTGTTGACAAAACAAAGAAAACATTTACTGTACAATAATACTGTGGTATATAGAATGATCATGGCTTGGGGGTGATGATTCTTATACCGAACGATTGCATTAGGTTATTGTAGTAAAATCCCCAAAGCGTTTGGCCCTGTGCGGATATAAGCAAATCTTGTGGCTGTTTTAATACTAATCGGCAACAGAGCACATGATTTTTCTCTTATATCAGCGGTTTCTTGACAGGACGATAACAGCTAAGATCAGCCACAATTGCTCATCGGGAAACAGTTCGAGCATTTAGTTTTACATTCAGATTGTTACTGACCTCTTTAACTAACAATTCTGGGTTTTAAATTATTCTTTTTTTGACTCGTTTTGTGGGGCCTGTGTCATAAAATCAATTTATCAGAGTTCAGAAGAAAAAAAACACACACTGAGTAAAAAACTCGTACATATATGTAAACAAACATAGCTCAGACCAATAAACACATATTTTTATTTTCATATCAATTATGTGTGTTTATAAATTTTGTACGGTGCCCAACACAATCATGACTGTGTTAAGTTTTAATATTTCGTTATCTACACGAACATTTTTCTATCACGTATTTTTTGTTTTGAACACACATAAACCACACAGATTCGAGTGTAGCTTTATTTTAAGTTCGTTTTCTTGTACGTGTACTGCTAAAAAATCAGAACATCGTCTTCAGCGCGTACATCTAAAAACTAAAACATTACTCACTCGCGATCGAAAAAAAAAAACTAAATTAAGTCATAAAAAACATAAAAAAATGTCTCCGCTTTCTACTCTATTACTATCTTTTTATTTCTATTATCTTTCTATTTATATTTTTTTTATAACTGATATTGAACTATTTTAGATTTTTTCAATTAATTTGGTTGAAACAATTGTTGTCGTTATTATAGGAGTGCTTTAGATTTTTCCGATCGCGATTGCATAATGCTTTAATTTTTAGATGTACGCGTTCAAGAACATGCTCTGTTTTTTTTAGCAGTACATGTGCAAGAACACGAACTTAAAATAAAGCTAACCTCGAATCTGTGTGGTTTTTGTGTGTTCAAAACAAAAAATACGTAATAGAAAAATGTTCGTGTAGATAACGAAATATTAAAATGAAACACAGTCATGATTGTGTTGGGCACCGTAAAAAATTTGCAACTAACATAATTGATATGAAAATAAAAATATGTGTTGGCTGCTTTAGAACAGAACACTGTGTGTTTCATGTGTGTATTTTCTCTAAATATTCTTCCGCATGCTTTTTAACTCTTCATATATATTTATTTTTGCCATAAGTGACCTTACTAAATATGGTCAGGATAGGTCCATTTTTCGACATAGGCCCCATATAAATATAGCATCCAATATGAATTTTTTCAGATCTGCAGGCAAAAAATTAATAAAAATTCCACTCATATTTGGTTTATGTTTTGTTGGACTAATCGGTCTAGACCGACTATAATTTTCTTAATTGTTGTTTTAACAATATGTACTTTCAAATGAAAATATACCAGTTGAAAGTAGCAATTTTCCTATTTTTTGGCCGTTTTTACCCAAGAATTAAAACAAATTTTATTCTTGTCTGGTGAAATCTACATATCAAATTTCATATCCCTAAATTACTTTGTGAATAGATACCAAAAGGGATCCTTTTACACTTACAGGTCATTTCTACCCTTCGAATTTCAAAAGATTTTCCTCTCCCTAGTGGATTCCGCAAACTATATTTTATATACCAAATGTACACTTTTTCCCCTTTTTGGCCGTTTTTCCTCCCCTAGATATTAGAATTATCAATAAAATCATTCTTGACTGATGCATATCAAAGTTCGTATATCTTCTATAATATTAATAGGCTAGGCGATTTCTTATGACCGGTGTTTTGTTCTACCGCTCTATCCCGATTTTGACCAAACGTATATTATTTAAAAGGTATTTCGGTTTAGCCGTTTTGCAGATTTACAGATTTTTAAATGTTTTCTTTTCTTGTGAGTAAACTGCATTTAAAGTTGCTACACAAAATTAGACATATGCTATGTGTGTGTTTATTAAATTTTTTGATAAGTTTGTTATCTTCATTCACAATAATAATAAACCATAAATGTGTTGGTTTGTGAATTGGCTAAGTTGAAAAGTAAAGCTGCCTAGAAATTGCACTCGAATTTCTAGTGCTGGAATCGGCTAGTATAGATTAGTATGTTATGAAGATTTAGAAAGGTACAATTTTTACCCTCTTTGGGATTTTTCCCCTTAAATGGCAGAATTTCGAAAAAAAAAATCCAATGTTTGTTTCTCGAATGGAATCTACACACCAAACTTCATATTCCTAGAATCATTTGTTACCATTTCCCAGCTTCTCTTAAGATCTCTTCTTAGTTGAGCGTTACGCCAACAGGGGAACCAACAATATAAATTTCAAGTCTCTGGGTCGAAGGACTTGGGTTGGGCGATGATGATTAATCACGCAACTCTTTGATATATATAGATAGATAGATTATTCCTTGCTTATTGCATATAACTGCTTATCAGGAAGAAGGTGTTAGTTTTTTTTGAAATATCTTAGAGATTAAACTGATCTGATAAGGAAGCCCGAAATTTTTAAATTAAGAATAAAATAAAAAAATTCAAAAAGATCAGAAATTGTTTAAGTTATCATTGAATTGTGAAATTTTAAACAAAATTAATTATAAATATTTGTATAACACACAGAAGATATATAAATGGATTTGCTAATGAATCATTTTATAAGAGCCTAGAGGTATGATAATAAATTTTAGCCAATTCACAAATGAAAAAATTAAAAAACTCACACACAGTGATGTATAATTTGTTGCTTGAAGCTTAAATATGTGTTCCATGTATGTGTGAGAAGCAACTTTAAATGATTATTTCTCCAAAAAAATGTACCAGAGGGTGCACATCTGTAAAGATGATGCACATCTGTAAAGATATACCTTTCAAATGGTATATAGTTTGTCAAAATCGGTTGGTTACTAAAAGTGTAGAAGAGGCCACAAGAAATCCCCTGGCCTATTAATATTATAGACTAGCAGATTCCAGCCCTCGAAAATCGGGTGCAAATACTAGGGAATTTTATTTTTTCATTAAATAAAGACTCTAAAGTTATGCTAATCAATTAAAGCCAATTTACAAATCAACACAAAAAACACAACTCATTTTTATTACAAACACATTAACAAATTTAATAAACACACACACAGCATTGTATAATTTTATGTATGTGTTAGTAGCAACTCTAAATGCATTTTACTCAAAACAAAGCAAAAAATTTAAAAATCCGTAAATCAGCAAAACGGCTTAAAAGAAATACCTTTCAAATAATATACCTTTGGTCAAAATCGAGATAAAACGGTAGAACAAAACATCGCTCACAAGAAATCCCCTTGCCTATTAATATTATAGATGTTAATTTTTTTCGGGTAAAATTTGCATCATGAATAATTTAACTTTTTGTTCAAATACTAAATAAAATCAGTCTATGAATATCTTGGATGCTTGTGGTTTCTTCTTTTGTTTTGTCATCATTAGATTTTTTAAATACATTGCTAAAGATAATAACTGTGAAAAAAAATAAGTGTGATTATATTATTGCACCAAAGTGTATATTTTTTACAATTCAAAAAACAAAGTGATTAAAACTATACTAAATTTTAAACATAAAACTTTCCTCAGAATTTTATTTAAATAGTTTTGCTTAAGAACATTAACAATTAAAACTTATAATTTTGTAATATATATAAATCTCTTTAAAAGTAGTCTATAGTAAAATGTTTGTATGTTCTAATAAATCTTTATTATTTGATAAATGATCTTTAAACTTTTTACTACGGCCTTAAGCCTTAACATAACAAAAATAAAAAAGATCTTAAATTTAATACGGGTATTTTTAACACTCGTCTGATAGTGTGCGCAGTTCTGTAATTTTTTCAATTCAAAATGAAACACAAGAATTGAACTATTTTTGTTCATTTTGTGTCCTCAACAGGATGTTGATGGTATGTGTCAGCAGTTGATGAATGTCTGTATCTAGTCGTGCTATGAAGGCAGATACAGAAACTAGAAAATATTTTCCATTATTTTTCACCTATATGTTTTTAGTGGTTCATCTACGTTTTATTTCGTGATTTTTTTTTAACTCTACTTTCTTTCATTCCTCCTGCTTCTTGAGTTCTGCTAAGACAATTTATTATGGCGGATGTTGAGGGTATTAAGTATCATTTCAACAGTGAAGTAAGTTATGGTCTTAATAGAGGATTTTAGTTTTTTGGATTTCTCTTTTTATATTGCGCCTTCATTTTATTATGTTGAACATAACGTCCGTTTAAGAAGTTGTAAGGCACGCTTTTTTTGTTAACACTATAGTTAACTTTCTATGGCTTTAAGCTAGTGATTATAGTTGTGCAGAAAACGGAAGAGATGTAAATACAAGACATTATATCTTAGTAATATAGACAGGATTTTGGATGTCGAACATGTTAACTTAAAAATGTAGTTGACATTAAAAATTTAAGAAAATCAATTTGATACTAGTTAGCTATAAGGAATATGTAACTGTACTGAAAATAATAAAAAAAAATTATTCTGGCATCTACAGATAATACTAAGCATAACATAATATTAGTGCACAATTTTTGGCAGTAAAACATTACGTTTTCTTATTACACCTACACACAGAAAACAGATTCGTTGTTGCAACAGAATTTGCTGCCAAACGATTTTTGGTAGTTGCATGTACTCACATATTATTCTGTTGTGTTACAGAATTATATAATACATATTCCTGAAATTTTGTAAAGGCAGTTAATATTATATACCAGTATTGCATTCGAAATTCGAGTGCAATTTACTATTTTTTATTCAATTTTCTTCTTTCAGTGTTTTCTTAATGTATATATGTATATATATATATATAAATTTATGAATATTGAAATGAGCCTAAAGGTATGCTAATCTACTTCAGCAATTCATAATTCAACACAGGGCGTGTGATATACAGTTTAAATTATTATATCAAGTTGAATAACACATTTAAATTCAAAAGAATTTTCCTCGACAAAATTTGGAGTATTTTGTATATTATCAATAATATTAATAGGCTAGGCGATTTCTTGTGACCGATGTTTCGTTCTACCGTTTTATCCCGATTTTGATCAAACGTATATTATATGAAAGGTACTTTTTTAGCCTATTTGCAGATTTTCAGAGTTTTAATTTTTTTTCTTTACTTTAAGTAAATTGCATTTAAATATGCTACTAACATACATAAAATAACACAATGCTATGTGTGTCTTTATTAAATTTGTTAATGTGTTTGTAATAAAAATTAGTCTGTTTTTTATGTTGATTTGTGAATTGGCAATAATTGATTAGCATAACTTTAGGGTCTTTATTTAATGAAAAAATAAAATTTTCTAGAATTTGCACTCGAATTTCGAGGTCTGGAATCTGCTAATTGTAAAATTCATGATCAACTTCTACCGAAGGTAGATTCGCAAATTTTAAGTTTAATTCGTCAGCGTCTATCGAACAGCTATTATTGTTGCATCTTCTAATACCAATATCTCTAAATTTTTTCCACGTTTGTTTAAGTCAATGGCGGATTTAAATTCCATGGAAAAGAAATTGCCCTTAGCAGTTTTGATTTTTCGATTAACATCGCTCTTATCCATATGATATTTGTTTTTCAGCTCAGGAGTTTTAAACCTCTTCCGTCTGGAGTAAGAAATATCTCTTCGATAGATCAAGTCTTTTATAGTAGCACTAAACCAAGGTTATAAAGGGTCCGCCATCTAACGTTTTTTTTACAACTAGTGCTTATTTCGTGAATGGTAACACTTAGCTCATGTCTGATTCGACAGATAATTAGTTTTATCCTTCCGCTGAACGAATATGGTTGTGTATATGCTTGAACAACGCTGGGAGATATTGCGACATTACTTTCAAAATCATGAATGTGTGCGAAAATTGCGTACGGGTTTTGGAAGAAGAGAAGCACCGTCTGCTCCGTATGTTTATCTTGTGAAAAAAGCGAAAGAAACTGGCATCCTCATCGATAAACCAAAGCGTAAACAGCCAAAAACAGTGCGTACACCCGAGAATATTGCTGCTGTGGCAGAAAGTGTGCGTGAAGCGCCATCAACATCAATTCTCCGTCGTTCTCAAGAATTTGACATTTCGGAGGCATCATTGAGACGAATTTTGCATAAAGACCTTGGTATGACGCCATACAAAATCCAATTGGTTCAGGAGTTGAAGCCAACTGACCATCCAATGCGTTTTCGCTTCGCTAAGTGGGTCTGCGATCGACTTACAGAAGATGCCGATTTTGCCAAAAAAAAATCATCTTTTCAGATGAAGTTCATTTTGCTCTTGGCGGGTATGTAAACAAGCAAAATTGTCGCATTTGGGGCACAGAAAACCCGCACGCATACATTGAAAAGCCGATACACCCTGTTATGCTCCTAAAGGAGCTGAAACTAAACAAACAAAAAAAAAACCCGGCTTTGTCTATTCTGTTTTAGCGCTGGCAAGCGCTGTCAATCGACGCCCAAACGGCGTCAATGTAGCTGTGGAAAAATAAAAAAAATAAACAAAACCAGATTCCGTACCAAACAGTGCGGCCTCTAGTTTTCATCTGCTGCCGTTATGCACTGTTTCTTCTTTATTTATACAAAAATCTTAATATTAACTTATGAAAATTAAATTAATTGAAAAAAATAAACAAACTTACAAACAAACAAGGAAATAATATATCAGCAATAATATAATATAAAAAAAACAAACATTGACCATAACGCAATGCAGTTCATGGCCTACTTAAACTAACTTAACCAATAACAAAAAAAAACAAATAATAAATAAAAATAACATAAACATAAACATACCAGCGGCTTTTCAAGGCCACTACCTATATTAAATCATTTCGCTTGCAAGTGCTTGACAACGCACCCGGAACTTACTAAAAGAAAAAAGAAGTAATCAAAACTAAGTCAATGAATGCATTGTAATAACAACAACAAAATAAAAACAGAACGCTAAAAACAAAAACACAATTGAGTTACTCTAATTACACAAGCGTTCATAAAAGCCAAAAAACAAAAACGACTTTGCATATACAAATTAAATTAACAAAAACAAAACTAAAATCGTTACCCTCCACAACATTTAGTTAGGGCAAATATATGAAACCATGGTACATTGTCAAACACTTGAACATTATAGATTATATTATACTATTCATATTATGAATATTATTTTATATTATATTCTAATATTATTATTATTATTATTATTACTATTATTGTTATTATTATTATTATTATTATTATTATTATTATTATTATTATTATTATTATTATTATTATTACTATAATATTTATTTTTATACACGTTATTATATTCTCTATATTAAATTTAAACGGATCTTATACTATTCTTGTACAATTGTACTCTACACCCTATACGTGTGAAACCATGTTTCACAACATTCCTCCCCCTTTCCACGGAAACGATTCCCACATCGTTTACCAGCGACACTGAACTGGGACGCTGCTTCTGCTGCCGCTATTGTTGATTCTGCTGCTGCTGATGATGATGATAATGTTGATGCTGAAGATGATGTTGGTGATAATGTTGTTGCTGATGATAATGATAATGTTGATGCTGAAGATGATGTTGATGTTGATGATAATGTTGTTGCTGATGATAATGTTGGTGTTAAGGCTGCTGATAATGACCAAACTGGTAAGAACGAATCCGGAACCAATGCTGATGATGAAGATACTACTAATGCATATAACCATTCCTGTGATTCGATTCCAATACTACACCATGACAATCGTTGGCCTGTTGCTTCATAAAACGAATTCTTAGCCACCTTCTTTGTAAAAAAAATACTTTGGCTGGCCGCTTCGTAAAACAAATTTTGGCCTGTCACTTGGATGACGGCATTGGGGACAGTACTTTCAGCAACGGATTGTTAATTTCCCGTTAGTCAATTGGTGCTTACTGTGGTATTCAACATAAGATCTGAGCACTCCCCTGATCACCTTCAATTATGAAACTTGTCGCAAACGGTGATCCAAGGTGAGAACCGAAAGTTTTCAAATGATTCGCAATGATGCAAATGGTTACGTCATCGCCACAGGAATCGGCTTGCTGCTTTGCCCAACGGATATAGTTCAGCTTAGCTTTCCTCTTTACGACATCCCTGACAAACTAAACAGGAATGTTGTTTCGCTGGAACCAAACCAATAGCCAATCCATCGCATATAGAATTCTCGGTGGATTCGTTCGCAATTCGCCCTTGCATCTGGGGTTGGATCATCAGCTCCGTACAGGCATTCACCCCTATGTCCGTCATGTGGCCACCCATCAGACCTGTCAGCCTACTGCTCTTTGCTGCCTCTACCGTTTTCTGGATGACTGTTGCTCCACCTCGTTCACCGTGGACTTGGGTCGGAATTTCCTAACTCTACTAATATATAAAAAAATTGAGTATTTCCTATACTATTTACAACTGACTAAACTGTAGATATGTTTTCTACTCATATTTTAATACAATAATTCCGTTTTTTTTTTTCTTGAACAATAGCTATTTAAGGATTAATTCCTTCCTCTCTTTTTCCAAATTCTTTCTTCTACTAATATAATATGTACATATTCTTTTTTTTTTTTTTTTTTTTTTTTTAAATATATGTCTCTCAATATGTGTATGCTAATAGTATATCTTAATATATCTTCTTTTTTTTTTTTTTAAATATATTTTTTTTTTTTTTTCTAAAAATGTATTTATATTCTCCTTTTTTTTTTATGTATGTTAATATATATATATATTTTTTAAATATGTAGTTTTTTTTTTATATTTTTTTAAATATGTAAGTTTAATGTCTATATATTCTTTTTCCTTTAACAAGTATGTATGCTACTATTTTTTTTTTTTTTTAAATATGTCTTTTTAAATAGATATGTATGTTTCTTACTTTTTATCTTTATCTTCTTACTTTTTTTTTTTTTAAACAAATATGTATGCCACTATCTATACATATTCGCTGTTTTGTTTTGCTTTTTTTTTTTTTTTTTTTAAATATGTATGTATGGGGAGACCTCCAATTTTTTTTTCTTATTTCTCTTTTCTTTTTTACGGAGGGGGCCTCCCATCTTTTCTTATTGTTTTTTTTTTTTTTTTTTTATACTTATATATATATATTGTTTTTTTTTTTTCAACCATTGTTTTTTTTTTTTTTTTTATGTGGGGGAGTCTTCTCTTTTAAAATTTTTTTTTTTAGGTGAGGAGAACTCCCATCTTTTCTCATTATTATTATATATATATTTTTTTTTCTCTTTTTTTTTCAATCGTTTTTAGTTTTAAAACGTGAGGAATCTCCCATCTTTTCTTGTTATTAATATTTATTTTTTTTTTACATGGGGAGATTTCCCATCTTTTCTTATTATTTTTTTTTTCTGTTCTTTTTAATATCTTTTCTTATATCTATATATATTTTTTTTTAAATATATTTTCTCCTCCATCAGAGTGTCCGCTGCATTCGAAAAGTATCTCGTGGGCCTCGTCGGCCCAACCGTAGGAGTGCGGCGACCATCCAGACGACTCCAAATTCCAGTTATCTCCAACCTATGCTAAAAGAAAAATGTCATAGGGAAAAAAAAAATTCTCAGCTAATACTATACCAATTCACATTTACACCTTTGACAGAAAAACAACTCAAATCACTGTATTTTACTGAATGGTTACTTTTGCTCTAATAAATAAAATAAATAAAGCATTTTTCCCTAACAGCAGTACTCTTCCTATTTCTACGGCAATAAGGCCCCAGCAAGCCGATCCATCGGTGGTCCGACCGAAATCATATCTAAGCACCCTTGTATACACATGTCCAACCTAAAACTTCCAAAACACTTCAAAATAAATAACAACAAATTACGGCACGTGTCCCTTCTAGACACTGCCACCCATATAAGGCATGACCGCACACAACGCGTCATCCTTCTCTGGAGCAGAACGGTTTCCTGTTGCATTCCGCAAACCGGAACCGGGCCACTGTGAGGCTATTCTCGGCAAAAACCCTCCCCACAGTGTATGCCGCGAATTTTGCGAGACTCGCTTCTGACTCCCCATACCAGATTCAATCCGTTGAACCATTCTCAACCACTGAGGTGTGCCCGCTACACATGGCGTCACCCTCCATATAAAAAAAACTGAGGCTTCCTGGTGGGAGACACTTGTCGGTGGGTTACGCGTAAACCCCCAACGTTCCCCTCACCACCTCAAATACACAATTACTAAAATATACAACAAAACAAAACCTTCGTCATGGACATGTGTATTAAATGGAATGATTTCAGATCAAATAATGCGATCACTGGTGGAACGCCCGTAGGTAGGTAGCCATCACCACCGATTTCATTGCATGGAATACAAGCACACTTTGCACAGAGTACGGCATCATTTAGATGGCTATACTGGAGAGCCATCGACACCGGTACCCCCTCACGTGATAAAACTATGCTCTGCAAAGAAATATACCTTCATTCTACCCTAACAATAACCACTACACATAAAGGTCACGCTAATGCCAAGCTACCGGCGGCCTGTCTGAAACTATAATATGTCCAATCATCCATACTCCTAATGAAAACCAATTAAGGCACGTGTCCTACCTAAACACTGCCACCCATATAAGGCATGACCGCACACAGCGCGTCATCCTTTTCCGGAGTAGGACAGGTTCCTGCTGCATTTCGCATACCGGAACCGGGCCACTGTGAGGCTATTCTCGGCAAAAACCCTCCCCACAGTGTCAGCCGCGAATTTTGCGAGACTCGCTCCTGACTCCACTACCAGGTTCATTCCGTCGAACCATTTACAACTGCTGAGGTATGCCCGCTACACATGGCGTCATCCTCCATATATATATAAAAAAAAACTGAGGCTTCCAGGTGGGGTACCCTTGTAGGCCTTCCCCTCACCACCTCAAATACACAACATAAAATAATAAAAAAAAAAAAAATTCATTACGGACGTATGTATACAACTAAATGATGGACATATGCTTTCAGTTCAGGATACCCATTAACAACTAGGGAGAATATACGTGAATGGGCCATTTCGCCATTCACGAAGAAAACCCCGTGCGTACTCCTTCTGCCTAGCCCCGAAACCAACTAATTTCAGATCCGATAGCGTGTTTAACGACCTGCAAAGCGTTCATATATGGTTATTATATCATTTACGAGTTTTCCCTTATGCGTATCGTAGTCGTCCCATAGGTCCATTTCGGTCCGCACACTGTGATCTACCGTCACATTTATATATAAAAAGGAAATGCAAAAACAACCTACCCCTTTATTCATTCCTTTCTTCAAAATAAAACAAAAACATTAAACTATTAATACCCTACTACTATACATAATTAACTAACTAACTACTACCTAACTAAACCTATCACTCCCACCAGATTGCTCCCATCCCCATATAGAGCCGAGGATGGGAGCAATTTGGTTTCCAATATTTACCAAACTGCTACTAAAAACTAATCTACCCCACTCCTAAATAAGAAACCCATATTCCCAAAAATAACCAAAACAATCAATGAAAATTAAACGCACATTTCGACAAACTAAATGTTCAATAGAAATAAAACTGTAATCGACTACACAATAAAATAATTATTCTACAATTGATCCCATTATTCTAAAAATTAATTAACTCGAAAGCAAAAAAAAAACCTAAAACAAGTAACTACCTAACCCTGGTAAATAGTACAATAAAACAAATAATTAATTATCCTAACAATGAACGATTTTAATGTTAACCAATAATGTTGGCGTTATATCCTCACAACTAACTCCCTACACCTGATACATAAAAAAAATCAAATAATTAATAAAAACAAGGAACGATTTTTGGTCCGAAGACCGGCTGCGCCATTAATGTTATGCTCCTAAAGGAGCTGAAACTAAACAAACAAAAAAAAAAACCCGGCTTTGCCTATTCTGTTTTAGCGCTGGCAAGCGCTGTCAATCGACGCCCAAACGGCGTCAATGTAGCTGTGGAAAAATAAAAAAAATAAACAAAACCAGATTCCGTACCAAACAGTGCGGCCTCTAGTTTTCATCTGCTGCCGTTATGCACTGTTTCTTCTTTATTTATACAAAAATCTTAATATTAACTTATGAAAATTAAATTAATTGAAAAAAATAAACAAACTTACAAACAAACAAGGAAATAATATATCAGCAATAATATAATATAAAAAAAACAAACATTGACCATAACGCAATGCAGTTCATGGCCTACTTAAACTAACTTAACCAATAACAAAAAAAAACAAATAATAAATAAAAATAACATAAACATACCAGCGGCTTTTCAAGGCCACTACCTATATTAAATCATTTCGCTTGCAAGTGCTTGACAACGCACCCGGAACTTACTAAAAGAAAAAAGAAGTAATCAAAACTAAGTCAATGAATGCATTGTAATAACAACAACAAAATAAAAACAGAACGCTAAAAACAAAAACACAATTGAGTTACTCTAATTACACAAGCGTTCATAAAAGCCAAAAAACAAAAACGACTTTGCATATACAAATTAAATTAACAAAAACAAAACTAAAATCGTTACCCTCCACAACATTTAGTTAGGGCAAATATATGAAACCATGGTACATTGTCAAACACTTGAACATTATAGATTATATTATACTATTCATATTATGAATATTATTTTATATTATATTCTAATATTATTATTATTATTATTATTACTATTATTGTTATTATTATTATTATTATTATTATTATTATTATTATTATTATTATTATTATTATTACTATAATATTTATTTTTATACACGTTATTATATTCTCTATATTAAATTTAAACGGATCTTATACTATTCTTGTACAATTGTACTCTACACCCTATACGTGTGAAACCATGTTTCACAACAACCCCAAAACGAGTCACTTGTGCGGATTTTTGTCCAGAGGCATAATTGGGCCATTTTTCTTCGAAAATGAGCAAGTAGTGGCCGCTACAGTCAATGGCGATCGTTATCGGGCCATGTTGAAAAAATGTTTGTTCACAAAAATTGAAGAGGAGGATATTGGCAAGAGTTGGTTTCAACAGGACGGCGCTACTGCCACACAGCCGAAGCTACACTCGATGTTTTGCGCCCTGTTTTTGAAGATCGCATTATCAGCCGCAGAGCTGATGTCGTTTGGCCACCTCGGAGCTGCGATTTGAAACCGTTGAACTATTATTTGTGGGGTGCCCTCAAAGATAAGTGCCACGCCAACAAGCCAGAGGCAATTGACGCTTTAAAGGACAATATTCGTGAAGCCATTGGTGAAATACAGCTGCACACAATCGATAATGTGCTTAAAAATTGGACCGATCGTGTAGGCTACTGCATGGCCAGCCGAGGCAGCCATTTGAATTAAGTTATTTTCCATTATTAACCGGAAGGATTGTACTTTCAACTAAAAAAAGAAATTTGAGATAATATTCAGTAGTTTTTTTTTTTTTATATCATTTTCAAAAAAAAAAAGTTATTTGGCGGACCCTTTATATTAACTGTTTTGGATTTTGTTTTTAGAGTAACCGTTTCGTCGAAAAGCTATAATTAATTGTCCTGTAATAATTGATCATCAACAGTTTTCATACAGTAAATACAATCCTAGTCAATTTGGTAAAAGTTGGAGTAAAGTAATGCGTAGTTCAAATTTTTGAAGTCACCGTATAAGTAAACCATATTAGCTGGTTGAATCTGATAGTTGTGTCAGGAAGACCAAATCGTGTTTCGAAAAGCATGGTACTGAAATTTGATCAAACAACTACACGTTAAACAAATCACTGACAAAGATGATATCGACTATTTCTATTGGTGGTGTAGTGAGTAGGCTTATAACGATTTACAGGTTCAAGTCCGTAAGTTATCATGTTGTTTGACCGATTTGATTGATTATTTTTTGTTTTTATACCCTATACCACTATGTGGTTTGGGTATAATGACTTTGTGCTGCTGTTTGGAACAACCAAAATTTTTGACCTAGACCCATCCTTAATTATACCGATCGAATCAGAATCACTATTTGGGTTGATATAACAATGTCCGTCCGTCTGTGTGTTCATGTAAACCTTGTAATAAAACTGCAGGTCGCAAATATGAATATATTTTGATACAATTTGGTATATAAGCTTTCAAGGGATGAACGCTATTGAAATTGGTGAAATTCGGTCCATGTGCAGACCTAGCCCCCATACAAATTACCCCTATGAAATCGACATAAATTGCCATAAGATCCAAATTGTCATATAGATCTTACTCAAATTGGGTTTGTATGCGTTTATTACATCTGTTAATGAGTAATCCAAAAATGATCCCTATGGGACAGCCCTTAGTCATAGGCCCCATATAGAGCTGCTTCCCGATCTTCACTTAAATCTATCAAAAAACAAAAATATTGCACTGATTCTTTTCAAATTTTGTTTGTATATATTTTCGCAAAATACAAGAGACTTTACCAACCACGGTCAGGATCGGTCCATTTTTGGGCTTAGTCCCCATATAGACATAGTATCCGATATGAACTTTTTCATAGCTGCAGCCAAAAAAAATTAATAAAAATGCCACTCAAAATTGGTTTATGCTTATTTTCTATATCCAATTAGTTGGGCCTAAGAGATAGGGTCTCTAAACGCATGGTATAGGGTATCGGTTAGTCGGTCTACACCGACTATAATTTTCTTACTTGTTTTTTCTTCATATAATCACGGCGATGATTTTGAAAAAAAAAAACTTTACAAAACTTCTTGGACTTCGTTTTCAACTCATGCTCTCAACACACTTGTCTGCTACTTATCAGTCAGTGTTAGCCGACTCAGCATCCTCAAATTCGTTTCTTACTCATGCCATCAATTGTCCGTTTTGTCCTCAACTCACTCCTCCCACTATACTGCCCACTCATGATTTTTATATGGGAAATAACATTGATACTTTCTGAAGTCATTTCCAACTCATGTACCTCCTCGTTCACTACACTTCTTCTACCTGCTACGTCAATCATCCGTATGGCTGCACATGCGAGGTGACATCGATAGCTCTCCGTACTCGTGTTTCAACTACTGGTCCACCTTCTGTCTACTACACTCATTCTTCCCGCTACCAATAGCAGGTGGAAAGGCTGCCATCGACAATATTCCAAACTCGTGTTTCAACTAGTCTCCAACTCATCTTGAACGCTCTTGCTTCCAACTTCACCGTAATGGTATCTTGTCAGTTGTAGCTGTTCCATAATTTAAGTCTTCAACTAATCGGTAGTAATCTTATCAGTAAGGCGGCTGACGCGAAAATGATCGTACTTCGTTTTCCAACATGCAACACTCTCCTCTACTTCACCCATTCTTCCTGCTGACGATATCAGACTGGCGATAATATCGACTGCATTCCGAACTTCGTTTTTCAATTCATGTCATACCTCCTTGGGACACCGCAAATATATTTGATCTAGACCCATCTTTTATGATACCGTTCATCTTAGAATCACTTTTTAAGTCGATTTAGCGATGCCGTCCGTCCGTCCGTCTATCTCTGTATCCACGCAAACTTTGTAATCAAACTACAGATTGCAGCTATAAATATATTTTGATGAAATATAGTATGTAAGCTTATACGGGCAATATGATGAACGCATTTGAAATTGGAGAAAATCGGTTCATGTTCAGACCTAGTCCCCATACAAATGATCCCTATGAGATCTACTTAAATGGTCATAATATTCATTTTATCATATAGATCTCGGTCAAATTGGGTATATATACATTTATTACATTCACTTATCAGTAGTCCAATAAAGCGTATAGGACAATACTTAGTCATAGCCCCCATATGAGGCTGCTTCCCGATATTCACTTAAATCTATCAAAAAGCCAAAATTTTGCGCAGATTTTTCTCAAATTTGGTTTGTATATGTGTTTGCAAAAAATAAGTTACCTTACCTTATCGACCTAGTCCCCGCATTAATTTTGCATCCGATTTGAAATTTTTCATATCCGAAGGCAAAAAAATTAATAACAATGCCGCTCAAATTTGGGTTATCCTTATTTTCTATATCTTATTGGTTGGACCTAAGAGATAGGGTCTCTAAACGTACGGTATAGGGTTTCGAGTGGTCGATCTAGACGGACTATAATTTCTTACTTGTTTTTTTTTTTTACAAATGAAAAAAGTCAACAAATTCGGTCTGGTTAATCACATTCTTATATGTTTCTGGTATTTACAACAGTATTTGACTCAAACAACTTAATTTTGGTTAGAAAAAGCAAAAGAGTTTAAAAGTTTGGGTTTCTGTTATTATAACTGAAAAAACAATTCTTAATGCAAATTTTATATATTAGTATTCCAACCAATTATTTGTTACAGTATCTGTTCAAACATATGCGGTTTGAAATATGTTATTATAATAGAATTTGTGGTTGCTGTCGCTAGGACTGACACATGTTATTCTTGGTTTTTTTTTTTTAGCTTGCCTCAATTAGTGATTTGTATAAAGTCTTTAATTGGTATACTGAACTAATTTTGTTGTTGTAGATACTTAAATTTTAAATGAATTGTGTTTATACCATAATTTAAACGAAAATTTTAATTATATCAACAAATTGTTATAGTTGTAAGCGAATTTCAATCAATCTTTTCTCTGTGTTTCATCTATGAATTTCCAAGAGACTTTGTTTACCTTAATAAAATAGTAAACAATGAAAAGGTATCTAAGTTACAAAATGTAAAGAATCGCCATCATGGAAGAGATACCGGACATTACATTAATTTAAGGGAGTTAAAATGTTAAGCAAAATAAGATTAGAAAAAACAAAATATATTCACTAAATGACAAACACAAAAGGACAGAGTTGTCAACTCAGTGCTTTTAGCACTGTTTTTTAGTATTTTTTTAGTTCGAGTTAGTGTTAACTTTGATATTTAACTTTTATATGTAATTTTTAGAATTTTTTTTTTGCTCTTTTCTCTTTCACAAGAGAAATTATTTTCTTAATCTTCGGGGTTTCACAGAAAATATTCTTTCCTATACTTCTTTTTCTTCCGTTTTATGCATTATTCTATTTGAATTGATAAATTGACAACAAATAAATGACTATACTAAAGAATAATGAAAATGAGCGAAATTCAATTATCGGGATTGCTCTCATCCCCAAGCATTCAGGATAACAGTGCTTATAATGTAAAACTAAAAAATTAAAAATGGAAAATTTAGTGCTTTTTAAAAAAAATTCGCGGTTTCTTATTGGTTTTGGTGCTTTTTTATGTTTTAAATGACAACACTGCAAGAGTACACAAAGACAAAGCAACACAAAGACAAATGCAATAAAGCAATTATTTGACTGTAAAGTTCTTTGATAATAGATTAAACCAGCGCTGTGGAGTCAAAGTTGTGGAATCGGAGTCGCAGTGTTCGTGCCGCAGTCAGACTCTGACTCCAAAATTTTGATGTGTAAAGATCTATACGCGCGGGGGGTAAAAATCTATTTCACAATACAATTACAAAAACAGCGTAAGACGTAAGACAAAATCGGTGGTTGTATTGGTGAAACAATTATGATATGTAATAACCTTTTTGTCGCTGTTGAAAAATAAAAAATGGGAAATTGAAAATGAAAAATGAATAATAGAAAATGCAAAATGAAAAATAAAAAATGAAAAATGAAAAGCGAAAAATAAAAAATGAAAAATAACAAAATGAAAAATAAACAAGTAAGAAAATTATAGTCGGTCTAGACCGACTATACGATACCCTATACCATGCGTTTAGAAACCCTATCTCTTAGGCCCAACTAACTGGACATAGAAAATAAGCAAAAACCAAATTTGAGTGGGATTTTTATTAATTTTTTTGGCTGCAAATATGAAAAAGTTCATATCGGATGCTATACCTATATGGGGACTAGGTCCAAAAATGGACCGATCCTGACCATGGTAGGTAACGTCTCTTGTATTTTGCAAAAACATATACAAACAAAATTTGAGAAGAATCAGTGCAATATTTTTGTTTTTTAATAGATTTAAGTTAATATCGGGAAGCAGCTCTATATGGGACCAAAGGGATCATTTTTGGACTACTCATTAATGGATGTAATGAATGCATACAAACCCAATTTGAGTAAGATCTATATGACAATTTGGATCTTATGGCAATTTATGTCGATTTCATATGGATAATTTGTATGGGGGCTAGGTCTGAACATGAACCCATTCTCACCAATTTCAATAGCGTTCATCCCATGGCCGATAAAAGCTTATATACCAAATTTCATCAAAATATATTCATATTTGCGACCTGCAGTTTGATTACAAGGTTTACATGGACACACAGACGGACGGACGGACGGACGGACGGACATTGTTAAATCAACTCAAAAAGTGATTCTGATTCGATCGGTATAATTAAAGATGGGTCTGGGTCAAATATTTTTGGTTGTTACAAACAGCAGCACAAAGTCATTATACCCAAACCACATAGTGGTATAGGGTATAATGAGCGAAATTCAATTATCGGGAATACTCTCATCCCCAAGCATTCAGGATAACAGTGCTTATAATGTAAAACTAAAAAATTAAAAATGGAAAATTTAGTGCTTTTTAAAAAAAATTCGCGGTTTTTTATTGGTTTTGGTGCTTTTTTATGTTTTAAATGACAACACTGCAAGAGTACACAAAGACAAAGCAACACAAAGACAAATGCAATAAAGCAATTATTTGACTGTAAAGTTCTTTGATAATAGATTAAACCAGCGCTGTGGAATCACAGTTGTGGAATCGGAGTCGCAGTGTTCGTGCCGCAGTCAGACTCTGACTCCAAAATTTTGATGTGTAAAGATCTATACGCGCGAGGGGTAAAAATCTATTTCACAATACAATTACAAAAACAGCGTAAGTCGTAAGACAAAATCGGTGGTTGTATTGGTGAAATAATTATGATATGTAATAACTTTTTTGTCGCTGTTGAAAAATAAAAATGGGAAATTGAAAATGAAAAATGAATAATAAAAAATGCAAAATGAAAAATAAAAAATGAAAAATGAAAAGCGAAAAATAAAAAATGAAAAATAACAAAATGAAAAATAAAAAATGAAAAATGAAAAATAACAAATAGCAAATAAAAAATAAAAAATAAAAAATGAGAAATAAAAAAAATTAAAAATGAAAAATTAAAAATTAACCGTTTGAAATTATAAATAATAATAATTATTTTTATATTAGCAGAGCCCCTGTAGTTCGTTGCTATAAGTGATGACGCTTTCTGTTTGATTTTAAAAAATCGTTAATTACTAGATGTTTACACAGCTCTCCTGTGATCGGACTCAGATGATTTTTTTTTTCTTATTGGCCCTGCGTGAAAAAATCAAATAATTTTTAAACTATTTGCCAAAAAAAAAAAATTCTTCGAAACAACACGTAATATTTTACAGATCACTACGAAAGTAGATTTTAATTTATTTCAAGAGAGTAAGTTAAATCAAGTACTTAAATTAAATAAATTTAATAAATTGTTTCATAATTAAAATTATTTTTGAATTTTATTTATTAGTGCGGATAAGAGTCTAATTTGCGGAGCTTATACTTGGTTATTGGTCAAGTTGAAAATTAATGTTTTTGTTTTTTAAGGTTTGTGGTTATTTTAACTGAATTTTAACAATATTCAGCATAAAATTAAAATTTATTTGTTTATGTTATAAAATATTATGGTTCATCTATATTGACCCTTTACGAAAATCTATAAATATTATCTTCATCAGTATTTTTCTTAAATACAATAAATTTAATGTATTCATAAAATTCTTCAAATTTATTCGTTATGTAGATAAATTAGTTTTTATCTATAATATCCATACTAATATTATAAAGAAGTAAGGTGAGTTTGTTTGTTTGTTTGTAGGAGGTAATCTCCGTAACTGAAATTTTCACAGAGTCTTACTGCGGATATGGGAAGTTCTATAGGCTATATTTTTTTATGTTTTTAGTGGGCGTGGCACCACACCACACAAAGTAATTTTTATACCCTATACCACTATGTGGTTTGGGTATAATGACTTTGTGCTGCTGTTTGTAACAACCAAAAATATTTGACCTAGACCCATCTTTAATTATACCGATCAAATCAGAATCACTTTCTGAGTTGATTTAATAATGTCCGTCCGTCCGTCTGTGTGTCCATGTAAAGCTTGTAATCAAACTGCAGGTCGCAAATATGAACATATTTTGATGAAATTTGGTATATAAGCTTTTATCGGCCATGGGATGAACGCTATTGAAATTGGTGAAATTCGGTCCATGTTCAGACCTAGCCCCCATACAAATTACCCCTATGAAATTGACATAAATTGCCATAAGATCCAAATTGTCATATAGATCTTACTCAAATTGGGTTTGTATGCGTTCATTACATCCACTAATGAGTAGTCCAAAAATGATCCATTTGACCCTATATAGAGCTGCTTCCCGATCTTCACTTAAATCTATTAAAAAGCAAAAATATTGCACTGATTCTTCTCAAATTTTGTTTGTACATATTTTTGCAAAATACAAGAGACTTTACCAAACATGATCAGGATCGGTCCATTTTTGGACCTAGTCCCTTTATAGATATAGCATCCGATATGAACTTTTTCATATCTGCAGCCAAAAAAATTAATAAAAATCCCACTCAAATTTGGTTTTTGCTTATTTTCAATGTCCAGTTAGTTGGGCCTAAGCGATAGGGTTTCTAGACGCATGGTATAGGGTATCGTATAGTCGGTCTAGACCGACTATAATTTTCTTACTTGTTTAATATCATAAACATATCTTGAGTACTATGATAGGGAGAGCTTTGCAAATTTGTGTAAGATAACCTACTGGTAATATTAGTAGCTACGCCGGAAATGGGCGCGATCGGATAAGTGGGTGTGGCCTCCCATACAAATAATAATTCAATATTATATATCTGGAGTACTGTGACAGAGATAGCTTTTCAAATTTGTCTGATGTCACCTATTATTAATGTGTGTTGTCGGACAAAAAATGGGCAGTATCGGACCAAATGCCATATATCTGGAGTACTGTAATAGTGAGAGTCTTGGGACTTCGTGTGAGCTCATAAGTTATTCATGTGATTAATTAGACAAATAATGGGCGTGATCGGAACAGTGGGCGTGGCACCACCAGCACAAAGTAAATATATGATATCATATAACTGGTGTACTAAAAAAAGGAAGCTTTGACACTTTGCATGACACCATCAGATCTTAGTATGAGTAGTCGGACGAAAAATTGTCGGGTTCACACCAATGGGCATGGCACTCCCCATGCAAAGTAACTATTTAATGTCATATATCTGAAGTACTGTTAAAGAGAAAACTTTGTGGCTTAGCGTCAGCCCATAGGTTCTTTGTATGATTAGTTGAACACAAAAATGGGTGTGATCGAAGTAGTGGGCGTAGCACCGCCTATGCAAAGTAGATATCTAATATCATATAACTGATGTACTATAAAAAGGAAAGACTTCATATTTTGCACAAGTCCATCAGATATTAATGTGAGTAGTCCAATAAAAATTGGGCGGGATGGGATTAGTGGGAGTGGCACCTCCTATATAAAAAATATGAAGAACTACGAAAGCGACAG
This sequence comes from Cordilura impudica, assembly GCA_963682025.1. NCBI lineage: Eukaryota > Metazoa > Arthropoda > Insecta > Diptera > Scathophagidae > Cordilura > Cordilura impudica. The sequence continues at coordinate 194,567,060 of OY821519.1, read as the reverse complement.
TCTTTTGACAAGCTCATTAGTTATCAATGTGATTTGTCGTAGAAAATATATCGCCAAAATCAAAAATTCGCCAAAACCGAATATTGCGAAAAATAAAGATCGGCCAAAAAAACTTCAAAATCAAAAATGGGCAAAATCAAAAATCGCTAAAAAGAAAAATTGCCAAATGATATTCTAAGCTCAAGGCCAATAGCTAAGTATTGCCAGATCTAGTTTTGATAATCCATCTTCTTGCTCCAGGGTAGGAACGCCGAAAAATCTGATAATTGTTGTTCCGAATGAAAAAACCAAAAAACATTGTACGAGTATATCAGCAAATATTGAAATAAAAAAATCTATACTAATAATCTATACTAACATAATAAAGATGTAATATGTGTTTGATTGTTTGTAGGAGGTAATCTCCCTAACTACTCATATGACCCTCCTGAGATTTTTACAGGGGCTTACTGGCTGTAATTTTTAAAATATTTTTAGCGGGCGTGGCACCTCCCACACAAAGTAAATTTTAAATGTCGTGTATATTAACATGATAGAGGAAGCTTTGAAAATTTGTCTCAGGTCATCTATTATTAACGTGAGTAGTCAGACAAAAAATTGGGCGGGATTGGACAAATGCGCGTGGCACCACTACACAAACTTAACATTAAATGTATCATATCTGAAAGCCTTGAGACTTTGCGTGACCCTCAAAACGATTCGTGGGGGGGGGGGGGGAGGGTGTAGCGAAGCACACCGGGTTACATCTAGTATTATATATTATAGGTCTGGTGTTTTAGTTAATTTCTTATTAAAAAAAAGAATTACATTGAAAACTGAAAGTAAAAGTGCATGTTCGGCATTTGTTATTTTAAATTTCCGATCTTATGTTATTTTGTATAATTATTAAAGAAATTAATAAAAATAAATAAAATATTTCAGAAAATGCATGTTATATTGATTCACTGGCGTCAATTACCTACAATATAATTGTCACTGTTTATATCATCGGGGTCAGATTTGGAGTAAGAGTAAGAGTCGGAGTCGGAGTCGTATCTTAAGAAATTCAGCGGAGGAGTCGGAGTTGGAACTTTTTTTGACGACTCCATAGCCCTGGTTTAAACTGTGATTCTTATAGCCTATATCACTATGTGGTTTGAGTATAATGACTTTGTGCTGCTGTTTGCAACTAATAAAAATATTTGACCTAAACCAATCTTTTATTATACCGATCGTCTCAGAATCACTTTCTGAGTCGATTTAGCGATGTCCGTCCACAAATACAGGTCGCAAATATGAATATATATATTGATGAAATTTGATATATAAGCTTTTATCAGCTATAGAATGTACGCTTTTTGCGAAATTCGGTCCATGTTCAGACCTAGTCCCCATACAAATGACCCCTATGAAATCGACATAAATTGCCATAAGATTCAAATGATCATATAGATCTCAGTCAAATTTGGTTTGCATGTGTTTACTATATCCATTAATCAGTAGTCCAAAAATAACCTCTACAGGACAATTTTTAGTCATAGGCCCCATATAGAGCAGCTTCCCGATCTTCACTTAAATCTATCAAAAACAAAAATATTGCACGGATTTTTTTCAAATTTGGTTTGTATAAATTTTTTCAAAATATAAGTGACTTAATTTTATTATTTTTTAAAAAATAAAAAATCTTATCATTTTAATGATTGAGTTTGAAATTAGCTACTGCTTTTGGTTACCTGCCATGCAGAATATAGATTAATTTTTTGAAACAAATGTGCCAATGTTTGTGCTTTATTCAAAGTAAAAACATTTGATCTTGAGCCTGAATAATTTCAAACTCAAGCATTAGTTTGACTTTACCAAATAATTCTAGTCCCCATATAAATATAGCACCCGATATGTACTTTTTCATATGTGCAACCAAAAAATTTAATAACAAAGCCACTCAAATTTGTTTTATGGTTATTTTCTATATCCAATTAGTTGGACCGAAGAGATAGGATCTCTAAACCATGGTACGGGTATCGTACAGTCGGTCTGGACCGACTATAATTTTCTTACTTGTTTTCTTTATTTTTATTACTTTCATAATTTAGCTTTCATTATTTTGCAGAAAGAACTCCAGTGATGAAAGTTTTAACTGTTACTCGCCCCATTAGTATACCTTATACTACTCTGTGGTTCGGGTATTACACAGTGCAACAGGCATTCTGTGGGATGAAAAATTCGAAGAAAGGGGTGAAAGTAATTGGTCAGAGTAGTAAAACCTCCAAAGGGTTAAGCATTCTGAGGAAAATTTTCTTATGACTTTTCATATTTCTTCCTTATCTTGATATTTGTCTGCTGAGTTTGCTTAGGAATGGAATAGAATATGCCCCATAGTTTTTCTGATGTCTTTTTCTATTCCTAACGCCAATCACAGCATAATGTGTTTGAGCTGATGTTTGCAACTACCAGAACTACCTGGCCAAGACCAAGTTTTTATTATACCAATCATAAGAGAATCATTTTCTGAGCGCTGTCTGTCCGTCCTTCCATCTCTTTGTATGTGTACCCGTCTAAGCCATGTAATCCATTGTGAGCGGTATTCAAATCGGTGCATATTCCATGCAAATGATCCTTCTGAGATCAACTTAAATTGCTCAAGATACAAATTAACAAATAGATCTCGGAAAATTTTTTGTGTATGTGCTTACTATACCCATTAACTTGTACCAAACAAACTTTGTAGAACAACTTTTGGTCTTCGCCCGCATTACCGATCTTCACTTAAATATATCAAAATCTATTGGTTTATTTTTTTATAAATATATGAACATATGTATTTGCGAAACTATGTAACGTTACTAATTATGGTCATGATTGATCAATTTTGAAACTAGTCCCCATATAAAAATAAAAATAGCCTGATATGGATTCTTTGTATATCGCCAGGCCACAAATTGATACACACAGCAAAAAAAAAATCAACAATCAAAAATTTAGCAACTGAATTTTCGTTTGTATCAATAGAAATTTTATAGCAACTAACGATTTTATATTGCAATAATAGTTAATAAGTAGTTAGTGTCGTAGCTTACAAAAAATCTAAATTATAAAAGCTTTGTCTTGTCCTTCACCTACCGCTTTAATAATTCTGAGCCATGATAGTTTGGCTTTTATGTTTCTAGATTAGGAAGTTTTCAAGTCAACTATCACAAATCATATATTCTGTTTTGTACAAATTCTCAAGCAACTTCTATAAATAAATACTTACAAAAAATCTAAATTATAAAAGCTTTGTCTTGTCCTTCACCTACCGCTTTAATAATTCTGAGCCATGATAGTTTGGCTTTTATGTTTCTAGATTAGGAAGTTTTCAAGTCAACTATCACAAATCATATATTCTGTTTTGTACAAATTCTCAAGCAACTTCTATAAATAAATATACGCTCGCGGTAAAAATTGTCAAGACATTAAAAAGATTTCAAAAGAAATTTAAACGTTTCAATTCAGTATTCCTGTGCTTACAGCATACATAAGTATACATATAATCCCAAAAACTTTTGCAAAAAAAAATTAATATGATTTCAAACCTTTTTCATTATGTGCGGTAAGAAGAGGAATGCATCCATTAAATGAAGATATTATAACACTAACAATATGCGTGAAATCAATTTAAAATATTCGTACTCGTTGAATTTGAGTAACTTTTTAAAATTACAAAATTAAGTAAATTTAGCTAAAATCACTTTTTTATATGTTGAACCGATGCTTTTTGAAGACTAAAATAATTTTGTAAACTCGCTTGGATTCGAACTCTCAAGTGTCTAATAGCATTTTTATTGGAGCAGCCATAACCAATCATGACTAATATAACTACCCCAAACCCGATAGTTGTCATCGCCCTAATTGGAAATAGCTGCAACCAAAAAATACAAATACTAACAACATGCTTGAAATCAATTAAAATTCCTAAAACATAATTTGTCAAATATTGTAGGCATTTTAAATTGATTCAAAAATAACTGTGTGCACTTTTAAATTCATTTCACAAAGTGATAAATACTTCCGATGTAAATTCAATTAGTATAATATGCAATTTTCATTATATTTATTATATTTTGTTTTCTGTCAAATAAATATAAGTTTTTTATATAAATAAGTTGTGTATTGTTATTTGAAATATGAGGCGACATACATATATGAACTACTTATTAAAACCTGTGTTGGAAAGAAAAAGTGATATAAAATACTACTTTTGGCTTCGTGATGAAGAAAAAAAATTTGGATGGGTTATTTATATCATCACTTATATCCAGTAATTGATTTGTAATAATATAGGAACGACATATCAATTGATTTATATTAAATTAAGATTTTTAATGCATTTTCACGCCATATTCAGCCATTCTAATTCTCATTCTCATTCTCTTTCTCATTCTCATTCTCATTCTCATTCTCATTCTCATTCTAATTCTAATTCTAATTCTAATTCTAATTCTAATTCTAATTCTAATTCTCATTAAAAATCACCAAATTTCCGACACAACACCAGATCCCATTTATTTAAAAAGAAAACATAATGACTTTCGTAAAAATTCTATAAATTAAATTTTAAGAAAAACAATTAATTATACTAGCAGATTCCAGCCCTCGAAATTCGAGTGCAAATTCTAAGAATTTTATTTTTTCATTAAATAAAGACCTTAAAGGTATGCTAATCAATTATAGCCAATTCACAAATCAACACAAAAAACAAACTCATTTTTATTACAAACACATTAAAAAATTCAATAAACACAAATACAGTTTTATGTATATGTTAGTACCACTTTTAAATGCAATTTCCTCAAAATAAAGGACAAAATTTTAAAATCTGTAAATCTGCAAAACGGCCAAAAAGAAATACCTTTCAAATAATATACGTTTGGTTAAAATCGGGATAAAATGGCAGATCAAAACATCGGTCACAAGAAATTGCCTAGCCTATTAATATTATAGATATAAAAATTATGTTGTAGTTTTAACATATAAAATAAAATCAAAAATTTTTATGAATGCTAATAAATGCCCAACTTCATAAAATCCAATGGGATCAAAGAATCTAAAAATTAATTCTTATTAATATTACCAGTAGAAATGATGTTTGAAGTTTCATGGAAATCTGAAGTGGTCGAGTTGCTGATTTGCCATGGAATAACCCAGATCCAAACATATCACATATTAAGAAGATAAATAATAGTCCTGTTTGAATGTAAATTGCAACTGTGTTTTTATTTTGGAGAATGGCAAACAATTTAAATGTTTATTACTTTTATAGTACATGGATATATGTATGTCTATTAGGGCGTTTTACTTACTAGTTTTTACTTTGTTTCAAAGCGAAATCTGAATTATTTTAACACAAAATTTTTTTTAAAAATTTATCAGATTTTTTGGAGGTCGATATGGTAGCGGGTCGCTGAAATCGATTTTATCCAAGGAATTAGATTGTGATATATACTATGTTTTTTTGATCCTCTAGTGCTTTGATTTCACAAAATCAGTTAAATCACTTCTGAGGAGTACAAGGCAAGCAAAAGTAAGGAACCTTAATGGCCCTAAAAGTAAAAAATTAAATATAAGTTCACACCATAATTATTCGAGAAATTGGCAATATTTTGTCTCCGTTCTTTTCGCTCAAAACCATGACTTCAATAAAAATATTAATTTAAAGCCACTTTGATGGCTCTAAAATAAAAAGAAAGTATTTCCCAAGTTCAAACCCATCGTAAAATGTATTTGGAAGACAAATAATTATTAATTATTAACTTTGAGGATATCAAATTTCTTCTATAAATAATTTTTTAGAAGGCTAGTACTACTCGGAAGTGATTTATCTGTTTTTATGAAACTAAAACATGAGAGAAGAATACAAAAAATTGTCACGTCCTTATATTTTTATTGTTCATATATTTTTTTTTTTGATAAAATAGATTTCCGTAAAATATCTAAAAAAAGCTCTAAACTTTCTAAATCATATTTGGCTTTAATGTTGTAAAAATAAAATAAAAAAAAATTGAGAAATACAAAGTTTTGCGCCAATCAAGAAATGTTTAGAGGTGGCTCAACGCGATTGAAAAATTCACTTGTGTTTATATGGGGAAAATATGACTTTTTCACATTTTACGAAAATTTCGTCCTATGCTTTAACTATTCAGACAAATTGTTATATAACTGGAGATAAGAATTAAATTGTCTTTCCAAAAAGCTATAAAACTCCGAAATCGAAAAAATACCCGCCACGAAATAGCAAATGCCCCAGCCCACTTTCGTGCCAAAAAAAAATAGATTATGAAATTTGATGGCATTTTTTTCACCTTTAAGAAATTAATAAAAGCCAACGTTATGTTTTAGTCTCTATACCTGTAAGTACTTAGATATGAAGTATTGTTTTATTACCATATTGTTAACCTATTAAGCATTGAGACCGAATATTGAAAATTTTTTTGATAAAATTTTGAAAACTACTTTTTCAAGTTTTGAAATGTTTTCTTAAACAAAATTTGAAAAAAATGGTATGGCTTTTCAAGATCTTGTTAAATGCATGTTAGAGATTAACTGTGTGAATTTTTAGGTAAATCCCTATGGCAAAATTTTTTTGGCAAGGAATTTATTTTTTGCGGATTTCGAGAGAAATGGGATTTTTGTAAAATATACTATTTCTAAATAGTTTATATCAAAAATTCATCACTTTTCTACTTTCAAATGTTATATTTTGTCGGAAAAAAATATTACGACCCCATTAACCATTTTGGAATTGGGGTCACATATGACCCCAAGCTAATAAAAAACAATTTATTTAAAGAAATTCAAATATTTTGTAAGTGCTATCGAATTTTTAGGTGCGACGTTTAAAATATAAAATTCGGAAAAAAATATTACGACCCCATTAACCATTTTGGAATTGGGGTCACATATGACCCCAAGCTAATAAAAAACAATTTATTTAAAGAAATTCAAATATTTTGTAAGTGCTATCGAATTTTTAGGTGCGACGTTTAAAATATAAAATTTAAATGTGTAGAACTTTTGTTCCTGAAATTTGAGATAAATCCGAGAACGGTAACCCATTATTTGCCAAGGCCAGCTTTGGGTTTTAGGATATTTTTAAATAAAAATTACCGAAAACGAGTTTTTCTATTAAACTCGATGAAGCCACTATTTAGAATTTAAGAAAAATAATTCGGTTAATTTTTATTTATTTAACCCTTCAGTACTCCTGGGATCAAAATAATCCATTGTGATATATATTTGGTGCAATTATCTGCTGATTGCTCGCGAATATAAATCAAAACAACTTTGAACCAATTTAGTTATAAAATTATTTTATGTAGAATATAAAAACTATCTATATTTTTCTAAATAAAATAAGAAGACCCACAAATGACCCCAAGTTAATAAAAGACATTTTATTTAAAAGGATATGAAAAATAAAATAAATATAACAATATAAATTAAGGAAAAGCAATACTTATTGCAAGTCGTAAGTTATTACAGAAAACAATTTGAATCGCTCACTAAATCATCCTTAAATACACCAAAATAAATAGAATTAAACTTTGTATTTCTCATTTTTTTTTGTTATTCGCATATTTCTAGGGGGTACGACCGAGAGTTTGAACACTTTCTTTCTCCATATAGTGAAGGGCCACCCTAATATACATACATACATACATCCCTATGTGCATATTTACATACATAAGCTATATGCAGTACACAAATAGATTTTTATTGTAGATTGTTTGATGGTAAAAACATTTTTATCTTTAGTTTACTTGATGTGGATGGATGATTACTTTATTATATGCATACTTATAACCAATTGAGCTTTTTATACCACATACCACTCAGTTGACACGGTATAATGGGATTGTGACTCAGAATCAACTAAGCCGATTTGACGATAGAACTACGTCTGTCTTTCTATTTAATATCATACGCAAACTACTGGTGACAAAGGAAAATACATTTCGATGGAAGAGACTAAAATCTTATAAAAATATCAGCTATGATATCGGCTGAAATTACTTAATGCTCCATACTATATTAAACTATTGGTTAAATGTGTGTTTATTGTAGCCATAAATAATCATTTAAGAAATAATTGTAACAACATATTACAGCCATATAAAGCTGTTTTATTCAAATTTTGGTTTTATAGTTGTCCATTTATTACATCACCCAGTTTCTTGGAAAAATATTATTTTCGTAAACTCATGGGACGTATAGGCCTAGACTGACTATAACTTTTTTTTATGTATTTGAAAATAAGAATAACCTAGACGATATATGATGAAAAATTTCTTTAGTGTATAGGGCCAAAAAGTTGTGGCCACACTTAGTTTGTTAAAATATTGCCATATTTGGAAAATAATTTCAAGTTGAAAATGTGAACTAATCATATAAATAAAACTGATGATTTGTAGGAGACTACATCACTGGACCGATCGTCTTTAGATTTTTACAGTAGGTAACTACCTATCCGGAAGGAAAAGTAGGCAATAGCTTTGGGATTTTTCAAGTGGGCATGGCACCACCCAAGTAATGTTAATTTTTCACACTTAATTTTATATATAATGGGCCGTATGCAAAAAAATTAAAGTGTACTTCAAGTAGACTTAATCGACAAATTTTCTATGAAAAACATACAATAAAGTCTACTTGAAGTACACATTAATTTTTTGGATACGGCCCAATGTCTGGAGTACTGCGACAGCAAGAGTTCTGAAACTATGTACATGTGCACATTAAACTAATATGAAGAGTTGCGGAAAAATGGGTGGGTTCGGTCCAATCCGACATCCATACGAAATAAATATTTAAAGTCATATATCACGAGTAGTGTGCTATTTACTAATGTAAGGAGTCGCTCAAAAATTGGGCTTGATCAGAGCTGTGGTCGTGGCACCGCCCATACAAAATAAATATATAATATATAATATATAACTGGAGTACTATAAACGGGAGTCCATCAGATACTAATGTGAGTATTAAGATAAAAAATGGGCAGTCAGAAAGTTTTGACAAGTATATTAATTACCAATGTGAGTAGTCGCGGAAAATATGTGCGGAATCTTCACAATCCAAATCAACAATCGCAAAACCAAAAATATCCAAAATTAAAATTCTCAAATAATCTAACCCATAATAAAAAAAATAATAAAATAGTTTTCTACAAAATGTATTTCCAAGTTTTTATTTCGTTACGATGGAGGGTATTGAGAATCGCATCGGGTTACAGCTAATTTAATAAACAAGCTGAATACGAGGGCGGGTCAATAAGTCAGTGACTTTTCGAACTTTCTCGTAGTTATATGAAATGCAACACTGCTCCCATCAAGTACGACCTGATAGTAGACTACTGTAAAATTTTGAGCATGTTCCGTCATTTACTTTGCGCTTAACAGCTGCTCAAAACATACAACATCGTGGTTTTTTTTTAATGGGAAAAAGTGAATTCCGAGTGCTTATTAACCGTACGATTCATAACCAGCAAAACTCCTTTAATTTCATAACCAAGGTACCCGATTACCCGAAGTAGGTTGTTTTGCGTTTATTGAAATAAAATAATATCTTCCTGTAAATATTTTTGTTGTTGATTATATTTTGCGTTCTCAACTGTACAAATTTGATATTTGGAAAAAAACTGGTTTCTGTTCGTATATAAGTACCTAAAGCGACACAAGTAGGCAGAATGATTTTGATGGCTGGCACAAATCATTCTAATGACGAAAACGCAAGAGATTTGTGGACGTCACAGGCTCACCCAATATTCCGCACCACCATGGGAATAAACAGGTTTTTCGATTTGCTGCGTTTTATGCGGTTTGACGACCCCAGAACACGGGTAGAGCGGCAGCGTCAAGACAAAGCGGCGCCAATTCGCGATATTTGGATAATGCTCAATGCAAATCTTGCCAGATATTATGTGCCATCAGAATATTTGACCATTGATGAACAATTATATCCATACCGTGGTAGAACCAAATTCACCCAATATATACCCTCGAAGCCAGCAAAATATGGCATAAAAGTATGGTGGATTTGCGATGCCAAAAACTCATATCCACTTCATGGCCAAATATATACTGGCAAACAAGAAACTGGTCGTGAAGTTGGTGTTGGCGAAAGAGTGGTGAGAGATTTAGTTGGGCCATACTACGGTAGCGGACGAAATATAACAATGGATAATTTTTTTACGACGCTGCCGTTGGCTAGGCAACTAAAAGTAGAAAAGCTCAGCATTGTGGGTACACTCCGCCGCAACAAAGCTTACATCCCTGCGGAGATGAAAGAAGACAAAAAAAAGACGTTGGTTCAAGTTTATTTGGCTTCTACGACAACGTAACACTGCTCTCATATAAGCAGCGGAAGTCCAACTCGGTCATCCTTCTTTCTAGTATGCATGATGATGCACAAATTGACGAGAATGGGAAACCAGAAATTATAAATTTTTATAACCAAACAAAAGGTGGGGTGGACGTAATGGACCAAACGCTCCAAGAATACACGACCCAGCGACAAACAAGAAGATGGCCGATGGCATTTTTCTATAACATCACTGATGTGAGCGCATTTGCATCACACATCATATATTATGGAAATAATCCAACTGCACGATACACCACGACGCGCAGGAAGAATTTCCTGCGTCAACTGGCAGAAAACCTGTGCATTCCTGTTATAGAAAATAGAATTTCAAATGTGCAAAGCGTCCGCCAATTTTCAACAAAAAATGCAATTGAAAGCATCATCGGAAGGCCGTTGGAGAGTGTGCTTTGTGCTGCAGGTCCGTCAACATCTCCGTCAGCACGACAAAGGAGCAGAAAAGTACATACGGGTGTGTGCTACATGTGCAACCTTCTTCCAAATAAGCGCAGAAGAAAAACTAGAAAAAATTGCAGCATATGTAGCACGCCGATATGCGATGAGCACGCCATAACAATTACTAAATGCTACAATTGCCACAATAACAACGATAGTGATTCGGATGAATTATAATATAATATATATAAAATATGATAAAATAAATAAAAAAGACATTTATTTCCAATAAAAACAACACAAAAAAACGTTTTTTCATTTACATGTCAGGCATTTACATAGGAATTGCATTAGGGTACCCGGGTTGTGTGTTTATGGGGGTAAAACATTTAAAATCATTTTTTAAAGAAAATATTGAAAATATTTTGAATTTTTTCGTATTTAAATCTTAGTTTAGCCAAAATCTCTCATGATTCGGAGTTTTATGTCCATATATCAAAAATTATAGGCACAGCAGCACTTTAAAGTCAAAAAAGGTACACGGGTACCCGGTTATGAATCGTAGGGTTAAGCAATTTTTTTTTTTCGAAAAAATACCGTCAATCAAACCAAGGAAAAGCTTGATAAATACTATGGGGACTCTGCACCAATTGAGGTCAATTCACCCGAAAATATCGAAAAAATCCACGATGTGGTGTTGTCCGATCGCAGAGTAAAAGTGCGTGAGATTCTTGTTGTCATAGGCATTTCATATAACAATATGGTTTCGATTTTAAATGATCAGTTGGGTTTAAGAAATCTGTCTGCAAGATGGGTGCCGCGTTTGCTCTCAATTGACCGTAAACATGTGTGCAGTCTCAATGGCAAAATTCCATGAATTGGTAGCTCATCCGCCACATTCTCCGGATTTAGCCCCCAGTGACTATTTCCTATTTCCAAAGCTAAAGAAATGACTCAGTGGAAATAGATTTAGCTCCAAGTGAAATTTTTGATCAAACAAATGCCTATTTTATGGACTTCGAAAAATCCCATTTCTTGGAAGGGATTCAAAAATTGACGAAACGTTAGACTAAGTGTATTGAGCTAGAAGGAGATTATGTTGAAAGATAAATAATTTTTGCAGAAAAAAAATGTGTTTCATTCTAAAGTCACGGACTTATTGATCCGCCCTCGTAAATATCTATATTATTATGCTTTAATACCGATTGAAGTGAGTATCTGCATGCAATTTATAAATGACTATAAAGCAAAAAAAAAAAATATGTTTTGCTTAGTGCAATGTCCATAAAGAAGCTTCGATGGGTGATAATTTTTTTGGGGGAAAAATTTACCGGATTATTTCTTAAATTAAAAATAATCTAACCAATAAAAACAAAGTTTTTATTAAAACTCTTTCTTTCCTTATGCATATGAGTATTGAATCTCTCCGTGACTGTGCGTGACTTTGCGTGACAATTTAAACTTAATCGTTGGTCACAACAAATCTCTGGACCAAGTTTTAGATTGATTGCATGAGGGGAAATGGGGTTTAAATCACTCCATGACTGTGCGCGAAATTTTTGATTCCTAACAATACTAAAAAAAAAATTGTGTGGAGTAAAATATTCTTTCAGAAAAGTATTAGTACAGGATGATATTTTCTAAAAACGACACAATACGCATTTAATAGTGGTATAGGTGTATAATACTCTGTGATGGCAATGATAATATACTCCGTTTGTATAACACTCTATTATGGAAATGTGTATTTGTTGTAATATAAAAATGCTATTCATTATACCCTATACCACTATGTGGTTTGGGTATAATGACTTTATGCTGCTGTTTGTAACTACCAAAAATATTTGACCTAGACCCATCTTTTATTATACCGATCGAATCAGAATCACTATCTGATTCGATTTAACGATGTCCGTCCGTGTGTCCGTCCGTCCGTACGTCCGTCCATCTGTGTGTCCATATAAACCTTGTAATCAAACTGCAGGTCGCAAATATGAGTATATTTTGAAGAAATTTGGTATATAAGCTTTAATTGGCCATTGGATGGACGCTATTGAAATTGGTGAAAATCGGTCCATGTTCAGACCTAGCCCCCATACAAATGACCCCAATGAAATCGACATAAATTGCCAATTGGGTTTGTATGCATTTATTACATCCATTAATGAGTAGTCCAAAAATTATCCCTATTGGACAACCCTTACTCATAGGCCCCATGTAGAGCTGCTTCCCGATCTGCACTTAAATCTATCAAAAAACAAAATATTGCACTTATTGTTTTCAAATTTTGTTTGTATATATTTTTGCAAAATACAAGAGACTTTACCAAACATGGTCAGGATCGGTCCAATTTTAGGCCCACTGCCCATAAAGATATAGCATCCGATATGAACTTTTTCATATCTGCAGCCAAAAAAAAATAATAAAAATCCCACTCAAATTTGGTTTATCTTATTTTCTATGTCCAGCTAGTTTGGCCTAAGAGATAGGGTCTCTAAACGCATGGTATAGGGTATCGTATAGTCGGCCTAGACCGAATATAGTTTTCTTACTTGTTTTTATTTCACTTAATAAAGTATTTTTCATGGCTTTTTTTTTCTTAATTTTATGCCATAAAAACCATAAACGTTTCATTGACCTTAATTTTAGTGTCCTCCATCCAAGATGATAACTAGTGGTTTTTATGGCATTCATATGAAAACCCATCAAAAACATATGGTAGTTTTACATGGCAAATCGCAGATAGACATGAATGTGGCTATAAAAATAGCAATTTCATTAAAATCATTTACTTTGACACTTTACCCTTTAATGTGAATGTAGTTGGTGTCAGATGTCGATTAAATGATAATGAATATTAAATTTGTTTAAATTTTTTAAATGAAATACTCTCAATTAAATTCATGTGGCACTAATTTCAATAGTTCAAGGTTGATAAATTTCCAAAGATCAATACATTGACAAAACTTTTAAGAACACAAAGAAATTTTAATAGGCTCATAAATGTTACTCAAACACACTTAAGCTGAATTTTTAGTTGATTGAACAATTTTTTTTCTGCTGTTTTCTTTTCATTCTTCAAACGCCAGCGGCATTCAAAAGGATATTAAATATTGTTTAAAAAGAATGATTTTGTTAGATTTTTTTTTTATACAACACCGTATCCTTTTATGGTACTGGGTATATTAAGTACGTGCTTATGTTTGCTTCTGGCAAAAGCATTTGTCCCTTGTTTAACGCTGGGCCCAGTATCAGTTTTTAAGTACCTAAGTATGATAAAAATTGTTGTCTTTCTGTGTGGCCTATGTATTTTAATATAACTATAGCAATTAATTTTCAAGTCTGAAATACAATAGAGTACGGTTATAACCAAATCTGCGAGACCAGACCTTTTATTTGCAATAAGACAAAGAAATTATTTTAACGAAATCTAGTAAACAAATACATTTTCATAACTACGTTAGAAAATACTGTGATTGTTATTATTATGAGTTTGTAAACCGTTTATGCTAGAATAAGTCTTAGGGGGAATAATATTATCATCATAACAATATTATCATCGTCACAAAGCTTGCTGTTTCTTTCACTTTGTTCCTTGAAATTCTTAAAAACAAAGGCCATCTGAATTTTATAACTTGGGTCTTACTTTTTTACTTCCAATGTAAAAAATTTTCATTTAACGGTCGATTTCCATTTTATAAGTATGTATTTGGTAGCAATTGGTTACTAATAACAAAAATGTTGTTAAAAAAATATATTTTTTCCATATTGTTTTTCTGGCCGATTTTTATTTACAGAACATCGTGAAATAATTTGTTAATTTTCTCAAGAAACTAAAAATTTGATTGTTCGCCACTTCCATAGAATCTTTCATTTATGAGACAACTAAGTTAGTAGAGAATAATGTTGCATAAAAGTAGAAAGAAAAACTCCAAAGTTAGAAATAAATTAATATATAAAATCTATGGGAATAAGATTATAATGCCACAAAAACATCATACAACGCGGAAGAAAATTATAGTCGGACTATACCGACTATACGATACCCTATACCATCCGATTCCAGAGAGGGTCTTGGATCCGAATTTGCTGAAGCAATAACTGGATAAAGAAAATAGGTATAAACCAAATTTTAGTGCTGTTGTTATTCATTTGTGAAAAATTTCATATCAGATGGTATTTTTATATGCAACCTAGGTCAAAGAATTGACCGGTCATCAACGTATCTGGTAAAATCACAAACTTTTTGAAAACATTATTTATGAAAACTCTAGCAATATTTATATTTATACCCTATACTACTATGTGGTCAGGGTATAATGACTTTATGCTGATGTATGTAACTGCCAAAAATATTTGACCTAGACAATCACTTTCTGAGTCGATTTAGGGATCTCCGTTCGTCCATCCGTACTGTCTTGATTAAATCCGCTAATGAGTTAATAAATTTCTCCGCTGAAGAGGAGAATTTGCTGGAGAGTGAAATTAAATTAATGGTCGATACTGGCTCTAAGGTTGTGGTTGCCGGAAGCAAAGTTTGAAATATGGCTTTACATTTCCTTAACAAATATGGCTTAATGGCCGTTCATTTAAATTCGAAATTCAATACGAGGCATTTGGCTAGAACTGTCAATGGCACTGTTTCCGGTTGGCAACAAGTATGATTGTATGATTTACAATTTATATCAAATTGGAAAAAAAAACTGCAGAAAACGAAGAAAAGGGCATTTATTAGTATCTTTTTATAAACATGAGAGTGGGCAGCTAAAAAATGCAGACCCCTCAAGCCAAGCGTGGACCCCATGTTAAAAATGTTTTCTCCTCTATAAATCCGACCTTAATAAATTTGTTGTAGTATAAAAACAGATTTCTTGATATTCTTATCTTGCATAATAAAAACTAAAATAAATCAGAAATTCAGTTAGTATACCGAAAAATGGCTTAAATAACGATTACTAGACAAAAAGTAGTGAATTCAGATTGACGGCAATCACAACTTAAATAATTGCAACCCTTCGGCACTTCTGCTGTCAACTTTTCTGAGCATATTTAAAATATCTAGAAGAAACCCCGACAGTAATTTTTTTCTATTCATTGTACATGCAAAAAGCAGATGAAATGAAGATGCCTAGACAAATAAGACAAACTAGTCTTTAACTCAACATGCTAAAGAGGAAATCGCTGATTTTGATCGAAGTTACATTATATTAAAAAAAAAAAGCAATAACACCCCTGGATATTGCTGGCAACAAGTGCATGCCACACATATCATAAAAGAAACGGCATAATTAAATTGATTGTTTGGTGCCAAAAAATCGCAAGATGCAGCGAGTAATGCAGTCATAGGGTGTGTTTCAAAAATAAGGAAGTTGAGTTACACATAAACTTATCTAGCAAACACTTAGGCTTCAATTAAAGTAAGTTGTAGTAAAGTAGGTGCTTAAAACATCATCTTATTTTTACGGTCAGCCAGTGTCAGACAGATTATTATTTCTCATATGGAAGGTCTCATGGGAGGCACCTGCTGGTCGTGGTTAGAAATGTATATTATATAGAGCATGCAAAAATTAATACTTCGTATGCAATCCCTGATTCTCTATAACCATTTTGAGTCTCTTGTGGTTGGATTCAACTACTTTTTGCAGTAATCAGGTGGTATTTTTTCCCCCAATCTTGCAGTGTGAACTTTTTTAACTCAGCTATACTAGAAACTGAGGATGACCATCGAAGCAAAAACATCGATGTTCAACATCGAAAAAGACATCGGAAGATACCAATGATGCTATGAAAACATCGTCCCAAAACCATCGATGTATACCTTCAAAAAAAAATTTAAAGCATCAAATTTTTGTTAATTTTATTTCTTATTAAACGTTTATATTAAATACTAAATTTTTTAAACATTATAACAAAGTTCCGTTGGCAAAAGAGCTCAAAAATATTAGTTTTGATGCAAATTTTCCATCTAATTTATTTCCTGCATCGCAAGTTATTTGAGTTATTTGGCCGGCCTTTGAAAAGAGCCACTCAGAAGGCACCGACGTTGCTGTCGTCGTTCGTAATTCCCAATCTCCGCACAGGTTTCTTAATTTAGAAGCGAGATATTCAGCCATGTTGTTTTCATCGAACGGTATCAGCCCAAGATTTCCATTATATATTTAGTCATCCTCTCCGATGAAATGAACGTTTGCACTCAAATAACTGCCCATCTGGATGTCAGTCCAAGCATCGGTAGTAATTGTAAAATTTTTCTATCTCAACTTTTCTTTTAAAACATGTTGCAGTGCATCAAATTTCTCGTTGAACATTCTTTTTATAGTGAAACGGCTTGGTACAATATAGTGAGGCGCTCAAACTTTCATAACTCTTATAAAACCCTTTTCCCCACCACTTTTATGGGTTGCATATCTTGGCATATCATAAAAATAACTGCATGGGATATATTTTCGTTTCCTTTGCCTCCATCCTTAAAGTCTATGGATGCTCAATTCTTTTAAATAAAAGATGTTTTATACTTTAATGAATTAAGTTTAATATTTTATTTTTGCGTAGATCACAAAATGTATTTCAAAACGGCATGTAGACCAATTTCATCAGAAAACTATGAAACAACTGGATGTTTGTTATATTGAAGGTAAAAGTGCAGACAGAAGACAGTCATCGGCATTGAGTAAAGTTTTTACCGACTTTCTTATTGGTAGATGAAGTTGACTTTGTAGTCAGTAAATCAACATGGATAGTCTGCATATGACATTTCAAGTTGGATGTATTACCCGAAGTTTTCAACACATTTCCGCAATGAATGCATTTTGCGGATGGGGACAATAATTTCGTGAATTGCTTCATGTTTTGCGAGGATCGTAAAAAAATGCATGAGTCAAAATATGGAAAATTTTAGCCCCTCATCGTTGTCAAAGTTGGGACGGTAGGGGAAAAATCCACAAAAATGCCCAAAACTGCCCCGGAGCCGCTCCTAGGGGGTTAGAATATAAGATGGCCCTCATTAATTTTTCCCACCCAACATTTTTCCCGGACAAACCTACCCCCTATCTTAATCCCTTAAAGGGTGTCCCGTACAAATTTTAAGATTTTAGGATATTGTTAAATTGCCCCTAGGGGCCCATAGGGTGCCCCTAGAGGGGTCAAATGTATTACCGACTCCCATTTATTTTTTAGCTCCAACATCTTTTCTGAATATACCTACTCCCTATTTCACATCCTAAGGGGTCTGCCATACAAAATATACTTCACAGACTGGAAAAAAGAGCTGTAAAAAATACAAATAGCACAACAACTTCGCCGTAGTTGGCCCTAGAGGGGAAAAATGTAAGATCCACCCGCATTATATTCGCCCTCCGAAAATTTTTTCCCAAACACACCTACCCCAATCTCTAATCCGTAAGGGTGTTCCCTTACAAAAATTACATTTTAAAAAATTTGCTCCTACCGCTCTAACGGTCCCAAGGGTGACCCTAGGGTGGTCAAATGTTTGACTGTCCCCAAAATGTTTTCAAACTCAACATTTTCTCAGATCATACCGACCACTCGATCTTGAACTCATAAGGTGATGGCCATACAAATTTTAATCTTTTTTATGAAATTGAAAATCCAGATTGTTAGCTTTTAAATTTATAATTTTATTGAGCTTAAAAAACATGGTTTTATAATTCGAAAATGTTTTAAAGTTCACAAATGTACATAAATAAAGTTAACTTTTTTTGTCGTGTGATGGATATTTTTTCCGATTTTCGGCTACAACCTGAAGTAAAAAAATTTTTTCTTCTTCGTTACGACACAGCACGTTGCTATACTCCTCTATCAAGAAACTTCCTTTCTGGCCTTAAAGCATACAGTGACAATGTAGCTCAAGTGTATAGGGACCTAATAAATTAATAAATAAGCAGCCAGTGCTAGAGTGACAATGACTGCAGCATTATCATATCGCATTACTAAATATATCTTAATTTGTAGTAAAAAAAATATGTAAATGAAAGGGAAAAAATGGTTTAAAATTTTTTAAAAATTGTATATGATTACTAGTATGTTTTATTATGTGTTCATTGAATGTTACTGTGATTTTTATATGTCGTAATTGTTTCTCATTTTAGATCCTGAGGATGGCTAAAAATTTATAGCCGAAATATTGATTTAACAATTAAAATGTTACAAAATTAACATTAATGTTTTTTGTCTATACATAAGCCAATAACCTCAAGCCAGAAAGGAAGTTTCTTATAAAAAATTAAAATAAAGGTCAACGACTTATACAAAAATACATGTCTTCTATTAATTTTACAACTCTTTCAGCAGCGTCGTTGACAACACGCAGTATGTCTAGCGATTGCTGGTAGTCCTCACGCTTCTTCCAGGTTTCTGGATCAGTAACCATAAAATCATCTTCGTCTTCTTCCTTGATATGATCCACACCCCCTTCTTCATCACTGTCTTCGTCGGACGATACGTCCATATCATCGTCAGACAACTCTTCCTCATATTCTTTTTTCTCTTCCTCAAATAAACGAATTGCATTCGCCATTTTCCGCTCGATGTCACAGGGGATATTCAGATCAAATAATGCAAGACCTTCACCGCTGAGGTACCAGAGATTTCCACAGATGTTCAAATCATTATTTGGGGCTTCGGTTGTTCTGGTGGTGCAGAACCAAGCTTTCACGTAGTGTTACGACGAAAATAGTAACATCGCCAAGTCCATTTAATCCTTTTTTGTTTAAACAGAGATGTTTTCAGAACAAAAACATTTTTGGGCAGTATATACTTTTCGAGCATGACGGATGCGTCCTGATGGGCTGAAACGATAATTCGGAATATTTCCATCACGAAACAATAAAACAATTTCAAGGAACTCTTTATAGTGGTCTCTGGATTGTTTCTCATTCAATTGAGCCATACAAAACGACTTGATCTCCATTTGAACTTGAACTGGTATTTTAGCTGCGACTTCATCATTTTCTATGGCTTCGAAGGTGTGAAAAGGATTATTTTTGCATCGAAACAAATAAATCAAGAACTAATGGAGAGAGATTTAAGCCATTACGTCATACCTCAGACTTCAAAATTTTTCGAACGATTCGGATTGTCAAACGATTTTATGATTACTGATCCAGAAACTTGGAAAGAGCGTGAGGACTACCAGCAATCGCTAGACATACTGCGTAAACTGCACATTGTCAACGACGTTGCTGAAAGAGTTGTAAAATTAATAGAGGACTATAGCAAAGTGCTATGCCGTAACGAAGAAGAAAATATATTTTTACTTCAGGTTGTAGCCGAAAATCGGAAAAAATATTCATCACACGATAAAAATATATTAATTTGATTAACATTTGGGAACTTTATAACATTCTCCAATTACAAAACCATGTTTTTTAAGCTCAATAAAATTATAAATTAAAAGCTAAAAATCTGGGGTCTAATCGTCGCATACGTGATCGAGTGAATTTGATCGAAATTTTTCATTTTGAAATCACGGCATTCGCTATCGTGTAAGTAGTATCGAAATTTGATATGATGGCATACGATAACGAGCGATCGATCGAGTGTCTTCTTTCTAAATATCATTCGATACGTCAAAGCCAATCGTAAACAAAAGTGTCAAACTTCTTGAGAACAACAAGTGAAAAAACAGAAGCGGGATATATAAAATAATAACTAAAATAATAACTAAGGCATCCAAAAAGAGGAGAACAAATTCTTCAGGCTGCCGGTATAGGAGTTTCTGGTGATGGTCTTTCAACGAACAAATATTTT
Source organism: Cordilura impudica (assembly GCA_963682025.1). Classification (NCBI taxonomy): domain Eukaryota; kingdom Metazoa; phylum Arthropoda; class Insecta; order Diptera; family Scathophagidae; genus Cordilura; species Cordilura impudica. The sequence continues at coordinate 194,546,528 of OY821519.1, read as the reverse complement.
GGTTCTTCTAAAACTACGAAACAAATTTGTGCTGATGATATCGAAAGAGCATTTAATGATAAGTTAGATGGGGAAGACGACGAAAATATAAATGAACCTGAGGCAAAAGAGAAGGAACCCATTATAAAAGTAAAAAAAGTTACTGTACGTGAATTTATATTAGACCTTCTAAGGTGTCAGCTTAATCGGTTATTGAATATAAAAGAAAGATCTTTAAAATAAAAGAAAAAAATCATGTTGCTAATATTTCAATAAAAAAGATTGATTATGAAATAAAATCAGTTGAACTAGAAATGCTAGAGGAAAATAGTTATCTGTGGAAGTAATACAAGCTCAATTTTTTTTTATCAAAATTGATATTTTTACCTATAAATTCATATTCAATACGTGAAGTATATTTTATTTTAGAAACATTTTATTTTATTAATATCATTTAATTTAAAAGCGTATATTTACTTAGTTCAAATTCCTATTTTAAATGTCTTTAAAACCACAATTTCTAAAATTTCAATTCATTTTCATTAACCATGTGTTTTTCTTTATTTACATTAAAAATAAATCTTTTACAATTTTTATTAGATTTCCTTTCGATTCTAATCGTATGCCATGATTAGGCTATTCGATACGTTTCGAAATTTCATTCGATACGAAAGCTTACTCGATCACGAATGCGACGATTAGACCCCTGGATTTTCAATTTCATAAAAAGTTTAAAATTTGTATGGAGACACCTTAAGGGTTCAAGATCGAGGGTCGGTACGTTCTGAGAAAATATTGGGGTTGAAAAAATTTTGGGGGTCGGCTCTTTTTTCCAGTGTGTGAAGTATATTTTGCATGGGAGACCCCTTAGGATGTGAAAATAGGAACTAGGTATATTTCGAAAAATGTTGGGGTTAAAAAATAAATGGGAGTCAGTCATACATTTTAAACCTCAGGTGCAGCCTAGGAGTCCCTAGGGGCAATTTCATCAATTTCCTAAAATCTTAAAATTTGTATGGGACACCCTTTAAGGGATGAAGGTAGGGGGTAGGTATGTTCGGAAAAAATGTTTGGTGGGATAAATTAATGGGGGACCGTCTTACATTTTAATCCATAGGGCCTAGTTGCCATCACTCAAAATTTTCCATTTTTTGGCTCATGCATTTTTATTACGAACAAAATAAAGGATTCTAGCGTATCCAAATGTTGGTACTAAGGTTCCCCATATGACACTATCCTACCCTTAGACTGCATATAATGTAAACTTGCTTTTTGAGTTACCTCTGATGTAAGTACAAGATATTCTTGCATTTGGCATGAATGTTGAATCAATAATGATTCCAGTTCCGCGTCTCCGTATACATTCGTCATTCTGCTACATTCATTACCTTCGATTTTAAATTCACCACTTTTTAACTTTCTAAACCACTAATTCCAACTTCTCTCAATTCAGGCAGCCTCACCATATGCTTCAGCAAGAAATTGATATGACATCAATATAGAATGGTCGGTTCAAAACTCGAAATATTTGATAACATATCTAGTAATATTTCATGGTCATGCTGTAAACAGATGTCCAGCCTGATGATAGTGATGTTTTACATCTGAAAACTTGCTGGTGTTGCATTCTTTGTACAAACGATGGAAACATTTTCATACACCTGGAAGCGTTTTATTGTTTAGGCCACTGTATAGTCGGCCAAGAACGATTTGAATTTTCAAACTTCTTAAACATAAGGTGATAATACAAAATATTTTCAAAGAATAGTGGTTATCAGATATGCAAATTATTTTTTAAAACCAAAATGTTTTGCTATTTCATACAAAACCATATATAAAATATTTTAGTAACGAAGAAATACTTATTCAAAGATACTAAACAATTAAGTGATAGTGGAGTGACATGAAAGAAATTATTTAAGATATTTTATAATATGAATATATATAAATGCAGTGTATTAAAAAAAATAAGTCGGTTTTAGATGGTCTAAGCGAAGTCTACGATACTCTATGCTTTAAGTTCCGGAAATGATACCAGGACACGAAAGTGTTGATTTTAAACATACCATCTGCAAGGCAGATAAGATTTGTGTATATTTTTATCGCCTGGAGATATTTAATAGTGTATAAAGATAATATAATCCTTAAAGGATCACTAAACAGCATATTTCACCTAACCGATAATTTAACAATATTTGCGGTTTATTGAAACTAAATTCTGTTTCCTTTACTTCACTTCCTTTAGCTAGGACCTTTATATCATAATTTTCTAACACAAATATAAAAAAAAACAAATAAGTTCTTACATATGTTCTCAAATAAATATCTTTCCTTGTCAGTTTATTCATGTTAAATATATTTATATAAATTGTTTATGAAATGTTTTGTGAAACTATCGTACTCGTATATGACGTTTTATGTGTTTTATTTAATATTTTATACCATGTTTTTGTTTTGGATACTTGGCTTGAGATCTGTTAACAGCTTCCGTTTCCTTTTTTATATGACGATGAATATTTACAAAGATTTTTGCATATGAAAGCATGTTTATTTTTCCTCTAAACTTTTTTCTCCTTTTTTTTACATACTTTTACCTGCCAGGCAATTCAGTATTGTAATAAACATTCATGCGAATTGCATAATATAATCAATTACATATTTTTAAATAAATTTCTGAACATGAATAATGTTTTAGCTTAAGGCATTCGAAGTTTACAGAGAGTTATAGGAAAGAATTAAAAACTCTATGATGTGAAAAATTTATCGAGCAAATAATGCAAATATCTTGTTAAGCCAATTTTACGAGGATGGCTAATAAATCCATGGCATTTTCACTGGTTTTTTATCCATTCCAAATTAACATTTTTAATAATGAAGTAATGTTGCTATTTATAAGTAATCGAACATTAACAAAAAAGGATTAAAATACTTACTGGTCGTACAGAATTTTAAAAATGTTACCTGGAAAAATAAAAAGAAAACATTTATTATAGCTGTGGTATAACTATTTTGAGACTGATTATTATTTCTTTTGATGTTGCATTAAATGTTATAAATAATATAATTAATAAAAACAAAGTTTTTATTGAAACACTTTCTTTGCTTATGCATATGAGTGACTTTGCGTGACTATTTTAAAATTAATCTTTGGCCACAACAAGTCTATGGACAAAGTTTCAGATCGATCGGATGAGGGGAAATGGGGTTTAAATCACTCCGTGACTGTGCGTGACTATGCGCGACTGTGCGTGACTGTGCATGACTATGTCGAACTCGGTCTTTCTTTACAGCAAGTATATCGACCTAGATTCAGATTGATTGGATGAGGGGAAATCCGTTTTAAATCTCTCCGTGACTGTGCGTGACTACCCCAAAATTAATCTTTAGTCACAACAAGACTATGGGCCAAGTTTCAGATCATTTGGAGTTAGGGGGAATGGGGTTTACCCACGACAGACAGGCAGACAGGCAGATAGTACGAGTTAAAAGAAAGTGTTAAAAAATACTAAAGCTATATAAAAGCAAAACATATTTTATTTTATTAAATCTTTTGAGGAGATCTTCTTGAAATTTTCACAGCGTTTAAGTTCCAATATGGAAGGAAACATAGGCTATATTTCTTGACGTATCAAGTGTGCATAGCATCGTCCATACAAGGCCAGCATATATGGATGCTAACTTTGTATAAGTGAACGTTAAATTTAGTGCTTATAAATGTTAATAGCCTTTCTAAAAATAAGAGTGTTCCAACCAGTTGGCTCGGCACCTCCCATACAAATTAAAATATCTGGAGTACCATGAAATCTAGAGTCTTGTCACTTTGTGTGCGTCCATAAATTATTGATCTGAGTATGAAAAAGGGTGTTGATAAATGGGTGAAAAGTGGGTGTGGCACCTCTTATCAACATTTATGTATCTGGAGTATTATGATATTGAGAGTTCTGAAAATTTAATATAAGCAGCTGAACTAAATGTGGCATCACCACTACCTATCTGGTGTGTTATGACAATGAGAGCCAAAAAACTTTTTATGGGTCTATAAAATATGAGCCATTTGCAAGGTTCTTAATCTCGCAGTACATCATATACGAAGATACCGTTGCATTGGATATGCTACGCCCACTGGTTGGATTCCGCCCAGTTTTAGTTCGGCTATTTCTTCTTCTTCTTCCGTCCTGTGGAGCATAGGTCCTCTACAAAATTTCTCCAAGATATTCGATCATTCGCAAGTAAGTTTGTTTCATTCCAGCTTCTTCCGCTGTTTTCGATGTCTATAAGCAAGCTCTTTTCCATGTGGTCTTTGGCCGACCTCTTCTTATATTGCCTAATCTAGGGCTTGGTGGCTTGTTTCATCTAGATCCTTCCTAAGAGTGTGCCCGATCCATTTCCACTTTCTTCTTTTAATAATAATTTGGATAGGCTCAATGTTGAATTTTCTATGTACCAGTAGTTCTTCGTTGGTTATGACGTTTGGGCACCAGAGTTTCAAAATGTAACGCAAGCAGCGTTTTGTAAAACCTTGTAGCTTACAGTTCAGTGCTATTGTTTCCACGTTTCACAGCTATAAAGCAAAACTGATAGAACGTTTGACTTAAATATGTTTATTTTAGTTCTGACTGATATAATAGTTGATTCCAAATATTTCGCTGTTGGAAGAACGCACTGTTTGCTTTACCAACACTTCAATGCTCGATGTATGAATTTGCGCTGTCCTCGGGTGAAACCATGCTTCCCAGGTAGCAGAGTTTGTCAACAAACTCAACCTGTTCGTGGCCGATGACAAAGGGTTATTGTTTGCGGTTCATTTTCTTCATCGCCTTCGTTTTCCCTGTGTTATTTTAAGACCAACATTTGCTGAGTGGACAACCAAGTCATCAATTTTCGATTGCATATCCGAATGTTTAGTGGACGGAAGCATATGTCGTCAGCGTAGTCTAAATCCATTGGATATCGCGTCGATTAGTTGCAAAAGTATTTTCAAAGATATTGTATATAACAATCAGAAAGAGTAGTGGAGACTATAGGCATCCCTGGCTTATACCCGATTTCAGAAGAAATGGTTCTGAGAGCCGGTTGCTGTGCAAGACTCTGCATTGAAAGTTACCATATTGATCTCTTATGAGGTTAATTAACTTATGTGGAATACTGATGTTTTTCAAGTGATCCCATATTTGCAACGGAATATGCTCTCAAATGCGGTAGTATAATCTACAAAAGTGAGTTACAGATTACTTTGCCATTCTCCTACTTTTTCATAATTCTTAGCGTGTTGATGTGGTAAACACACGACCTGTTCGATTGGAAGCCAGCTTGTTCCTTACGCAATTTCATTTCTATTGTATCATTTATTCTATTTAGTAGTGAAATTCGCGATAATTCTTACATTGCGAAAGGTCCTATTTTTTGGTATTTTTATAAGGATTCTTTGAAGCCAGTCGTCTGGTAATTTTTCTTCGTACCAGATTTTTTCGAAGAGTGGATGAAATATCATAGCCATTTTATCTGGGCAGCATTTTATAATTTCAGGTGGAATCTGATCAAAACCTGGTGAGTTGTTGTTATTTAGTTTTCTAATGGCTGTTTCTATTTCATCCGGAGATGGAGGGCTGGTATTAAGCTGAACTAATGTTGGAGCGGACATGTCATTGGATAGTCTAGGATATGGTGAGCTGTTGTTGAGGGTTTCCATAAAGTGCATTCTCCATCGTATTAAATGTTCAACTACATTTGTTAGCAGAGCTCCATCTTTGGATTTGATGAGGCGGTCAGGTGGTTTGTGTTTACCAGTTAGTCTTCTCGTTATCTTAGAAACAGTTTTAGTGTTGTTTTTGCTGGCGGCATCGTTTGCCTGGGCCGCAAGTTCAGCGGTAAATATCCTTTTGTCTTTCCCACAAGCTTTTGTTAATTCTTTATTCTTCATTGAATATGCATTTTCTAGTTCAGTGTGTTTACTAAGCGACTTTTCATTGTTCTTTGGTGTTTTCAAAAATCGTTCCTCGATTAAGGAACATGTTTGGGAGCTCACGCGCTCCTTTCTTCTCTTGGGGTCTTGTTCCAGTATTTTCTCTCATGTTTGAAAGAGATTTTCTTTTATTTGATTCCAACGTTGTTCCACTCCATCATTTGTTAATCTGTTAATATCGTTTTCAACAGCTCTAGATAGCTGGGTGTTTTCAATTTTGTGACATCAAACTTATGTGTGGACAGCTGTTAATGGACGTCACGGATCTCACAGATTTTCATCTGCGAAACAGCAACATCCAGGTGGTAATCAGATCCAATATCGGCGCTACGTTTTACTCTTACATCGGAGAGGTTATGCTTCCACTTACGGCTTATGCAAAAGTGGTCAATTTGATTTCTAGTCCTCCTATTTTTAGAGACCCATGTCATTTTGTGGCCAACTTTATGAGTTCGGCTATTTACTTTAATAAAATACTCCCTTATACATAGTTGTTTGGTTCTATCATTGTTATAGAACTTCAAATACTTTACTCTTTTTTGCTCGCTACAAGTATCACTGTATCAAAAATTCAGGTTCTGGTCTGGGGTTACATTAGTGCGGTTTGTGGGTTTTCGAGGAGTGAACTGTAGGAAATAGAACGATTAAGCTCAATTTTATGTTTGTATGTCCCCTATGAAATCACGATGGGCGGAGGGGCGTAGTGGCGTGGCAAACTCAAATTTAATTATTGTACCACTAATAGCATCTATGTACATATATATATATATATGAAAAGGGATGCACCTATTATGATGAAATTTTCAGAGAATCTTCAGAATAGCGATGTGGGAGAGGCGTGGCAAAATCTAATTTAAATATTGTACCTAGATAGCTGCTAAACTTGGGGGGGAGTTCGTGCTTTACTTTTGGACGAAACTGTGTATTAAAATTTTGATGCAATATAAAAACCACATATTTTCTTAAGGCCAGCAATGCGGACTGGGCCCAGCTAGTAGTTTATATAATAGAATATAATGGAATATCATATAGGGATATTTGTATCTATACTAATAAAAAATCGGCCAAAAGTATCTAAGAATGAAGGACGTCTGTAAAAGCGATAGCGAGACAATCGAATTTGACAATAGGAAACAGAGATATTATTGAATTGCCAGTGAATTGAATTGACAATGTTGGCCTCAATCCTGACATATCGCCCAGCATTTGTAATAGGGTGGCCCTTCGTTATATGGAGGGAAAAAAAGTGTTCAAACTGTCGGTCTCACCCCCTAGAAATATGCGAATACCAAACAAACTGAGAAATACAAAGTTTTGGGTCAATCAAAAAACGTTTAGTCGTGGCGCAAAGCGATTGAAAATTTCACTTGTGTTTATATGGGGAAAATATGACTTTTTTTCAGATTTTACGAAAATTTCGTTCTATACTTTATTTTTTATCCGACAAGCTGTTACATAATTCAGGATTAGTATTAAATTATCCTTTCAAAAGGCTATAAAACTTCAAAATCGTACGAAACCTCGCCAAGAAATAGCAAATGCCCCAGACCACATCTGTGCCAAAAAAAAACTAGGTCATGAAATTTGATGGCATTTTTTTCAACTTTGAGAAATTGATTAAAGCCATCATTCTTTTTTGGTCTCTATACTTATAAGTACTCAGATATGAAGTACTGTTTTATTACCACGTTGTTAACCTATTGCGCATTGAGACCGAAAATTGGAAATTTTTTTGATAAAATTTTTAAAACTCCTTTTTCAAGTTTGAAAAAATTTTCTTAAACAAAATTTAAAAAATGAATCTATCACTTTATGGTTTTATTAAATACATGTTGCAAATTAACTGTGTGATTTTTTAAGTAAATCCCTCTGCCAGAACTTTTTTGACAAGGATTTTATTTTCGCGGATTTCGAGAAAAATTGGATTTTTGTGAAATATTCTGTAAATGTACTCTCTCTAAATACTTTGTATCAAAAATTCATCACTTTTCTGCTTTTAAATATTATATTTTATCTTAATAGCCCAGGGTTTCGGAAAAAAATAATATGACTCCATTAACCCTTTTGGAATTGGGGTCACATGTGGCCCCAAACTAATAAAAGACAATTTATTCAAAAAATTCAAAGATTTTGTAAGTGCTGTCCAATTTTTAGATGCGACACCTAAAATATAATAACCAAATATGTAGAAGTTTTGTTCCAAAAATTTGGGATAAATCCGAGAACGCTAACCCATTATTTGTCAAGGCCAGCTTTGGATTTTAAGATATTTTAAAATAAAATGACCTAAAACGAGTTTTTCTATTAAACTCGTTGATACCACTATTTAGAATTTAAGAAAAATAACTCGATTAATTTTTATTTATTTAACCATTCAGTGCTCCTAGGATCAAAATAATCCATTGTGATATATCTTTGGTGTAATTATCTGCTTATTGCTCGCGAATATAAATTAAAACTGAAGGGTTGAATAAATAAAAATTAACCGAAATATTTTCCTTAAATTCCAAATAGTGGTATCAACGAGTTTAATAGAAAAACTCGTTTTAGGTCATTTTTATTTTAAAATATCTTAAAATCCAAAGCTGGCCTTGGCAAATAATGGGTTAGCGTTCTCGGATTTATCCCAAATTTTTGGAACGAAACTTCTACATATTTGGTTATTATATTTTAAGTGTCGCATTTAAAAATTGGACAGCACTTACAAAATATTTGAATTTTTTTAATAAATTGTCTTTTATTAGTTTGGGGTCATATGTAACCCCAATTCCAAAAGGGTTAATGGAGTCATATTATTTTTTTCCGAAACCCTAGGCTATTAAGATAAAATATAATATTTAAAACTAGAAAAGTGATGAATTTTTGATACAAAGTATTTAGAGAGAGTACATTTACAGAATATTTCACAAAAATCCAATTTTTCTCGAAATCCGCAAAAATAAAATCGTTGTCGAAAAAATTCTGGAGTAGGGATTTACTAAAAAATTCACACAGTTAGTCTGCAACATGTATTTAATAAAACCGTAAAGTGATAGATTCATTTTTTAAATTTTGTTTAAGAAAATTTTTTCAAACTTGAAAAAGGAGTTTTAAAAATTTTATCAAAAAAATTTCCAATTTTCGGTCTCAATGCGCAATAGGTGAACAACGTGGTAATAAAACAGTACTTCATATCTGAGTACTTATAAGTATATAGACCAAAAAAGAATGATGGCTTTAATCAATTTCTCAAAGTTAAAAAAAATGCCATCAAATTTCATGACCTAGTTTTTTTTTGGCACAGATGTGGTCTGGGGCATTTGCTATTTCTTGGCGAGGTTTCGTACGATTTTGAAGTTTTATAGCCTTTTGAAAGGATAATTTAATACTAATCCTGAATTATGTAACAGCTTGTCGGATAAAAAATAAATTATAGAACGAAATTTTCGTAAAATCTGAAAAAAAAAAGTCATATTTTCCCCATATAAACACAAGTGAAATTTTCAATCGCTTTGCGCCACGATTAAACGTTTTTTGATTGACCCAAAACTTTGTATTTCTCAGTTTTTTTGGTATTCGCATATTTCTAGGGGGTGAGACCGACAGTTTGAACACTTTTTTTTATTAAGGGACACCCTAATGAGTAAGCAGCTATATCAGTCACTAATATATGAAGTTGTCGGGCCCAGATCATTCTTGAATTAGAGAATTAGACTGCCTCAGAAAAAGCTATGCATCCTGGATGTGGAGGTTAGGGGGCATAATTCATGCTTCGACTCACGGACTTGCAAATTGGGAAGCTCCTTCAACGACTTTTGTGGAAGCTTCCAGGATGTAGAGGAATGGTAAGGAGGATCAAACTTCCTCTCTTAATTTTCAGCATACGCCCACCGGATATTATAAAATTTTGCAGTTTGGTATTTCAACTAGTCATCTCAAAAAAAGTTCAAAACTTTATGAAATTTTGGAGGCTGTGTCGATCAAATATGAAAACGCACATTAGAAACCATTGCATAAACCGGAATATGCTGAACTTGGAGCAAGTTTAAATGATTGAAGACTGTAAAAGTTTAAAAAAAAAATACAATATTCGTCAACTCAAAATTTGTAAGGCAATCCTTTCCAGCGAATCGTCGGACATAACACGTTTCATTTATAATATCCAAACAAAAATTGACGAAATGGACATCTTCGACTTGCAACTAAAGGGCGAAAATGGATCTGGACTCTTTTTTTAATGTTTTTTTTTCTGGATAAGATATTTGTCACAGCAAACGAAACGACGGAACCAAACGGAAAAATAACAAAGGAATGAATTACATTTTTGTTGTGATCGAACCCATGTGGTTCTCATAAGTTTAGGCCATTGGTGATTGACAGACCCACAAATCCTCGTTGCTTTAAGGGATCTGAAAATCCATTGCAAAACGCTTATTTTAACAAGTCGTGAATGAATTGACTATTATTCCTCAACTGGTTTCATTTATAAAACAGGGAAACATATTTTTTATGTTTTATTTTTAAGCTTTTACTTTTACTGACAAACAATTCTTTAAGGTTCGCAAATTTTCTGCTGAAAATAATGTACTCGTATTATCAAAAGTATTGTTGCTGTTTGACAACTGCACTGTACATAAGCCATTTAACACGGTACAATCTGATGATGGAGACATTTTAACAAGTTAAGATATCGAACTAAGTTGTTATTCAACATCGTCCCACAATAAAATGTTTCGTTTGAAAATATTTTGAAGGTACATTCAATTGATGATGCCATTTTTTGACTTGCGTTGTAATTTTCTACTACAATATTAAAAACAAACAGTAGTATTATTTGATAGTGCCCATGTTTAGCAAGATTTTTTCAGATCAAGTTACGAGCTAGATTTTCTTTTGTATGGGAAATCTAATGAAATGAGCTAGATTGTGCTGGAAATGCACTATAAGTCATAGTGGTGTGTAATTTCCGAAAAATCTAACTTTATATATATATATATTTTTTTTTGGTTTTGAAATCCGTATAGAGAAGTAAATAGTACATAAAAGTTAAGTACCACCGGGACATTTCGGTTAACTTTTTCTAGATTCTAACGAGTTTCCCAATTTGTAGTAAAATATATCTGCGTTATTTTTCTTAAAACTTTAGATCTAAGTGAATATAGAGAGACTGTATTTTATGATAAATTTAAGATTAATTCTACGTATAACAGGACTAACTTACTAATCTAGTTTAAAAGTTAATGTTTCTTTATTAGTTTACCCTTTATTACTTTACTTACGACTATATACCGTAAAAACAAACTTAATGGCAACACAGCTTCATCAGCACGTAGACATAATTAAAAACATTTAAGGGTCGTTAAACATTAGAGACACATACAAATTTTAAAACTATATCCATTCCGTAAATAAAATCGCTTTTTCTTCTTTTTTTTATATTTTCTATTTAAGTACTTTTGTGTTTTTAACCAAAAAACACAAACAACCATCAAATAAAAGAAACACCAAAAAGACAATGAAGACAATAAAAACTTAAGTATCTACTTTAAAAAGAAAAAGGAAACTTCTGTAAAAAGTTAATGTAAATTTTGCAAATAAACACTGCAATTAAAAACTGTGAAAATATTTTAGACTTGGTCAAAATTATTATTCAAAAAGTTTATAAAACTCAAAATACTAGCATCATTACTAAGAATTACAATGCCAGTACCTTTTCTCTAAATAACTTTATGATGTTTATAAGTGTTTGCAATATTGGTAAATATCTCCAAAGGCCGAATCTTAAAATCGTTAAAAAAGTTCACATACCAAACGCATTAAAGTTTTTAAGTTAGGCGTGTATGTAGCGATTTTTTATGCACTTTTCCGTTGAAATTAACATAGAACAATTTAATTTAAATTTTGAATTTTTTTTTTTAGTTTTTATACCCTATATGGTCATGTTTGTAACTACCAAAAATATTTGACCTGGACCCATCTTTTTTCATACCAGTCGACTATTAGTCACTCCCTGAGTCGATTTAGCAATCTCCATTTGTCCGGTTATATGTGCCCTTTTAAACTTTTTAATCAAACTACATGATTCAAATATGAATATTTATTTTGATGAAATTTGGTACATAAGCTTTTATCAGCCATAAGCTTTTATCAGCCATAAAATGAATACTCTTGCAGTTGGTAAAATCAGTGCATGTTAAGACCTAGTAGCCTTTCAAACGACCCCTATGAGATCGACTCAAATTATTGTATAACTCTCGATAAATTTTGGTTTGTTTGTATTTTTATTACACCCATTAATAAGTTTTTTTTTTTTTTTCAACTTTTAATTAGTTTATTGGATCTTTCTTAGTACAAAATAACAATAAGTAATAAAATCTTAAAAACTATTTTTGATTTATGATTCTATTGCCAGTGCAATAGAAGGCCATATTGAGAACATTAAACATATTTTAGCTTTGTGCTATGGCCAAGGTGTCTACCCTCTTTAGTCGTGAGAGGCCTCTAAACGAGAGTAGGTTCTGTGCTAGGGGATTAGGGTGAGATGCTAGTTTGGATATATATTTAGAACAATATTTTTCTATTTCATCGCGAACTGACGGAATATTGAGTTCTTTATGTATATTGTCGTTACGAATGAACCAGGGGTCGCCTGTTATGTATCTTAATATTTTTGACTGTCTTCTTTGTAACTTTGAATTTTGGAAGTGGATGCTGTTCCCCATAGTTGGATTCCATAGGTCCATATTGGCTTGAGAATGGTTTTGTAGAGTAAAGCTTTGCATTCTAAGCTAAGCAAAGATGAGGAGTTTAGAAGCCATCCAAGTTGGGCAGTTTTGAGTTTAATTGCGTAGTTTCCGAGTCAATATGTTTGGACCATGTGAGACGGCAATCAAGGTGAATTCCTAGGTATTTAATGTGGAGTTTTTCAGGTATTCTGGTGTTATTTATTGTAACTGTAGGGCAGTTTTCTCTTCGCAGTGTAAAAGTCACATGTGCACACTTAGCTGGATAAACTTTTATCTTCCATTTGTTAAGCCATGATTCGAGCTCATGTATATGAGACTGTAGGTTGGATGAGGCAATTTTGGGATCTTTGTGAGTGCTCATAAATGCAGTATCGTCTGCAAAAGTTGAGGTATGAATTTGAAAATTTGTTGGCATATCTGCTGTATAAAGAATATACATCATGGGACCAAGTATACTGCCTTGAGGAACCCCAGCTGAGATGTTTCGAGAGCTTGAAGTGTAGGTTTTATATTTGACTACAAATGATCTGTCTGTCAGGTAACTTTGGAGTAATCTATGGGTATTTTGCGGTAAGGATTGAACTATTTTATATATAAGCCCTTTGTGCCAGACTTTATCAAAGGCCTGTGAGATGTCAATAAATAATGAAGAGCAGTAAAGTTTTTCTTCAAATGCCTTTCTAATTTGAGTCACGATACGATGTACTTGTTCAATGGTGTTATGGTCCTTACGAAATCCGAACTGATGTGCGGGAATTAATTGTTGGTCATTAAGGTATGGTGTCAGTGCATGCAGGAATACTTTTTCAAACAACTTTGATAGGATGGAAAGTAAGGTGATTGGTCTCTCCAGGACGGAGGAAAAAAACCTATGCGTAGGATACCATTAAAGATGAACAGTATAAGTCTTAGCGCACTGTATGGCAATTCGCAGATCATTTTAGATGTTATTGAGTCTATACCAGGAGATTTTTATACCCTATACCACTATGTGGTTTGGGTATAATGACTTTGTGCTGCTGTTTGTAACAACCAAAAATATTTGACCTAGACCCATCTTTAATTACACCGATCGAATCAGAATCACTTTCTGAGTTGATTTAACAAAGTCCGTCCGTCCGTCCGTCCGTCCGTCCGTCTGTGTGTCCATGTAAAGCTTGTAATCAAACTGCAGGTCGCAAATATGAATGTATTTTGATGAAATTTGGTACATAAGCTTTTATCGGCCATGGGATGAACGCTATTGAAATTGGTGATAATCGGTCCATGTTCAGACCTAGCCCCCATACAAATTACCCATATGAAATCGACATAAATTGCCATAAGATCCAAATTGTCATATAGATCTTACTCAAATTGGGTTTGTATGCGTTCATTACATCCATTAATGAGTAGTCCAAAAATGATACCTTTGACCCCATATAAAGCTGCTTCCCGATCTTCACTTAAATCTATTAAAAAACAAAAATATTGCACTGATTCTTCTCAAATTTTGTTTGTATATATTTTTGCAAAATACAAGAGACTTTACCAAACATGATCAGGATCGGTCCATTTTTGGACCACGTCCCTATATAGATATAGCATCCGATATGAACTTTTTCATATCTGCAGCCAAAAAAATTAATAAAAATCCCACTCAAATTTGGTTTTTGCTTATTTTCTATGTCCAGTTAGTTGGGCCTAAGAGATAGGGTCTCTAAACGCATGGTATAGGGTATCGTATAGTCGGTCTAGACCGACTATAATTTTCTTACTTGTTTAGTGTTGAGATTTTTTACAATTGATGTTATGTTAGAGAATCTAAGTTTCATGGGAGAAACTACTATGTCATTTATTTGAGGAATTTGTATGTCCGACATAGTGATGTTGGGTGTAAATACCTCTTCTAAATGATCGGCAAAAGCGTTGGCTTTATCGCAGTGACTTCTCGCCCAATTACCGTCACTAAGGCGTAGAGGAGATTCGTGGGGTATGTGTCTTTTCAGTTGCCATTGTCTTCTAAGATGTCGTTTTTCTTGCACTAGATTTTGTATATTTGATGGGCATATGTATCCTTTATTTTTAGTGGGCTTTGGGGCTGGAGTAGATACTTTCACTGCAGCAGTTATTGTTTCTGAGAAGAGCAATATTGCTGACTGAATTTCTACCTCAGTTTTTAGTGAGATGTTTTGAGATAAGTGTGAACTAACGTATTTTTTGTATTTTAACCAATTGGTGTTTTTGTTTGGGAGATGGTTATGGAGTGAAACTGGTTCCTTATGAGACAATGTCAGAATCGTTGGGGAGTGGTCAGATGATAATTCAAGCGACGATGCTATCGAAATTTGTTCACGTTTAATATTTTTTATTACTGCAAAGTCAATGAGATCGGGAATCTTATTAAGGTCTGAAGGCCAGTAAGTTGGCTGACCTCCAGACAATACGTCGAGCTGGCTGGAAGTTATAGCTTTTAGCAGCTGTCTTCCTTTGGGAGAAATGAGTCTCGATCCCCAGTGAGTGTGCTTGGCATTGTAGTCTCCTGCTGCTAAAAATTTGTTACCCAGGGTTTTGTAAAATTTTATGAAATCGAGTTCCGATATTTTGTGCTTGGGTGGACAATAAATGGCGGACACAGTCATTTTGGCTCCTACCAGGTATATTGAAGAAGCTTGAATGTGCTCAGTTCTGTATTCTTCTAAGGGGAAGTGAATTAGTTTGTCGTGGACAATTATTGCTGATCCACCAAACGCTCTACCTGTAGGGTGTTTGGTATCGTAGATAGAGTAGCCTTTGATTCTAAAGCAATTTCTATCAGTGAAGTGAGTTTCAGAGACTAGCAGTATATCAATACTTTGAGAATTAAGGAAATTTTCTACTTCTCTTTTGTGTTGGCTTAGGCCGTTTGCGTTCCAGTAGCATATTTTTATCTGGTTCATTTATTACCAACGAGTGCTTGTAGCAGCATGCCCTGATTTCTCAGGAGTTCTTGCATTATACCTTGCATATTATGAATAAAACTATTGATAGTTTGGATTAGAGTCTCCATCGCTGTTTCTAGTGAGTTTTTTTGCATGAGGGTATGGGGTTCTCTTATAGCTTCAGCATATGAAGTGTGTGAATTAGGCATGTGGTGAGTATTACTTTTGTGGATATTATTGGTGGATTTTGGGCGAGTTAGGGAACTGTATTGAGCATACGAGAGGTTTTACGATCTCAAATATTAATAAGTAGCCCAAAAAGAAATGTAGAAGATTTCTCCCATATAAAGCTGTTTTCTGATTGTCACTTAAATCTATCAAAAAACAAAATTGTTGCACAGATTTTTCTCTTATTTGGTTTGTATATGTTCCTGCAATAAGATTGTGACATTACCAAATATGGTCGGGATCGGTCGAATTTTTGACCTAGCCCATGTAAATAACTTATTCGATATGAACTTTTTGTTATCTCCAAACACATGGTATACGCTACCGTATAGGCGGTATAGACCGACTATAATTTTCTTACTTGTTTTTATTTGTTTTAATCCATTTAATCACAATTATTCCAAATTTTATATTTTACAAAGTTGTAGATCATTTCTGCCAAGTTAAATGACGCAGTGATATAATAAGAAATAAGTATTTTATTTATAATATTAACAGGTAAGGCGATTTCTTGTGACCGATGTTTTGTTTCACAGTTTTGTTCCGATTTTGACCAAACGCATCTCATTTGAAAGGTATTTATTTTCAACTATCCACCAGACTTACAAATTTTTACATTTTTACACCTTTGTGGAGCTATGTTCATTTAAAATTGCTACTAATGCATATATAAAATTATGCAATGCTCTGTGTGTGTTTATTAAATTTGTTAATGTGTTTGTTTTCTTCATTCACAATAATAATTGTGTAGAATTGAAAAATAATTTTGGACATATGCAATAACACAATCGATATTTAACAAGTAAGAAATTATAGTCGGTCTAGACCGAGTATACGGTACCTTATACCATGGTTTAGAAACCTCATCTCTTCGGTCCAACCAATTCGATAAAGAAAATAAGCATAAACCAAATTTGAGTGACATTGTTATTAATTTTTTGGCTGCAGATATGAAAAGGTCATATCGGATGCTATATTTATATTGGGACTAGGTCGAAATATTGACCGATCTTGACCATATTTGGTAAGTTCACTTATTTTTTGCAAAACTATATACAAACCAAATTTAAGAAAAATCTGTGCAATATTTTTGTTTTCTGATAGATTTAAGTGAAGACCGGGAGGCAGCTCTATATGGGGCATATGACTAAGAATGTTTCTATAGGGATTATTTTTAGAATACTGAGTAGTGGATATAATAAACACATACAAATTTGACTAATTATAATTTTCAACTTAGGGCAATTTATGTCGATTTCATAGGAGTCATTTGTATAGGGAATAGGTCTGAACATGGACGGAATTTCACCAGTTTCAACAGCGTTCATCCTAAGGCCGCTAGAAGCTTATATACCAAATTTCATCAAAATATATTGACTTATGCGACCTGTAGTTTGACTACACAATTTACATGGACCCACAGACAGACGGACATCGCTAAATAGACTCAAAAAGTGATTCTGAGTCGATCGGTATAATAAAAGATGGGTCTAGGTCAAATACTTTTGGTAGTTATAAACAGAAGCCCAAAGTCATTATATAAAAAGTGTTGAATTGTAAACTGCCTAAAATTGATTGCGGTCTTTTAGAATAAGCTATTAAATTAAAAAATAAAATTTCCTAGAATTTGCACTCGAATTTCGAGGGCCTGCTAGTTTGTATAACTATGATCAACTAAACAGCAATAAGTTACAAAATAGTTTAGCTTGTACTATTTGTTCGAAAATTTAAGTGCCAGAAGAGACTCTGAAAATGAACTTCCCCCAAACTATAATTCCACATATAATATTTTACACGGTTAGTTGAACAGATCCTATTTTGACCCGAAATTATATTCAAAAGAAAAACATTATCCACCCTAATGTAAACTTATTATGTATAAATGCTTTAAAACTTTTGTATCTTCTTTTTTTTAACCAAAGAAAAATAAAATATAATTTGTTTACGTTCAGTTAGAAAAAGACCTTCATATCTGAAGTTGTTTCTTTAACGATTTTTCCTTTTTGTTTTACATTTAAATATACCACTTCAATATATGTTGCAAATGGTTTTAAAAAAGGTTTTTTGTGAGCCCAAAGGAAAATATTTTTCACACAACTGTGAAGAACGGCATTTACTTTAATCTCGTAAATATTAAATTGGGAGTTTACATGGTCACAGAAATGGTTAGAGATCCATAAATCAAATCAGAATATGATTGTGTACAACGGTTTCAATATCATATTCGGTTCCAATCATGTATATAATTTCTAATAATAGAAAAGATAATTTTTTGTATAGAATGAGAAATGTGAAAATAAATTGAAGAGAGCGTTAGATGGAGTAGCTGCTTTTGAACAACACGACTTGCTCTGCGTCAACTGAACTCATGCTCAATCAACTAATTAACTCAAATGTTAGTAGAAAAAGAATATGGTAATTTTCTTATACGAAAGTTAGTACGACCAAATTGAGTTTTTCCAATTTTAGCTTTCTCTACACTAGAATAACCAACTACAACTCTTGTAGTATGAAAAAGCTTTCAATAGTTAACAAAAAATTCCTCTAGATGGAATTGTGACGGCATTGTGAACACTAATAATTTTAAAAACTTAACTTATTACAACCAGTTAATTTTTATTAGATCACTCAAATGTACCTTACATTTTGTATATTCGGGTTATGGGTTAAAATTTTTATAACCAACGAACGGATTTTCCCGACCACCTTTGAATCTTATGGAACTCAGTTGTCTTTTTGCACCTTACATAACTAAGTTAAACGTAAAATTTTGTACTTCCAGCTTCTGTTGTTCCTGAGATATGTTAAGAGCAAGTTAGTATATGTGTATTGTAAAAAAAATAAAAATTTTCTAAATGTATTGTTGTAAAATTTTCTCTTTGAAAAATGAGCCGTTGCTGATTCCTTTAATTGTAGAAGGTAAACCATTCCAAAGGCGTGCTGCATGTATGAAAAACTGCAATTCAGATACCAAAGTATGGTGCCGAAATTGAATTAAATTGTTATTTCTCCGAAGCCTACTAAAATGCAAACTGTTATAAAGATACTCTGCTTTCCGGTTACTAATTATTTTGTGTAAAAAAGTCAGACATCTTATATTTAATAAGTCATTAAAATTGACACCGAAAATTTGCTTAGAGTAAGATGAAATGTTATCGAACCTTCTGAGCCCGTAAACGTATCTCGCGATATTTTCAAACGTTATATTAAGCCTGGACTTACTTTTTTTCACATGCAAATATTAGTGTTGGTATTAAGTATGTCTTTACAAGTAGCAAGCGTATATTAATTGGTGTACAATATTGGGTTGGCCAAAGTGTTCGTAACATCGAATACGTTTTACCACAGGCAGCAGCGACATGGTCTGACCAAGTCAATGTTTTATTAAAGATAACACCCAGATTTGTTGCTCGTTCAACGATTTCGATTTGTTAATCATTTACATATATGTTTAGATTGTCTGAAATTCTTGTTAATCTGTTACACACCAAAATACACTTTGTTTTTTGAGGATTGAGACTCAGTCCGTTTTCAGCTGCCCAACGAGAAGCACGTTCTAAGTCGTCATTCAACTATCTACTGCAATCTTCGATTTTTTCTTTCTTGCTGCTAATATATAACTGTACGTCATCAGCAGACATTCTTATATTGCAGTGAATTAACTGTTTAGGTAGATCAGTAGCATAAATTGAAAAAAGAAGGGGACCAAGGATAGAACCCTGTGGAACACCTTTTACCACAGGAAGGAACGTTCACGCAATTTTAAGAATTTCTACGCACTACGAACGATTTACTAGATAAGACGTCATAAGTGCAACAGAAGTTGGTGAAAAGTGCATCATGTTCTTAAGCTTTTGTAGCAAAACTGTGTGATCCACCGTATCGGAAGTTTTTGAATGGTCTAACAGCACTAATATTACCACACGGCCATTATCAATTTCTCTCCTTATATCTTCCGTTACATCAGCAAGAGCTGTAATACAGCTGTGTTTGGCGCGAAACCCAGATTGACGGTCAGTAAGCAAGTTATTATTCGACAGATATGTTAATATAGCTATGGGCCGATATTCAGTTGGCGACTTTGGTACAGGTAAGATATTAGCTTGTTTCCATCGTTGGGGAAAAACACTCACTGTAATTATTTTGTTAAAACTGTGCGTGATAAACGGCAAAATGAAGGGAAGTAGCATTTTTAGAAAAGTAGGTTGATTACCATCAATTCCTATCGCATTAGACTTTATAGATTGACAGCTCTTAGGTACATCGAAGGGACTAACGCAGTCAAATGAAAAAAGGATTTGTGGGGCATAATTAGGGGTATATTTGTCATAATATGAGTGATCAGCTTTAGGCTTTGGAATATTAATAAAATTCTCTTTAATTTCATTAGGGTTTGATATTAAATTTTCTTCTATACCCTTCTTCTTACCAACCCTAATTTCTATTGTAGTTTTTCATGTTTTTTTTTGCATCAATTGATGTTGAAAACTTTTCAGCATACTATGTGGCCTTAGGTTTTCTTATACTTTCATTGACAATTTTTTGGTTGTGCGATAAAGTTCATAAAGTGCGTTTGTTTTAAACCCCTTGCATCGGAAAAAGGTTTTATCACGATTTTCTACAAGTTTTTTAATTTCTGCTGTAAACCATGGTGTTTATCATTTGCTAATTGTTTTTACTTTGATCGGAACAATAATATTATATAAAGCTGAGACATGGTGTTCCAAGAAGGTCATCTGATCATCTACCGATAACATATAGTATACCGAGTTCCAATCAATTTAGCAACACGCTTCCTCCAATTGAATGAAATTTATATTTTTGGAGTCTCTGAATTCTATTGTTTTGCTGAGTACTTGTAAAGCAATATCATAGGTTATAAAGACTAGGTGTTTAGAAAAACCAGGTGCAGAAAGTGGTAGTGAAGTGTGTTGGTATATGCGTGTTTACGGGAGTAAGACCAAGAGATTTCATATTTTCGACCATACTACAGTTTTCCAGCAGGTTTGAATTATAGTCCCCAGTTAATATAATATTATCATAAAAAGGTATAAAATCTTCTGCCAACATTTCATAGAAATGCCCAAGGTCTATATTACGATTTGGTCTATAAACACTACCAATAAGAATCTTGCCTCCAGCAGCACACAATTCTAAAAATAATTGTTCCACTTTATCATTTTCATTACCAATTCTGCGTTTAACTTTGTAATTAATCCACTTCTGGCATAAATGCCTACTCCTCCGTACCCATCTTCTCTGTCAACTCTGTAACGATTGTAGCCGTCTACTGATACCAAAGTATCTGTGATAGATTCGTCAAACCAGGTTTCAGATACACATACAATATCCACACCAGAATTTTCGAAAATATGTCGAAACTCGTAAATTTTCCCTACGAGACTCTGTGCGTTTATGTGGCAAATTTTTAGACCATTTTTTTAGACCTTTTACATCGCTTGTGGCAAACCTAAAATCGTCTTCATGATGACATAAATTAGCAAATGTGTTTTATTCTTAAATTGAGCGGCTGAACCATCTGAAAAATAAAAAAAATTTTCGTGGTGTTCAACAAAACTTATATTTTAGAAACGTTATTATATGGCGATGGAACATGTGGACTACAACAGTGTTATGGATAAGACTATTAGATATAACTACGTAATTGGTGTGGTTTAACTGGCTTTCCGAAAACTCAAATATTGCAATTCAAAAATGCCGCTTGCTCCTTTGCGATAAACGAGTGAGGTAAAAGTGTCAACAATTTTTCGCAAAGTGAATCCAGAAAATCTTCAGCCTTTACCATTGTTTCTAATGAATCTCTATCCACACAAATCCATTGTTTTTATAAGGTTAATCTTCACTTTGTTTAGATAGTCTTTGTATAAATAATTGTTAAGTATATTATATTCGGCACGATGAATGGAGTATTTTTCAAAAAATAGAAGAGAACCAAAAATTGTATACTTTTTATAATATTTGTTCTTAAAATTTTTTAATCTTGACAGTTGTTTTGATTCCAAGGCGGAACAGTTTGTTTGTAGACAGAGCGCTTTGGGATGCATTCGTCCATAAAAGAATACATATCTATAATATTAATAGGCTGGGCCATTTCTTGTGACCGATGTTTTGTTCTACCGTTTTATCACTATTTTGACCAAATGTATATTATTTGAAAGCTATTTCTTTTTAGCCGCTTTGCAGCTTTACAGATTTTTAAATTCTTTCCTTTTTTTGGAGTAAATTGCATTAAAAGTTGCTAATAACACATACATAAAATTATACACATGCTATGTGTGTTTTATTAAATTTGTTAATGTGTTTGTTAATGCGGTTGTTATCTTCATTCATAATAATAATAAACCAAAAAAGTGTTGGTTTATTAATTGGCGAAGTTGAGAAATAAAATTGCCTAGAAATTGCACTCGAATTTCGAGCGCTGGAATCTGCTAGCTTCTATAAAAGATCTCCACCATTAAATCAATAGAAGTATGGCAAAACACAGCTAATTTCAATGGTTGGATGAAAGTGATCTTCTGGCAATGCGATAGTATCAGAGCGAGTTATTATACAAACTTCTGGATTATTTTTAAATACCATATCTAGCAGTTTACCGTATTCTTTAAATACGCCATTCATCTGGTAAAGACTAAGATCAACTATCTGATTTAATATTAAATCGTCACAGTTATTAGATTTAATTGGAATAAAATCCGGAGCATCAGGCGAATTTTTCCATATTATAGATGGTAATTCAAAATATCCAACAACAAAAATGAAATCATCATAAAGTGATTTGGTGTCGATCATGATATCTGACCATAGAGTGGTGCAGAGTAAAAAATGTATCATGGAAATTGTTAAAATAATTATGAATTTCCATTTGTACTGAAAACTATTTGCTGACACATCAAACAGCCAACGTATAAATTTTACAATAGTAGCCAATTATGACCTCAGCAAACATTCTTGTTTAAAATTGTAATTATCTGAATCACTCTAAAATCAGTTTTGGATAAAAGTCGAATAAATGCTATCATTTGAGGACATGCAAATTTGTTCCAATTATATCGCAGTATCTATAAATTGACAGTATAAACCTAGCCCATTTATTTCGTTGTGGAAGACACTCATCAGCTCGACTCGAAAAGTTTAAGTTATACCTTCATAGATCTGGGGTCATATGTCTATTTAATGAATTTAACCAATCCCAAGAAAAAACATAATGTTGGATAAATTACTAAAAATGCTTCCTTTTATACCCACTACCACTGTGGTAAGGGTACAATGATTTTGTGGTGATGTTTGCATATGTTTTGCAAAAAATAAGTGACCTTACCAGGTCAGGATTGGTCCATTTTTCAACCTAGACCCCACATAAACATAAGCATCGTATCCGAATGCAACAAAATTAATAACGATGCCACTCAAATTTGGTTTATGCTTATTTTCTATATCTAACTAGTTGGACCTAAGAGATGGAGTCTTTAAACGCATGGCATAGGGTATTGTATAATCGGTCTAGACCGACTGTAATTTTCTTACTTGTTTTACTTTATTTTATTTTATTTTATTTTATTTTATATTATTTTATTTTATTTTATTTTATTTTATTTTTTTTATGTTATTTTATTTTATTTTATTTTATACTAGCTGGACCCGGCAAACGTTGTTTTGCCCTCAATGAATTTTTATTTTAGTTAGAATCTGTATATACCTATATAAAATGTGTTACGAAGATCTCCAGATAATAAAATGAGAGCTTCACCAAAAAATCTTTCATTGCCTTTCAAATCTTTTATCAAATCAAATCACAATGTTTGTGAGCCAAATAAAAATACTGCATTTTTGCAGAACTTTTGCCATACCGGAATGTTTTTTGATATTACAGACGGCATTCTCATTTTTTTGTACGTTTAACGGTGATTTGAGTGCTGAATGAGCTGTGCGGCCACCATGCAATAATGTAGCGGCTTTTTCCTTCTTTTTCGTTAGAATATTTATATATAAAAACGTTTGTGAGTTTATTTATTAAAATTTATATAAATTTGACAACTCATTATTTTTCGAACGACAGCGCCATCTACCGGGTCCAATAAAAAAATGTTTCTAACATACATATATGTACATTCTTAGTTTCATTAAAATCACACCATAAATAAGAATATTCGAAATAACTTTACCCAGCGCCACCTATCGGGTCCATTTATACATACAAAAATTTCTTATGACGAAACATACGTTCATTCTGAATTGCAGTCAAATCGCGCTGAAAGTAAAAATTTTTGTTTTTAACTTGACCCCAACGCCAGCTAGAGGGTTAAAACTAAAAAAAACACAGAAGAGCTCGAACCGAACCTATGCTGGAAATCCTACCTCGACAGCTCTTATGGTTCCGGAGATCATTCGTTACAATCAAATGCATCAACGTTTTTATATATACGCCACGCCCCTTTGCCCACTAACAACTTTATATAGCTACGGTCTTATTATTTCGCAAAAATATCCTTTTGTGAAAATTTCATGACGATCCTTCCAGTAGTTTAGAAGATATTACGATTTTTTATTTTTCTAAAAAGGGGCGTGGTCCCGCCCACTTTTCTTCTTGTATGTATTTCTATTCATGCTAATACCATATGTACCAAATATGACTGCTGTAGGTAAAAAAATTCCCGTGATATGACTTTTTCAAATTTTGGGTTATATGGGCGTGGCACCGCCCCTTTGTCCAATCAAAAATTTATATAGCATATTATTCCTTCCAGAGTCACAGTAACACGCTCTGAAAATTTCAGGAAGATCGGTTCTTTGGTTTGGCCTCCTATAAAGCACAAACAAACACACATTCATTTTTATATATATAGATAGATTGAAAGCAGAATAATTATGATTTAAGGTAAAATGGGGCGAAAAAGGGGGACTTGGTAATAAAAAAATGAATGGCTACCTTACCTGTAGATAAAAAGTGTATAAAACTTTAGATAAATACATATTACAAAAAAATTATTTTGTATAGCAAACATTGTTAGTGGTATATGTAAAAAAAAAGGGGGCGGTGAAATGGGCGTGGTTCATAGTTATATGGCGACGTTAACAGTATTAAGAGCAATATACTACCAAATAAAAAAATCCGTTGGAAGGAACAAATTTGTACAGAGAAAAAAAAGTTTAAAACTTTCAAACAAAATTTGGCGTGAAAAGGGGCGTGAAAAGGGGCGTGGCGTAAGAAATGTTTATTTCTACCTCGCCTGGAGTATAATGTGTATACAAATTGAAGTAAATCTGTTAAAAACTATATGGGAGCAATTACATAATTTTAAAAAAGTGGGCGTAAAAGTGGGCGTGGTCAAAAAAAGTACCCTATTAATCATGCCAGAGTCTCAGTTAAATGCTGTGAAAATTTCAGGAAGATCGGTCCAGAGGTTTGGTCTCCTATAAGGTACACACAAACAAACAAACAAACAAATAAACAAACACACATTCAATTTTATATATATAGATTATTTTATTTTATGTTATTTTATTTTATTTTATGTTATTTTATTTTATTTTATTTTATTTTATTTTATTTTATTTTCTTAAACAAAGGGAAAACTTTTTTTTTTTTTTGAAAACTGTTATTTTTCAGTGTTAAACTTTGACTTGAAATATTTAATTTAATATAATTTATCCAGAATTTTTTGCACAAGTCTTACTTATTTGGACAGAAAATGAATTAAAAGTTATGTTAAAACACCAATAAAATCTCTTGGCGATTACATGTAAGTAATAGTGATAGTTCAAAGAGCTCGATAACAAATATTCATTTTTGGGTGTTAGAACAGGTAGTCTTTTTCATGTTTTGTTATTCAAAATGCCTGCATGTTTCATAATCTTGTATTTCAGACACACAGGTTTTCATTTAAACATAATACTTTATACAAACGTACATGTTAGTGTATCTTTATTTCATATTCCCTGACTATTATATATATTTTTTCCAATACCCTGTTTAATGTCCTTCGCATCTCATTGAACTCATTTTTAAAAGTATCTTTTTTTATTTTAATGGATGTATTTTATCTTCAAAAAGTACCTAGAAACATGCCCGTTGTCTTAATGAAAGATTCTTTTTCCGTTTTCCCTTTTGAAATTATTATTTGTTTTTCAACATGTAATGGATACTAAAATTTTATGCATAAAAATATTTTGTGGTTAACCCTTAATAATTTATGGTTTATTGAACGAAACAAATTGTTGCTAGTCAATTCGATTTTAACTTTGAAAAGTTAAGAAAATCACTAAATTTAAAGAAATAATTTTATTTATTTATTATTACTCCTTTTTTGCAAATAAAGTGTTTTGTATTATATCTAAGTATGTATTAGCAAAGAATTTCGTTATATGCCACTCTAAATTCAGAATATAATAACGAGTTTTTGCTGACGATTGCTGATCTCGATCAGAAGTGGTGGTGGTATGGTTATTACACTCAATAATTATTACTAGCAGATTCCAACCCTCGAAATTCGAGCGCAAATCCTAGGAAAAAATTTTTTTTTTATTACATAAAAGCCCTAAAAGTATGCTAATCAATTCACAAATCAACACAAAAAACAAACTCATTTCTTATTACAAACACATTAACAAATTTAATAAACAGACACATAGCATATGCATAATTTTATTTATGTGTTAGTAGCAACTTTAAAAAATTTAAAAATCTGTAAATCTGCAAGTCGGCCAAAAAGAAATACCTTTCAAATAATATACATTTGGTCAAAATCGGTATTAAACGCTAGAACAAAACATCAGTCACAAGAAATCGCCTAGCCTATTTATATTATAGATATTCACTAGCTGAAAAATATACCATTTTTAAACCTTAAATCTATCGAAAACTAAAACTATTGTATAATTTTTTTTTTTTTAATTCGATTTATGTATATGTTTGAGAAACATCAGTGAATTTACTATGATCATGATAGGTCCATTTTTTGACCTAGTCCCCATAAAAACATAACATTAGATATGAACTTTTTCATATCTACATGTCACAAAGCAATAACAATATCACTTAAATTTTCTACAAGCTTATTTTATATATTCAGATATTGTCTCAGCACAGTTGGATCCCAGACCCTCGTAAACTATCGTTTAAGGTACAGTATAGTTGGTGTAGACCGACATTCTGATTTTACTATAAAATAAATAGTAAACTTTATTTTCATTCGGGTTCTTTTTTTTAAATAACAATCCATGCGGATAATTACGATATACAATTTCATTCCAATAACTTCCTCGGCTGGCCTTCCAGTTGCTCATACCATCAACTCAATCGTTAAGTACATTTTTGACAGTATGGAGCTGTATTTTACCGATTTTTTTTCTCAGTGCCTCTGTACAGTACTGTATTACTGTTTTACTGTACTTCCCTTTCAACAATTATTTTTTTTTTATGTCAATTTTTATGAAAATATTTTTCTGATAAATTGAAGTTTTTCATTGGAGTTACGTGTTTAATATTTAAAATAAAATAAATAATATCTCCACAAATTAGCGATCCTGCTGAATTGAACCTTTTAAAAAATAATTCATTAAAAAATACAAATTTGCCAACTATACCTTTAAAAAGGAGAAACAAAATTTCCAAATTATAAGAACAACGTAATAATCCATCATTTCTACTACGATAGAAGATCATATCAAATAAGAAAATACAATTAAAATTAAAAGTGATGTATACACGCCATACCATTATCTAAACTGGTGTTCTACAAAATTGATTTCAATCAAATATCGAGATTGTTACTACTTTCGATTGAGATACAATTATCTAAAACCATCAACATTTAGAATCATGAAGTCATCCAGTCATCATCAAGAAAACTAATTCATAACGGCCAATACTGAAAATAGTGTTATGTTCCTCTGCTAAATTGTTTCGGTGTTCAAGTGGATTCTTATTCCATACTATATAATTTTCAATATCCTTGCAAGAATTTTCAAGAATTCAGCTCTCATCTCATCACATCTTTAAAATTTATTTATCAGTTAAATTACACAACTAATTTTAATTAAATATCAATAATATTTATCTAATTTATATTAGAATTTTAATTATAGCACACAGTTTCATAATTATTTTTCTTAATTTTGATCCTTTCTCAGTTAAAATTTAAATTTTAATTCGAAACATACTCGTATGTACATCACTATGAAGCGAACATGTTATAGTACTATTGTCAAAAATCCAACACCTACAGAAAATACACAATC
The DNA here is from genome assembly GCA_963682025.1 of Cordilura impudica. Lineage (NCBI taxonomy): Eukaryota > Metazoa > Arthropoda > Insecta > Diptera > Scathophagidae > Cordilura > Cordilura impudica. The sequence continues at coordinate 194,518,476 of OY821519.1, read as the reverse complement.
TCGTCACACACCCACTATCACAACAGATACACAAAATTTCCAAAGAACAAATTTCCCAAAGAACAAATCGATCTCTTAACTTGCCAGACTTCTAGTCAGAATGTCCAAACGCTTGGCTTATTGAGGCTGAAATACAATTTTCATTGAACAGTATTGTTGATGATACAATTAAATATCAACATTTTAATTTCTTTACCTCAGGATATTATTAGTAAAGTTTTGGATTAATTCAATTTCCTCCTACTATAAACAAATATGAAAGTATAAAGAAAACTTTGTGCAATAGATTTTCACTCAGTGAATCATCTCGTTTAGAACAGATTCTTTCGAATGATAATATTAGGGATCACAAACCTTCAGAATTTTTCCGGGATTTAAAACTGTTAGCTGGTTCTGATAATACCAGCCTTGATTTACTTTATAAGTTGTGGCTTCGTAAATTACCAGAGAAAATTCAAATTCATTTGATTACTTGTTTGTCTCAAAGTATTGATGAAAAAATTTTACTTACCGATTAGATTTATGAGGTTAGCTCAAAATCTCAAGTACCTATAATAAATCAAAGTTCTAACGACTGTTTAGAACATTCTGTACAACAACCAGCATAATTTACGAAAACTCTTTGATAAAGTTTAGATAAAGTTACTTTAGATGTTGCAGAATTAAGAACTAGAAGACGTCCAGGAAAAAAGTTTCCGTTTTCGTAATCACTCTCACGAACGTTCATCTTCTCGTAATGGTCGTAATGGACTCTGTTGGTATCACACAAATTTTGGTAATAGAGCAATCAAATGTAGTCCGCCTTGTTCATTTGCTAATCGGAATAATCATAATGCAATTAATTCTTTAAACTATATACATCTATCATGTCGGTGGCTGATGATGGATCAAACGTTAAACCAGTAAGCCGTATATTCCTTTATGATAAAATAAATCGCTTAAATTTTTTAATAGATACTGGTGCTATTGTTTCTGTAGTTCCATTTTCTAAATTTAAGACTTTAGCTAGAAAATCAGATTTAGAGTTATCAGCTGCGAATGGATCTGTTATTCACACATTTGGTACGAAACTTTTTAAAATTGATTTAGGGCTTCGTAGAGATTTCGAATTTCCTTTTATTATTGCTGATATTGATACCCCAATTATTGGTTTTAACTTTCTAGAAAAATTCGGTAGATGCTAAGAATAAAAAACTTATCGATTCCAAATCTAATATAAATTCAATTGGTACATTGGGATTAAGTTCAATTTACTCTCTCAAACCTAAAATAACAGATGTTGGTATATATCATAATTTACTAAATTTATTTCCTTCTATCACCTCTGAACCTGATTATATTAAATTAGTAAAACACAATACGGTTCATCGCATAGATACCAAAGGAAATCTTCCTTTTTGTAGACCTCGTCAACTTGACCCCATCAATCTTAAAGTAGCTAAAAATGAGTTTGAATACTTAGTCCAAATAGATGTTTGTGGACCGTCTTCGTCTCCTTCTGCATCTGCGTTACATCTTGTTCCGAAAAAAGATGTTAATGATTGGAGAACTTGTGGAGACTACAGAAGACTTAATTGTGTGACAATTCCTGATCATTACCCTTTACCTCACATACACGATCTAAGTATTAATCTTAAAAATATGAAAATTTTTTCAAAACTAGATCTTGTGCGAGCTTATCATCAAATTCCAATAGCAGAAGAAGATATTTCAAAGACAGCTATCACTACTCCAATTGGATTATTCGAATTTCTGAAAATGCCTTTTGGTTTAAGAAATAGTGCCCAAACTTTTCAACGTTTTATTAACGAAGTGTTTTTTGGACTCGATTTCGTTTTTACGTATATAGATGATATTTTGATTGCAGTGAAAATTAGGCTCAACATATGGATCACTTAGAAATTGTTTTTACAAAATTAGAAGAATATTCTTTGAATATTAAGATATCCAAACGCATTTTCGGTGTTTCATATCTAGATTTTTTAAGTTACCAAATCTCTTCAGATGGCATTAAACCTTCTGAAGATCGAGTAAGAACAATTTTAGATTTTGAAAGACCTACATCTGTTTCTAAATTACAAAAGTTTTTAGGAATCGTAAATTATGATCATCGTTATGTACCATTGCTAGCCTCTGAACTTAGTCCAATTTATGATATTCTTACATCCGCAAATAAAAATGATGAGAAGAAACTTATCTGGAGCGATGAATCAAATAATGCTTTCAAATACGTTAAGCATCTTTGTTGACTCATTTCGACGAAAATGGTAGATAATCTTTAGCTGTAGATGCATCCAATATAGCTATAGGTGCTATGTTGCAACAAGTTGATAATAATGATATTACTGAACCATTAGCATATTTTTCCAAAAAACTCACTTCAGTGGAACAGAAATATTCAACTTTGGACAGAGAACTTTTGGCAATATATAGAACTATTAAACACTTTAGAAATATTATGGAAGGTCATGATTTCATAGTATATACAGATCATAAACCTCACACATTTGTATTAAATTCGAAAACAGAACGTTATCCTAGACAAACAAGACAACTTGATTATGTAGCTCAATTTACTAACAATATTCAATATGTCTCCGGAAAACAAAACAAAATTAACAGGTACACAAAATCTAAAGTTCAAACTATTGAAATTCCAAAAGGTGGTTTTGAACATATACATATAGATTTAGTTGGTCTTCTCCCTTTTTCAAATGGCTATAAGTATATCCTGACAATTATAGATAAGTATTCACGGTGGCCAGAAGCTTGCCCTTTGCGTGATATTAGTGCACGTTCTGTTGCGAAATTATTTATTGAAAACCATATTCCGTGCTTTGGTGTACCAAATAGAATCACTGCTGATCATGGCACTCAATTTACATCAAATCTTTTTAAAAAATTAACATCACTACTTGGGACACACAAGATACATAATTCACCTTACCATCCGCAGCAAATGGTATACTCGAACGATTCCATAGACAAATTAAATCCGCTTTGATTTCATCATGGTACTCTATAAAATGGTCAGAATTGTTACCATTTGTTCTATTGGGCTTGCGAACCTCAAAAGAAGATCTGAAAAGCTCTCCAGCAGTTTATGGCCAAGCTCTTCGACTACCAGGAGAACTGGTAATTGAAGGTGATAGTGAAGTTCCAGTCGAAAAAAGTTTACGGAAACTTCGCGACTATTTTTCTGTGGTGAGACCGAAAGTTGTTTATCATAATGTTGACAAACAATTTGTTCCAAAACATCTGTCAACATGTGATTATGTTTACGTTAAAGCTCACAATATCTCAGGGCTTAAACCTCCTTTCGAAGGACCCTTTCGTGTCATTGATAGAAATAATAAAGTTTTTAAAATTCAAAAAGAAAATTTGATTAAAACTTATCACATCGATCAATTTAAACCAGTATTTATTTCAGAGAAAGATTTTAATAATAAAACATATAACAGATCCTCCAAAAGTAACTTTCTGTATTAACTAATCATGTAATTAGTATTTAAGTTATATACCACTTATTTATTTTTGTTTGTACTGGCAGGGGAGCAATGTAGAGTACTGTATTACTGTTTTACTGTACTTACCTTTCAAAAATTGTTTTTTTTTTATGTAAAATGAATTGTTCTTTTTGTCAATTTTTATGAAAATATTTTTCTGATAAATTGAAGTTTTTCATTGGAGTTACGTGTTCAATATTTAAAATAAAATAAATAATATCTCCACAGCCTCAATCGACGCAGCGCTGTGGCCAATACATGTCACCAAAACGGCTAATAACGCGAATTTCAAGCTTATGTGGCACTGTAGGCCATTCCTGTTGAAATCAGATATTTTCCATATCGAATCTTCGAAAAAAATGGCCGAGTGATACCTCAAAAGCCAAACCAAACACTGTACAGTTCAGGGTGCAGTGGCTTTTAAATAGTCATGTGTGGATTTTCTGTGACCCAAATGCATAATCACCGAGATGAAATTGAACTTCGTCAGAAAATATGATTTTTCGTTAAAATGCTATTCTTCTCCTAAGCGTCCCATAAACCAATTGTAGAACCGTTTCGAAAACCGCATATATTATACTTATTTCTTGTCACAATACAGTTGACACTGGTGTTGCCATACTCAAAATAACCAGTAGTTTAATCTTTAAACACTACAGGGGCCAACCTGTATTTCGACATCCATTATTGAACTCAGCCAGTGCGGTTGGATATATGACCCTTTATTAAACTTGTGGTACAGAATATCGTTCAGTCGATGTGTACCAATTATAACTATCTTATTTATTGTTAATTGTAATATAAGCAATTCTTTATACTTTCTTCCACTTTATGGACCATTAAATTTCTTTGAACATTTGTTCCTTGAATGTTAAGTTTTCAACAGTGATTAATCATAATCTTTGTTTTATATAACAACAACGAGGAACACCTCCTGTTTACGCTACATTTGACAAAAACTTAGCACAGCCTACAACAGTGATGTATGTCACTATGCCTGTTTAAATGATAAAAGTAGCAAGTTAAATGAAAGGATATAACTCATTCCATTAGCTTCAATATTTATTCAATTGAAAACATTATATATATTAGTTAACAAAATTGAACTTTAAAGTTAATAGAGTTGAACTTTATATATGGGGCGTTTCATGTCAAGTGATCCAACTTTTAGAACCGCTGTCTTCCGATCGGGATGAAATTTACACCACAGTTAGTCCCATTGGATAGTAGCTTACGCACAATTTTTCAACAAGATTGGTTAAGAACTGTCTGAGTTAGAGGGGGTCAAAGTTTGACTTTCGACCAAACAGATGTTTTTTCTTATCCTTGTAACTTTTCACCTATTGTTCTTAGCAAAATTTGTCCCAAATAGTTTAGATAGCTATTTCTTCAGTGTTTCGGAAAGAAAATAAAAAAAAATAAAAAAAAATTTTTTACTTTTTTTTAAAAATAAAAAATTTTTGGACTCTTTTTCATAAAAGGATTTTTTTTTTTGTTGGCTCAAAAGAAAACTGAGGTCTCTCCTTTACACGGTGGTCCAAAACACCAATCTAGCCGGAAAAAACTCAATTTTTCAACATTGTTGTAAAAAAAAAATTTGCTGGATAATTAATAGGTAAGTGTCCACAGTACATAACGGTATATTTGTTTTGCTTTACTTTTTGGTATTAGCTTCGCATTATTGTTTCAAAGACAAGCAATTACATTGCTGGTTTAATACTGACAGCACAGTCGATTTCTGATTCCACAAGTGAAGTGATTGTTAACTATCTACAAAGAGTTTTAATAATATTTTTTGTTGATAAATTTATTTAAGGAGACGGTATGAATAAATATTACTAATATTATTTGTTCTATGTGGTATTTTGTGTCGATAAAAATTGATTGTTGTGTATAAGTGTCCTGTACGTGAAATTTGCTTCATTGTCCAAGTTGTGTTAAGGTTTTAGACGGTAATTCTTCCGACTCCAGGTGAAGTTTATGGTGTTTTGTGAACTGTGTGATGCCAGCGTTTTGTTGTTTTTGAAATCAGCTGCCAGTTTTTGCCTAAACGATTTTTTCTTGCTTACAGTAAAAAATGCCGATTGCAAGGAAGGTACTGTACAATATTTGGAGGAATGAAAAAGATCAGATCAGATTTTCGCTAAGATTGGGCTAGAGAGTGAAGGAAACGAAAGTTATTATAAAGATGTGAAACTATCTGTTCATAAGTTTATATATATATTAAAAAAAAAATGGATGCAGGTCAAGCGAACAAGGGTCGTATTTGAGGCTTCCAATCAAAGTTGGTTAGATGAGATGTTAGTTATACCTAAAATTCCTTTTTCAACATCTCTTGAAGAAACAGCATAAGAGAGACCGTCAACATCTAAGCCTGGGAGACCTTCAAAGGAATTTGCATATCAAGGGGAGAGGGCAAAGCGAATGAAAGTAGCACCTTTAGCAGAGAGTTGGTCGCCTGAAGAATTAACTTTTGCTGCTGGAACAAGCCTCTATAAATCTGGAAGGAGAGATGCTGCGAATATTATTAATCCGTTTGTTCCACTCCTTCGAATGTGTCTATAATGAAAAAAAATTAACTTTTCTTGTAAAGACCCCATACCATACACAAACGAAGAGGCTTTAGTTTTGTACATCGATGGTGCATACACAAAAAGCCCTTATACCCTGATGCGTACAGGTGTAAAAAATCATAATGCTGACATCTTCCCATCGTACCACAAACTTTTGGCTGCCAAAGCCGAGTGCTATCCAGAAGATGGTGTTAAGATTTGCGAAATATCGGCTGAAGTGACTTTACAAAGTTTGGTAGATCACACTACAAAAAGGCTTTTAAAGCAGCAAAAAGAAGTTTTAAGACAACACAAATGCGATAATCTTATTTTGTCTTATAAGTGGGGTTGTGATGGTAGCAGTGGGCATTCACGATATAAGCAGATGTTTCATGACAGTTACAAAGATAAAACTGATGAATACTTGTTTGCAATTTGTTTGGTTCCTCTGCAACTCAAAGATGATAATAAGCTTATTTGGCATAATCCACGTCCATCTTCTGTAAGATTTTGTAGGCCAATCAAACTTATTTATGAAAAAGAGAATAGGTCACTAATTACAAGTGAAATTGAAACAATAAATGCTCAAATAGCTGCATTAGTTCCAACAGAAATCTGTGAAGAAGGGGTGGTAATTAATGTCACCCATAAGTTTTATTTAACAATGATTGATGGAAAAATATTCTCGACAATCGCAAGTGCTGCTTCCCAATGTTGTGGAATTTGTGGAGCTTCACCAAAAATTATGAATGACATAAGTGCACTTGAAAAATTACAGCCTAAAGAAAGCCTTTATGAGTATGGCGTGTCAACATTGCACGCATGGATTAGATGTTTTGAATGTGTCCTTCATATTGCCTACAACCTAAATATTCAAAAATGGCAAGCCAGAGGGGATTCCGATAAGGCAATGAAAGAGGCAACAAAGAAAATTATAATTGACCGTCTTAGAAAAGAGATGGGTTTGCTGGTTGATATTCCCAAGCCGGGATGTGGAACAACAAATGACGATAACACGGCTAGAACATTTTTCAAACAAGCAAGTCTTGCCTCAGCAATAGCTGCAGTCGATGAACGTTTAATAAAAAGGTTTGCAGTGATTTTAACCACTATGTCCTGCGGCTTTGCTATTAATGTCGAAGCATTTCGAATGTATGCGCTCGGCACAGCAAAGCTATATGTCCAGTTGTATTCGTGGTATTACATGACATCGAGTGTCCACAAAATTCTTCTGCATGGTGCTGATATTATACAATATGGTGCACTGCCTCTTGGAATGTTGTCCGAAGAAGCCCTGGAATCCCGAAATAAGGATTTCAGGAATATACGAGAAAATCATACACGAAAAATGTCTCGAGAGAAAACTATGCATGATTTATTTCAATATCTTCTTTCGTCTTCGGATCCACTTATAACTTCTTTATCAACAAAGCCATCTCTTCATAAGCGCAATGCAGAGCCTTTATGTTCAGAAGTGAGACTATTGCTTTCAGATGTGATGCCAGACGAGCCGCAAGTCGATTCAGAAAGTGATGCAGATTCTGAATATAGTATTTGATCACATAAATGTTGATATATTTTTTATAATACTTGTTCCTTTTACACCTAATGTTATCACTAAACATAAGATATTTTTAAATAAATTATAACGTTGCATAAAAAAAGTGTTTTATTTTTTAGAGCTACAAATCTGGTAAGCAAGTTATTAATTTTGTATTATCTCCGGTCTTTGAAGGGTTAATGGGGAATATTATACCTTCAAAGAAAGCTTGAAATGCTGTCTAGAGTTTAAGTTTAGGAAGAAAGGAAGCTTACTAGGGACATTTCTTGAGAAAAATAGGTTTTTATCAAAAAAGTGATGTTAAAAAAAAATATTTTTGTAATTTGTCCCCCAATGGGTTAATGAAAATTAATATATTGATACACAGATTTGTAGAGTTTTTAATGACTTTTGTAACGATACTCACCTCAACCTGATCAGACAAAAAATACCTGAGACATCGACGATTATATGCTTTAGAGGCCCATATCTCAAGAAGTTGGGCCGACCGCCAAAAAAAAAAATTATTTTATTTCTCTGAATAAAATGTTCTATCAGTGGTATTAATTTGGTGATGTTTTTTGAAATTAAAAATTTCAATGTATGAGAAGTACCACGCCCACTTTGCCAATACCGCCCATTATTGGTGTGAAGCAGCATTATGGCAATATATTTCATACTTACAAATTTCCAGTTTCTACATACTTCCAAACAGGAGTTATTACTTTATTCCAGCTAGATTGACCATTCGGACCACTGTGCTTTAAGAGCTTTTTAATCGCTTAGTGGGATGCGAGTGGGATATCTATCAAAAAAAAAATGTTTTGTAACTCAACACAACGGTTTTTAAATTTTTAGCATATGCACTAATTTGAACTTTTTCCTATTAGTTTGTGTTTCCAAAACCTTAAAAATAACGCATACACTGAGAAACCAGACAAATTAACCTTTCCGACGGTATGTGACATACCTAACTAAAATTTCATACCTTCGATACTGTAATACCCGCAATATGTTAACCTCTGGAAAAAAACACTTTTTTATAGAAATGTTTAAAAATTATTTTTTTTTATTTATTTGTAATAATAATTAAATTAATATAAAAATAAAATAATACAGAATTTAGAAAATTTTATCGTAATCACATTAGGTCCATTTATAACATAACTCTTTTTTTATTAATTTATTGTATTATGTTTTCTGAACATTTTTAAATACAGTCTTTCATCCAGCTTATTAATCGCCTTTATTTGCTGCTTTTTTGCCAACCTTTTCTTGGCGTAGCTGTTGATTTCGCTGCTGGTTTCTTTTTTGGCTTTAGAAAGAACTCGCATTGAGTGGAGGCAGAAAACTTGTGCCTTCCAACGACAAGCGGTATAAAAGCATGGTATTGATCGGTGCCATTGATTGCTATCGCAGCATAAAATCTGTTCTTCAGTATTTTCAATGTTTTCCATTGATCTTCTTTGCTACTAAAAACTATTTTAGTTTCTTTAAAATAATTCATTGCCAAAAGGAATAAGAGCACTGGAGGCTATGCTTGACGAGCTACGTCCGAAACGTAGTATGCCTTCTCTGCTGTAAATTTAAATTTTAGATATTTTAGTATCATCTTCTGGTACTCATAAACTGCAACGGTATCATGTTTTAAATCGTCGGATATGATTGCCATACTTTTGTGTTCCAGTTTTTCATCTTTCATGTAGTAAATAACTACTGTGAATATAGTTGCTTGATCGTTATTGAAGCGGAATGCGTGTATGGCATCCTGAAGAACATATTTATAGTTTTCTGCGAAATCATATGAAATAACGAATTCACCAGACTTCAAATGTATCTTCAAATCCTTGAAGAATGACCATTGCTCTTTGCCTAAAAAGTCATGGGTTCTCAAGTTTAGCAATCCTGTACACGTTTCTTCCACAAAATCATCCACATTTAGAATTATTGTTTTCAATGTGCATTTGTCAGTCTGAATCCAAGAATCAAATTTCATCTCCTCAATATATTCGCGATCAAAAGAGTTGATTAAATTCTCTTTGATGAATGTGGTTTCCGGGCAACTTGAACTTCACTTAAGTGACAAGAAGTTGTTGTATTAGGACAAATAGTAAATTTAAAGCAATCGTGGTATTCTTGTAAATCTTCTGGCGAGTCATCTGTTAAGCACTTTTAGTTGATTTCCTTCAACATCAGTTTAAGCAACAGCTGAGTCTATTAACGCCAAAAAAAAGATTGGCAAAAAAGCAGCAAATAAAGGCGATAAATAAGCTGAATGAAAGACTGGGTAATTGTTTTAGCTACAATAAATTAATTAAATAATAGTTATGTTATAAATGGATCTAATAAATTATTTATTTTTTTATTTTTATTATTATTATTATTATATATTAATTTAATTATTATTAGAAATACATAAAAAAATAAATTTTCAACATTTCTATAAAAAAAGTGATTTTTTTAACTGAGGATAACATATTACGTGTATTACAGTATCGAAGGTATGAAATTTTAGTTGGGTACGTTACATAGCGTCGGAAAAGTTAATTTGTCTAGTTTCTCAGAATATGCTTTATTTTTATGGTTTCGGAAACACACACTAATGGAAAAAATTAAAATTAGTGCATATGCTAAAAATTGAAAAACCGTTGTCTTGAGTTACAAAACATTTTTTTTTTTGATAGACATCCCACTCGAATCCCATTAAGCGACCAAAAAGCTCTTAAAGGAAAAAACCTAAGCTTTCTTTTAAGCCCAAAAAAAATCCTTTTTTGAAAAAAAGTAAAAAAAATTTTTGATTTTGAAAAAAAGTCAATTTTTCGTATTTTTTTTAAATTCTTTTCCGAAAGACTGAAGAAATATCTATCTGTAATATTTGGAACAAATTTGCCAAGAACAATAGGTAAAAAGTTACATGGATAAGAAAAAAACCTGTTTGGTCAAAATGTCAAATTTTAACCCCCTCTAACTCAGAGACTTCTGGATCGATCTTGTTGTAAAATTTTGCCTAAACTACTATCCAATTAGTCCTAACTTTGGTGTAACTTTCATTCCGATCGGAAGGCCTCGGTTTTAAAAGTTGGATCACTTGACATGAAACGCCACATATATAAATATATATGTGACACGGAAAGTTAAAAGGGGCCTATGGTAAGAAAATAAGTTTTGGAGAAAAACAACTTTGAAGTAAACAAGTTGATTTTGATGCGCCTGAACACTTTTATGGCTTGAAACTCATTATTTGGGGGTTTTCTGGGTCGCTGATTACGAATTTTGTATTATATCTTAAAAATTCAAAATGTTGGATGTAATATGGCGGACTATATTTGTAATATTATCGGATTTACTTGAGGTCACTGATTATCACTTTAGTATCTGAATTGTAAAATTCAGAATAGTTGATTCAATATGACCAATGTTACATATTGGCAAAAGTAGTTTTTTCGAATTGTGAAAACATTAAAACTCCACAGGGTTTTTCAATGGAAACACGGTTGTATCTGTATAAAAATATTCGAGACTTACTTTCTAACATCTAGCATCAGAGTATTATTCTAGTCGTTTTTTATCAGCTGTTGGATCCAAACAGACTTGGAAAGCTATACGTGAAATGGGTGTTGGCAAATCATCGTGTGTGGCTACCAGTGACATAGATGTAGAGAAAGTAAACGAGTCCTTTACAAATCTACCCAATGTTCGTCCGAATAAAAGCTTTTATGACCACTGTCCAACTATTTCTGGTAATTGTTTTAACTTTAACTGTTAAATCAATCGGATGTTCTATGTAGTTGTCTCGCGATTAAATCAAATGCAGTTGGGGTTGACAACATTCATCCAAAATTTCTGAAAGCTATTATTCTGCTAATGTTACCCTATATCACGTACATCTTCAATAATATTATCACTAAGAGCGTTTATCTCCAAAATTGGAAACATGCGAAAATCATACCCATCCCAAAACCAAACAACGAATACCGACCAATTGCAATACTACCGTATTTGTCAAAAGTTTTTGAACATTTACTCCATGGTCAAATAAGTAATTACGTCAAAAATAATGATTTGTTGACAAATAGGAAATCAGGATTTCGACCACAACACAGCTGCATAACAGCCCTTATTGATGTATCTGAAGAAATACGTAGCAAAATTGACGATGGAAATATCTCGTTCCTTGTTCTTCTTGACCACTCCAAAGCATTTGATACTGTGGATCATGAAGTCCTCTGCCTGAAGTTGCTTAAATTGTTCAATTTTTCTCCTCTATCTACACGTTTAATGTCATCATATTTATCATCCCGTCGCCAATCTGTATTTGCAATCAATAAAATTTCAAGTCCATTGCCTGTTCTGAAAGGAGTTCCACAAGGATCAATACTGGGACCACTACTATTTTCAATTTACATCAACGATTTAGTGTGACATTTACAATACTGTAATGTCCACATGTATGCTGACGATGTATAACTCTATATAAGTAGTGATTTAAGCAACATAAACGATTATTTGGAAAAACTAAACAGAGATCTGAAACACATTCATGACTGGGCAAATATATACGGTTTGTGTCTTAATCCTATAAAGTCTAAGTGTTTAATAATAGCTAAGAAAACTTTGAAGTTACCTTTTGAGCCGATTGTAATGCTTAATGATCAAAAAATAGAAATTGTATCAACAGCCAAGAATCTTGGTATAACTTTTAATTCCACTCTCACATGGTGCGACCATATAAATGCTGCTACAGGTAAAATTATGTATGTATGTTACACCACTTAAGATTAGAATTTTATTAGCAAAAACCTACTTAATACCAACTCTACTATATGGATGTGAAATATATGCAAGTTGTGATTTTACATGTCGAAAAAAACTAATATCAACGTATAATGCAATATTAAGATATGTTTTTAATTTAAGAAAATATGATCATATATCTCAATATTCCAAAAAACTATATGGGGTGACTCTTACTGATTTAATGAAAATAAGAACGCTATTACTGCTACACAAAATTATATATATACACGTGCACCGCCTTACTTGTCCGAAAGATTACTTTTTACACGTTCACCAAGATCGAACGATATCATACACTTAAGGTATCGAAGCTTAATATCTTAGTGGCAGTTGTATATTAATTCAGTTCGTCTTTGGAACATGCTACCCCCGTCCATGCTTATAAATCAACGCTCAGCAATTTAGGAAAGAACTATTTCAATTTCACTCATAATTAATTAAATGTAATTGATTTTAGCTCTCATTTACATATATATTTTGTTTCTTAAAAAAAAAATAAAAATTATTTCTTTTATATTTATATTTATTTATTTATTTATTTATATATTTTTATTAAATTAACCCATTATGCTTCATATGTATTAACCATTTTTTTTATTATTAATTTTTTATCTTTTTGGGTTTTATTTATTAAATTAAGTTTTTTCTGTTATACTGTGTACTATTTATATACTATGTATTTTTAAATGTATTTATTCATCATTACTTTGTAAAAATCCATTACTTTAATTATAAGTTTGTAAATCTTGTTGTAATGGAAAAATAATGAAATAAATTAAATTAAATTAAAAAAATTGCTAGATGTAGCAATGGAAGGAAGAAATGCTAATTCAGACCCAAAAGTGAAATCACAGAAAAGAATATGTAAGAAGCAGAATTAGTTTTAGTTAATTAAGTTTTTTAATTTATTGTATTTATTAAAATAAATAGTGAAGTTATAAATCTATTGTTCGTTTCATTAAAAACATCGGATAGATATCCGTTATAATCCTCCAACTTATGTTTTTAAAAGTTATCCCGAAAAATTTTTTTAAAACTAATCCGCCAAATTGGATCCATCTTTTTTATTTTTAAAAATCCGACTTTACATTCATGATCAACGATTGCAAAAACCTTTCAGTAACGATTTTAAAACAAATCTGATCAAATTTAAAAAAATTAATCCGCCATATTGAATCCGCCATTTTGAATTTTTAAAATCTAATACCAGATTCGTAATCAGCGATCACGAAAACCCCTGAGTGACGAGTTTCAAGCAAATTAGATCAATTGCACGAAAGTTTGTCATATCGGATTTTTTTACTTTTTATTTATCAAAAGTGTGTATTTTGAAGCAATTTTATGACAGAAAGATCGTATTGTCCTCTATAAGAATCGACCCATAGGTCCCTTTTAATTTTTCCTGTCACATATGTAGAATATTAATATATTCACATGGAATGGGATATGTGTTTTTCTTTAAATATATTGATTAAACTTTAGTCCAACTAATTAGAATGGAAGTGTACTAAAATTCATCTCGACATGGTTGTCGAACAATCATCAATGATTAATGATAAGTTCAGATTAATTTATATTTGTTTACTAACCTACTAATAAACATCATATTGTATCTTATTAATCATATACTAGCGTAAGTTGTTAATATGTTAATCGAACATGATATCATGTCAATTTGCTAATCCATAATCGATAATAGATGTCAACATATTTGCTCACGTACAGAAATAATTTAATCTATATTGTTTTTTTTTTACTATTTTACTTATCTTTTTTAGAATGCGTTCTGCGAATAACAGCATAAGATTACTACATGAAATTTAACAACTTCCGTTGACACTTGTTACCAACATGCATGATTAAACATGTCAGTTGTATAACAAAGGTTTTCATCCATTTTTTTTAGTCCTTGCTATGCTTATATTTTTATTCAATCCTGTTTTGTATTGTTATGAGGATATGAGAATAAAGCCATTATGGTGGTAAGAATTTTTTTTATTTATTTATTTTTTTTTTTTTTTTTTTTGTTACTTATGGTTAGAACATACAAATTGAAATTTTCTACTACACTTAGAAAAGGTATAGTTCATTTATGGAACCCAAAAAAATATGTCATCAATGTTGAAGTTTTGGAAACAACATGGAATAAGACAACCATAGAAAATTTAAAAACGCTTTAATCTAATATACACGATATATTTATTAAACATCTATCTATTTTCGAAAATAAAAAAACCACACGTTTAGGGGCATTATCTCTTGGGCCCAACTAATTGGATTTAGAAAATGAGAAGAAACCAAATTTAAATGGCATTGTTACTAAGTTTTTTGGCCTTGAATATGAAAAAGTTCAAATCATATTTATTAACCAACCCTGAGTGGTTAATGAAAAATTAAAAATAAACAAGTAAAAAAATTATAGTCGGTCGAGACCGACAATATGATACCCTATACCATGCGTTTAGAGACCCTATCTCTCAGGGCCAACTAACTGGATATAGAAAATAAGCGTAAACCAAATTTGAGTGGGATTTTTATTAATTTTTTCGGCTGCAGATATGAAAAAATTCATATCGGCTGCTATACCTATATGGGGACTAGGCCCAAAAATGGACCGATCCTGACCATGTTTGGTAAAGTCTCTTGTATTTTGCAAAAATATATACAAACAAAATTTGAGAAGAATCAGTGCAATATTTTTGTTTTTTGATAGATTTAAGTGAAGATCGGGAAGCAGCTCTATATGGGGCCTATGACTAAGAGTTGTCCAATAGGGATCATTTTTGGACTACTGATTAATGGATGTAATATATACATACAAACCCAAATTGACTAAGATTTGTATGATAATTTGGATCTTATGGCAATATATGTTGATTTCATAGGGGTCATTGTATGGGGGCTAGGTCTGAACATTGACTGATTCTCACCAATTTCAATAGCGTTCATCTCATGGCCGATAAAAGATCAAATACCAAATTTCGTCAAAACATATTCATATTTGCGACCTGCAGTTTGATTACAAGCTTTACATGGACACACAGACGGACGGACATCGTTAAATCGAATCAGATAGTGATTCTGATTCGAATCAGATAGTGATTCTGATTCGATCGGTATAATTAAAGATGAGTGTAGGTCAAATATTTTTGGTTGTTACAAACAGCAGCACAAAGTCATTATACCCAAACCACATAGTGGTATAGGGTATAAAAATGAAAATAAACAAGTAAGAAAATTATAGTCGGTCTAGATCGACTACATGATACCCTATACCATGCGTTTAGAAACCCTATCTCTTAGGCCCAACTAACTGGACATTGAAAATAAGCAAAAACCAAATTTTGGCTGCAGATATGAAAAACTTCATATCGGATGCTATATCTATAAAGAGACTAGGTCCAAAAA
The DNA here is from genome assembly GCA_963682025.1 of Cordilura impudica. Classification (NCBI taxonomy): domain Eukaryota; kingdom Metazoa; phylum Arthropoda; class Insecta; order Diptera; family Scathophagidae; genus Cordilura; species Cordilura impudica. The sequence continues at coordinate 194,502,673 of OY821519.1, read as the reverse complement.
TGGACCGATCCTGATCATGTTTGGTAAAGTCTCTTGTATTTTGCAAAAATATATACAAACAAAATTTGAGAAGAATCAGTGCAATATTTTTATACCCTATACCACTATGTGGTTTGGGTATAATGACTTTGTGCTGCTGTTTGTAACAACCAATAATATTTGACCCAGACCCATCTTTAATTATACCGATCGAATCAGAATCACTTTCTGAGTTGATTTAACAATGTCCGTCCGTCCGTCCGTCCGTCCGTCCGTCCGTCCGTCTGTGTGTCCATGTAAAGCTTGTAATCAAACTGCAGGTCGCAAATATGAATATATTTTGATGAAATTTGGTATATAAGCTTTTATCGGCCATGGGATGAACGCTATTGAAATTGGTGAGAATCGGTCCATGTTCAGACCTAGCCCCCATACAAATTACCCATATGAAATCGACATAAATTGCCATAAGATCCAAATTGTCATATAGATCTTACTCAAATTGGGTTTGTATGCGTTCATTACATCCACTAATGAGTAGTGCAAAAATGATCCCTTTGACCCCATATAGAGCTGCTTCCCGATCTTCACTTAAATCTATTAAAAAACAAAAATATTGCACTGATTCTTCTCAAATTTTGGTTGTACATATTTTTGCAAAATACAAGAGACTTTACCAAACATGATCAGGATCGGTCCATTTTTGGACCAGTCCCTTTATAGATATAGCATCCGATATGAACTTTTTCATATCTGCAGCCAAAAAAATTAATAAAAATCCCACTCAAATTTGGTTTATGCTTATTTTCTATATCGAAGTAGTTGGACCGAAAGATAGGGTCTCTAAACCATGGTATAGGGTATCATATAGTCGGTCTAGACCGACTATAATTTTCTTACTTGTTGTTTTTTAATTGATTTAAGTGAAGATCGGGAAGCAGCTCTATATGGGGTCAAAGGGATCATTTTTGGACTACTCATTAGTGGATGTAATGAACGCATACCAACCCAATTTGAGTAAGATCTATATGACAATTTGGATCTTATGGCAATTTATGTCGATTTCATATGGGTAATTTGTATGGGGGCTAGGTCTGAACATGGACCGATTCTCACCAATTTCAATAGCGTTCATCCCATGGCCGATAAAAGCTTATATACCAAATTTCATCAAAATATATTCATATTTGCGACCTGCAGTTTGATTATAAGCTTTACATGGACACACAGACGGACGGACGGACGGACATTGTTAAATCAACTCAGAAAGTGATTCTGATTCGATCGGTATAATTAAAGATGGGTCTAGGTCAAATATTTTTGGTTGTTACAAACAGCAGCACAAAGTCATTATACCCAAACCACATAGTGGTATAGGGTATAAAAACTAAAAATAAAAAATTAAGAATAAAAAATTAAGAATGAAAAATTAAAAATGAAAAATATAAAATAAAAGGAAAAATAAAAAATAAAAAATTAAAAATGAAAAACGAAAAATGAAAAAAGAAAAATGAAAAAAAATGAAAAACAAAGAATTAATAATGAAAAACGGAAAATTAAAAATTAACCCGATGAAGTAATAAATCTATAATATTTATAGGCTAAACGATTTTTTGTTACCGATTTTTTGTTCTACCGTTTTATCCCGCTTTTGACCAACCGTATGTTATTTGAAAGGTATTTCTTTTTAGCTGTTCACCAGATTTACAGGTTTTTAAATTTTTCCCTTTATTTTGAGTAAATTGCATTTAAAATTGCTACTAACACATATATAAAACAAGTAAGAAAATTATAGTCGGTCTAGACCGACTACACGATACCCTATACCATGCGTTTAGAGACCTTATCTCTCAGGCCCAACTAACTGGATATAGAAAATAAGCATAAACCAAATTTGAGTGGGATTTTTATTAATTTTTTCAGCTGCAGATATGAAAAAGTTCATATAGGATGCTTTATCTATATGGGGACTAGGCCCAAAAATGGACCGATCCAGACCATGTTTGGTAAAGTCTCTTGTATTTTGCAAAAATATATACAAACAAAATTTGAGAAGAATCAGTGCAATATTTTGGTTTTTTGATAGATTTAAGTGAAGATCGGGAAGTAGCTCTATATGGGGCCTATGACAAAGAGTTATCCAATAGGGATCATTTTTGAACTACTGATTAATGGATGTAATATATATGTACATACAAACCCAATTTGACTAAGATTTGTATGATAATTTGGATCTTATGGCAATATATGTTGATTTGATAGGGGTCATTTGTATGGGGGCTAGGTCTGAACATGGACCGAATCTCACCAATATCAATAGCGTTCATCCCATGGTCGATAAAAGATCAAATACCAATTTTCGTCAAAAAATGTTCATATTTGCGACCTGCAGTTTGATTACAAGCTTTACATGGACACACAGACGGACGGACGGACGGACGGACATCGTTAAATCGAATCAGGTAGCGATTCTGATTCGATCGGCATAATTAAAGATGGGTCTAGGTCAAATATTTTTGGTTACAAACAGCAGCACAAAGTCATTATACCCAAACCACATAGTGGTATAGGGTATAATTATACATATGCTATGTGTGTGCTTATTAAATTTGTTAATGCGTTTGATAATGAGTTTGTCATATTCAATCACAATAATAATAAAACAAAAAGGTGTTGGTTTGTGAATTGGCTAAGTTGAAAGTTGCCTAGAAATTGCAGAGCCCAGTTGGTTGCTGTAAGTGATACATAAATGAGGCTTTCTGTTTGATTTTAAAAAACTGCCATAAAAACTCTTTAATTGCTAGATGTTTACACATCTCCCCAGTGATCGGGCTCACATGATTTTTTTTTTTTTTTTTTTAAGTATTGACCAACACTCAGGGGATAGTAGGAAAGAGGGAGTAGTGTTTGTGGAAATTTGACTTAAATTGTATTAGATTATAACTGTCAGGAAAGGCCTATGCGGGAAGTTTATCCCACATTCGGCTAGATCGAATTATAAACGAATTCTATCTGTAATGCGCTGTGCGGTCAACTGGACAATAGACTACAAACGGATGTGTTCTAGAAACGGGTAGAGCGAACCGAAACTCGGGCACTTGGAATAACTTCGCTAATATCAGACGAACATTTCCCATGGTAATATCTATAAAACTGTGCTACACAACCCACAATCCGACGATGTGCCAATGAGTCAACAGAGTTGGATTCCCTACTGTCATTGATGAGCGCCAACGCCCTCCTTTGCACACGCTCCAGTAGCTCCAATTATACTTTGAAGCTCCTGCCATATATATGAGGTGTATTCCATTTTCGGTCGGATGTAAGTGGTACAGCTGTTAAGGAGATCAGAAGGAGTGAAGTATTTTTTGCACCGTTTTAGAAAACCAAAACAATTTAATGCTTCTTTCGACAATTTAAAAACATGCGCGTTCCAATGAACATCACATTGAATTCTCGTGCCTAGGACATCAAGAATATTCGTTTCCTCAATACCTATACCACCCATATATACAGATGACATTGTTGAATCCATGGCCCTATGGGTCACCATACAACATTGAGTCTTCAGCACAATAAAATCAACCCTATTAGCCTCACCCCACTCGGAGATTGTAACAGGTCTTGATTGAGTGTGTCATGCATTTGTGCCCAACCTATAAAAGGCTTGGCCTACAATTAAAAGAAAATGAATGACGAATGCTGCTGTCCTCTGCGAAAGAGTATGTAGAGTTATAAGTTTAACCAAGGAGGTCATTCAGAAAGATAAGGAAAAGAGAATGAGAAAGAAGGGCACCTTGGGGTACCCCTGAATTAAGCTGAAACTCATTAGATGAGACCCAATCAGTAATAACACGTATTGTTTGGTCTCTGGTAAAACTGGATATTAATCGAGAGAAGTCATTACCGACCCCAAATATAATAAGCTTTGTGCACCGTGCCATACACGATCGAATGCCTTGGAAATATCTAGAGCACCCACTTTACTTTTGCCAAAATTGCGAATGGATCGACTCCAGCGCTCAGAAAGTAAAGCTAACAGGTCTCCCGTGGAACGATTACTACGGAAGCCATACTGTCGATCAATTAGAAGTGAGTTGGCCTCTAGGTAGTTCACAAGATGGAAATTGATATTTGGAAAGGTCACTTTTTTTGCAAAAACATATACAAACCAAATTTGAGAAAAATCTGTGCAATATTTTTTTTATAGATTTAAGTGAAGATTGCGAAGCAGCTTTATATGGGGGCTATCTCAAAGAATTGTCTTATAGGGTTTATTATTTGACTACTGATTAATGGGAGTAATAAATATACACAAACCCAATTTGATGGAGATCTATAAGATAATTTGGTTTTTATGGCAATAGAAATCGATTTCATAGGGGTCGTTTGTATGGGGACTAGATCTGAACATTTTCACCAACTTCAGTAGCGCTCATGCCGGTGGAAGCCTATATACCAAATTTCATCAAAATATATTCCTATTTGCGAACTGTAGTTTGATTACAAGGTTTACATGGACACACAGACAGACGGACGGACAGACAGACATCGTTAAGTCGGCTCACAAAGTGATTCGAGCGGTATGATAAAAGATGGGTCTAGGTCAAATATTTTTGGTAGTTACAAACATCAGCACAAATTCATTATACCACTGATCACATAGTTGTCACCTGTATCCACTTGCAAAAAATCTGATAAACACTGCAGGCATAAAACGCCTTCGATGAAACGACCTACTTTCTCATCTGATTTTAAAAATTTTGGTTCCAATATTTAGAATGGTCCTAACTGATGGACATAGGCTATAACTGTTGTTGGACGTGGAGCTTCCCATATAAAGTGAACATATTATATCATATAGAGTGCTATGACAGAAAGAGCTTTGCAAATTTGTTTAAGATCATCTATTATTAATGTGAGTAGTCGGACAAAAATTGGGTGGTATCGGAAAAATGGGCGTGACACCATCCATACAAAGTAAATATAAAATGTCATATAACTGGAGTACTATAAAGTCGAAAGAATTGGCACTTTGCTTGTGCCCATAAGATATTAATATGAGTAGTTGGACAAAAAAATTGGTTGGTATGTTATTAGTGGACGTGGCAACTCCTATACAAAATAAAATATGAAGTACTGCGACAACGACAGTCTTGAAACTTTTGTCAATCACCAAATTCAAAAATCGCCAAAATCACAAATCGCTAAAACTGAATCACCAAATTCAAAAATAGCTGATTTCAAAAATCGTCAAAATCAAAAATCACCAAAAACCAAAAATCGCCAAAACCGAAAATCGGGAAAATAAAAATCGCCAAAAACAAAAATCTTCAAAATCAAAATTGGACAAAATCAAAAATCGCTTAAATCAAAAATTGCCAAATGATATTCTTAATTTAAAGCCAATAATTAAGTGTTGCCAGATTAATTTGGAAAATCCATGTTCTTCTCCTGGGCAGTATATGTACCTTGTTCCAGAGTAGGAAGGCCGAAAAATTTGATAATTGTTGCACCGAATGAAAAAACAAAAAATATTGTATTTCAGCAACCACTGAAAAAAATATATAAAATAGATAAAATATAATATTATAATTGCACAATACAAACTTCGTAGGAAAAACTGATTACGAAATGAAACGTGACAATAAGCCTTGTTATGTCGAAGCGTAGCTGGACAGGGAATATTAGTATATAATATAGTGTTAAAGAAACCTCGTAGGGGTTATTTGTACGGGGGTTAGGTCTAAAGATGCAGTGATGTTCACCAAATTCAACCAAAATTTATTGTAAATTAGGACCTGTACTTTGCATACACAATTAACATGAGACACACTTGCGGAAAAAAAACGATAGACGAACGTGATTCTGAGACGATGGATACAATAAACGGCGGTTCAAGATTATGTATTCTTAGTAACGACAAACATCAATGTAATCTCAATATAGCCCGACCATTCACTGTGATAGGATGAAACTTAAAATAATAGCTCTTAAAGTGGGTGGTAGAGTTAGGCACTCTTATTCTCATAATTTTAAAAAGTTTTTCAAAGTGTACTATTTTGGTTTTTAAATATGTCCTGTAAAGATAACTTCATAAGTTTATGACGTGTGTGCTCGTATTCGTTCTATGTATGTTTCAGTATCCATATCTGTATGTTTTGCAATGTAACAACATTTTTTGTGCTGAGTTGTCAGATTTAGTAAAATGTCGAATTTTTTTCCTTCTAACATATGTATGTGTGTGTTGTATAACATTGGTAAGAAATAGCAAAGTTTATCATATGAATCATATTATGTGACAATACAGTTTCGTTGTGTAAATTGGAAAACTTGGAAAAGAAAGTTTAGCTAAATCAACTATTGAAAATATGGAATTCGTTGAATAACATTACTTATAATTTAAAATGAACAAGACATTTAAAGTATGTCAAGCCCTGGAGAATGCCTTATACTTTCCTTAATGTTATATCAGAATGTAAGGTCTGTATGTCGACTATGTGTACCAAAGAATTTGATTGACTCACTTACATATACATAAATACCAAAAACACTTGAAATTTAATTTCGAGGAAAACAGCTCATATCATTATTATTTAATAGCGGTATAATATTTTTACGAATACCAAAACCAGTTATATTGCTTTCGTAATAGGAGTTATGGCTAAACAGTATTCATTAATAAAGATTTACAGAACAATCTGTTAATTTAAACCCCCCTGTCAGAGGGATCATATTTGATGACATGTTCTGGTTTTCAATAACCTTTAAAGGGAACAGTTTTGAAATATATTTTCATGTTCTACTTAAAGGTTGTTTTCAATTATTGTGTGATACAGTGATAGGCCATAAGATGTACAATGACATTTGCTATGATGGATCTAGATAAGGTATTTTAGTAGATGTTACAAGCATACATACCTACTCACGAAATACTCATCACTCATTTCTTTAACTATTCATTTAATATTAAGCCCATATTTCTAGGGTACCAAACAGGTTCTTAGAAGTATTCCCTGATTCCATAAAACATTTTGTTCACTCGCTCACTTTATTAAAATTTTTTTAACAACTGAATGAATGGAACGTGTAATGAAAACAAAAATAATGAAAACGTACATGTATGTACCTATGTACTACATATATTTTTTTAACAACTAAAGTTTTAACAAGTATTTTGTCAGATTCTTATAAGTTTTTTCTCTTCAAACCTATTATTCTTTTATGTGTTTGGATCTTTCTAAGCATATTAAACGTCCACCTAACTTGAAGTATTGACAATTATTGAATTTATTGCTTTAGAGCTTGAGAACAACCACAGGAAAAACTGAGTATATGTTAGAGGGTTTAAAGGACAGAGTATACAATAGTGCAAAGAATACGAAAGCAAAACAATTGCTGCTTAAAGAGAACACAATAACATGGAAAAAAGACCCAGAAAAATTTATCCTTTTGGGTCAGATTTATAGCTGTAAAAAACTATTTTTCATTTTAGCAAGAAAATAAATTTCTGTTTAAATTTAAATGGCTTTTAAAAATTGTTTGAACCACATATACTGAGGTAAATATTTAAATAATAAAACTTCTATTTAAAATACAGTGGACTACAAATATTATGCCACACAATAGCAACTTCTGTATAATATACAAATCTGAATAATATTCAAAATGCTGCCTTAAATTAAAAATGAAAAAATAATTCATGAAGGAGGCTATTATGCTCACCAAGTTTTTAATGCAGACGATACAGATCTTCTTAGGAAGAAAATGCCAATTATAACTTATGTCGCAATATTTAAAAGAAAGCTTGTGGATTTAAAGCCTGCAAAGATGGGATACTACTTTTGCTATGCAGCAATGTATCAGGGGATCGAATATTTCAACCTCTACGGGTAAATCGATTTTTGAGACCACGTGTACTTATGAAGAAAGATATCAGTCTCAAGTAGTCGTTGATCACGAACAGACGTATTTATTGTTACTTGCTACAGTCATTTAAAAAGACAATAGTTTCAATTAAAAACAACAACATACTATCATAGTAAATTGTATTTACTTACTACTTTACTAAAGTAAACAACAAAACGAACTAGAAAAACGTAATAAGTTATTAATGAATGCTTTAAAACCAAAGAAGTGTAGGGGAAGTGCCGCTAAAAAGAAATTAAGAGCAAATAAAAATCGATTTAAAATTGATTGGCAACCCTGTGCTTGAAGTGTTTAAAAGTGCAAGTTTTTTTTATTTCGTCAATTTTATTTTATTCAATTTGATAATTTCGAGGTTTTATCAGTTATTAATATTCTAAACCTGATTTAAAATAACTACCAACATACGTTGCATTGTGGTCGATTGGAGTTTGTGGAGTTTTAAGCTGTGTTATAAACTTATTTTATAAATTTATTTTTTGCTGTTTTGTGCTAATACTTGGGTGTACGCTGGACAAGTTTAATTATCAGCTGTTCAACAAAACAAATTATCGATTAGCAATAATAAATCAATAATACACTACAAGCCTTAAGGTATGCTTTAAAAAACAAATGAACAACAAACGCACGTTATTATCGACATCGCCTGAACACAACGTTAATGTTAGTAAAAAACGTTCACCTTGTCAAAAAATGTCTGACAATAACCAACAAGATGTTTTCTCTTGGGAAAAATTATGCAACCTATTGGATGAGAAACTAAAAGATGTTACCAAAAAGGAAGATTTGGTTGCCATTAAATCCGATATGGAAGAATTGAAACAAGAAAATGCTAAATTAAAAGAAGATATTGTAAAGCTTACTTCACGTATTGAATTTATTGCTCGTAAATCTCGTGCTTCAAATGTTATGGTGAGTGGCTTATCATGCACAAATACTCTAGCGGCTAAAGCAAAATTTATTAATATCTGCAACAAAGAGCTTAAGGTTGATGTTAATATAGTTTCAACTAGAATAATATCTTCTGGCAAATCTTTTGTGTTTACCCTTGAATCAAGTGGACAATCACAGAATGTTCTAGCTGCAAAATCGAAGTTGAAGGGTCAAAAGATTTATATAGGGAAGGATTACACTGAAGATGATCAACACACCAGATTCCAATTAAGACAAATAAGCAAATCCTTATCCAAATCAAAAAAAAATGTTAAGGTCCGGCTTGGAGAGTTCTGCATATTTATTAATGATAAGAAGTACACCTGGTCCAACGGAAAAGTAATGGCGCTAACTGAAACGGATGCAGACTACCTAAAGAAACTTTTTGCTGAATGTGGCTGCGAGTATGATATTTATTACAATGAAAATTATAAAAACAAAATAAGTAAATCTATTAACTCTTCTCTACAATAGCAATTTGTTCCATGCCATTTAATAGCTTATAATATAGCATACCTAGAAAAATCCTTAAAGTTTGGTAATTTTATAACTTATTTAAATAATTTTGATATATTTTTTTTTGTTTGAAACCCATGTATTATCTGAAAAGCAAAAATATTTTTCGTCCTTTTTTCAAAATTACTGTCTACACTGGGTTGCAGCAACTAAAATACATAAAGCTGGTCGTGCAAGTGGTGGTTGTTTATATGGTTTTAAAAAGAAATTCAGAAAAAGTTTGCATTAAAATTTAATAGTATTCACGGCAATACCTTTTTATCTGCCAAATTTGAAGGGAATGTATTTTATTTGATTCCAAAGTATCTAAATTGCACAAATTGGAAGAAAGACCTGGAGAAGTCTGAACTATTCTTACAAGAACTTAGCCCTACAAAATTTTGCATAATGGGTGATTTGAATGCACGTTTAGGAGAAGAACAACTTTTGGATGAAAATATATTGCGTGATTTGCCGCATGTTAACAATATAAGAAGTTCCAAGGATAAAACTTTTAATGCTCAAGGAATTGTGCTAAATGGCAGAACAGTAAATGATGCTCAAGGGGATTGCAGCTTTTGTGGAGTAATGGGAAACACTGTTATTGATTATGGAATTTGTTCGTACAATTTTTTACAATATGTTGATGATTTTAAGGTAGCAACAAAACCATATTCGGATCAGATGCCTTTATGCCTCAAAATTAAAATTCCAATTCGCTTAAATGTTGTAAATATTGATCCCTCTTTACAAAAGCTCTACTGGAATAATAAATATTGTGCCCAATATAGCAGAAATCTTAGTATTCTTTCAAATAATCAGTTGCCTCAGATGAACAAGACGGTGGATGAAATGGTTTTATCAATAGCGACTAAAATAAAGCAAGCCAATGTTAAAAAATCGAACAAAACTTTTTATGAACCTAAACAAAAATGGTACGACTGGAATTGTTTCCATTTTCGTGCAGTTATGCTGAAAAATCTTAAAAAATATAGAAAAAAATACACAACCCTAAACAAATCACGCTATTTTTCTTCGAGGAAGAAATATTTGAAATTATGTAGTGAAAAAAAGATGGAATTTTACAACTGTAACATTAAAAAACTAGATAAAGTAAAATGTAGCAAAGACTGGTGGAATTTATCAAACTCTTTAAAAACTCGTGCTCCTGTATCAAAAGGTAATCTAAGTGCTGATGACTTTTTTTCACACTTTGGATCGGTTCTACAAATTCGTGATGATGTCAATGTAATAAGATGGTGTATGCCTTTTTTTGTCGATGCTCTACTGGACTCTCCTTTTGAATTCTGCGAGCTATATGCTGTCATAAAAAATCTTAAATTAAACAAAGCTCCAGGACAAGATGGAATTCCATATGAATTTTATAAATTTGCTCCCCATTGTCTCCTTAATGAAATACTGATTGTGTTTAATAATATCTTCCTTTGGGAAAAAGTACCAGCATCTTTCAAGCAGTCGATTTTGATACCATTATTTAAAAAAGGCGATCCGAATTTAGCAACAAACTATAGAGGCCTTTCTTTAATAGACTCTATCTGTAAAATTTTTAATAACATCTTGTTAAATCGAATTACATATTGGCTATCAGATAATAATATTTTGAATGAGTTTCAAGCTGGATTTAGAAAAGATTATTCTACCGTTGACAACATATTTAATCTTGTCAACATTGTAAATTTGAATAAATTGAGTAATAAGTATACTTATGCTTTCTTTGTTGATTTTTCGTGTGCATTCGATATGATACCCAGAAACAGTCTTTTCTACAAACTATCGTGCATAGGCCTATCATCAAAAATTATTAGAATCTTGGAATCGTTATATGATAACACAGTGAGCCGAATATGGGATGGAGTTTCATTTTCTGAATATTTCCCAGTACAGTGCGGAGTAAAGCAAGGTTGCATTCTGAGTCCAGTTTTGTTTTCCTTATACATTAACGATCTCCCAGATATTTTACCTGGTGGACTTCATATTGCCAACATGAATATAAAAGTTTTGCTATACGCAGATGATATTGTCATACTCTCAGACACCCCCGGTGGTTTGCAGGAAATGATTGAAGCTCTACTTCGGTATTGTAAATTATGGAGTCTAAAAGTAAATTTGGCGAAATCAAAAGTAGTCATATTTCGGAAAGGTCCAAGAATTTCATCTGACTTAGTATGGCTTTATGAAAATGAAAATATTGAAATTGTGAACAGCTACACGTATCTTGGTGTGGATATAACATACAACCTATCATTTAAAAAACATCTTAAAAATAAGCTTCCTGCTTCCAAAATAGCCATTAATTCCACCTGGTCCAAATATATAAATAATCCAAAAATATCAAATAGAAATAAACTAAGAATTTTTGAGGCTTGCTCTCAATCTATAATGTTTTATGCTGCTCAATTTTGGGGACATGAAAGAAATGATGATGTTGAGAAATTATTCCGTTTTTTTATTAAAAAAATGTTATACCTACCAACTACTACACCCAACTACATGTTATACTTGGAAACTGGTCTCAATTCCTTATTTATTTCAACTTTAAAAATCCATTTTGGCTATATAAACAAAATTTTATCTCTAAACCCCCATAGACTTCCTCGAATATTAGCTGAAAAAGTTATAGAGCTAAATGTTTACTGGGCAAAAGAGTGGTCCAGTTTGTGTAACCAACTGCAGTTTTGTCCTCCAAATAACAGCAAACCTTTATGCGTATATTCTGACGAAATAATAAACATACTTAAATTAAAAGACAAATATGATTTCGCTTTAAATGCTTCGAATTCACAATTCCACGATCTTTACTCGCAACTGGATTATACTGCAACACCTAAACTTACTGCTGAATTTTCCTCTCGAGCTATAAGTTTAATTATAAGGGCTAGAGGTGGCTTACTGAATCTCAATGCACGATATTTCAAAAATAATACAGATGGTATATGCTCAATTTGTAATATGCAGGAATCTGAAAATACATTCCATTTCATCGGCTTTTGTCCTGTATATAGAGAATATAGATATATTTATTTTGGTCTGAATACTCTAAGTAAAAATGAAGTAATTAATTTATTAAATGGCTCAAATTTCGAATCGCTATACAAATATCTAGAATCATGTATAAAATACAGAAATCTTATTTTAAATGAATTTGAATTATAAAAATCAAGTAAAATTAGAATATAAAATTAAAAATTAAAAATATAGATTGTAACTAAATTAATAATTGTATGTACATTTTTAAATTATAATTATACAAATCTATTAATAAATAATAATAATAATAATAAAATCGATTTAAAATCAACAAAATTTTGATGATGAAGAAGACACTTTCAGTGAAGGTGAGCAACAAGGAATTAAGGATTACAAAATTGTAATATCCCCAATTGTCGTTGATTCTATGCGTGGTTTTACTCAGTATTTAATTTAATTGGGAAAGATTACGAGTTCAAAAGAATGTCAGTCGGCACAAAAATTATTTCTTCCTCTTTGATAAACTATGATGTCGCAAAGAAAGAACTCACCGCATATGGCCTACCCTAAAATGACCCAAAAGAATTAGAGAAAGACTTTAAATTAGAATACAATGTCAATGCAACTTATGTTAAGGGGGCTAAGGTCTATTTTTGCATTTCTCGTTCTGAATGTACAATATGTCGAAAGTATTGTTGCAAAAGTTCAACTAAAGCGGAGCAAAACTTAAGAAGATACAGCTTTTCCAGTGACCGGCCTCATACGCTATATCGTATTTTCTCGCAAATAAATGTTCGAAGTCCGTGCACATCATAAGTCAAAATCTACTTAACCGATTCCTTTGACATTTTACACACTATATCACCACATAAATTTTTTTCCATTCCCTTCCCCATTTTTTAAATACAAATTCCCGAAACTTGAGAGCAAAAATCGTGTTTTTCACTTCAAAATGCTGCAAAAAAAATATTGAAGAAACTCTTCGTCACTACCTCAGAAAACATGTAATTATACCCTATACCACTATGTGGTATGGGTATAATGACTTTGTGCTGCTGTTTGTAACAACCAAAAATATTTGACCTAGACCCATCTTTAATTATACCGATCGAATCAGAATCACTTTCTGAGTTGATTTAACAATGTCCGTCCGTCCGTCCGTCCGTCCGTCCGTCTGTGTGTCCATGTAAAGCTTGTAATCAAACTGCAGGTCGCAAATATGAATATATTTTGACGAAATTTGGCATATAAGCTTTCATCGGCCATGGGATGAACGCTATTGAAATTGGTGAGAATCGGTCCATGTTCAGACCTAGCCCCCATACAAATTACCCATATGAAATCGACATAAATTGCCATAAGATCCAAATTGTCATATAGATCTTACTCAAATTGGGTTTGTATGTGTTCATTACATCCACTAATGAGTAGTCCAAAAATGATCCCTTTGACCCCATATAGAGCTGCTTCCCGATCTTCACTTAAATCTATTAAAAAACAAAAATATTGCACTGATTCTTCTCAAATTTTGTTTGTACATATTTTTGCAAAATACAACAGACTTTACCAAACATGATCAGGATCGGTCCATTTTTGGACCTAGTCCCTTTATAGATATAGCAGCCGATATGAACTTTTTCATATCTGCAGCCAAAAAAATTAATAAAAATCCCACTCAAATTTGGTTTTTGCTTATTTTCAATGTCCAGTTAGTTGGGCCTAAGAGATAGGGTTTCTAAACGCATGGTATAGGGTATCGTATAGTCGATCTAGACCGACTATAATTTTCTTACTTGTTTTTTAAACTCATTTGGTTTTTTTATTTCACATGATCTGGTAACGAGTTATGATGTTCACCGCAAAACAACAACACCTTTAAGAAAAAAATTTGTCCTACCAGTCGACAAAAATAATTTTTCCCCGATAAATATTATTGCTATATAGAATATTGCATACAAGCAATGGAGGAGGATGTTGCTAACAATCGAATGACTTTCAAAAGAAATATTAAAAACGCACCCGGGGAAAAATTCATACTCACTATTTTTGAAAAAACAAAAAAGTTTTTAAGAGAACACAAAGACATCACAATTATTCAAGCTGATAAGGGAAACAAGACGGTAGCAATGTACAAAAGCGAATATATCCAGATAATGAATAACCTACTGGAAGATAGCAATACATACAGAACTCTGAGATCGGACCCAACTACAAAACTACAAAAAACTAACAACAACATTGTATCGAACTGTTCAAAAAAGAAATCATTGATCTTTGTCAAAAAAGGTAAATTAATATGTTCTGCAGCCACAGCCCCTCAAATTTACGGATTGCCCAAAATTCATAAAACGGGGATCCCCCTTAGACTAATCGTCTCATCGATACAGGTCCAAATGTATTAGGCAAATTATTAGACACATCATATCCAAAGAATATAACACAAAAAAACTCAAAGAATTAAAAAATCATTTAAAAATTGTAAAACTCAACGACAGCGAGATATTGGTATCATTTGATGTAGTTTCACTATTTACAAATATTCCGATCCACACTGCCATCAACAATATTATGAAAAAATGGCCTATTATTAAAAACTTCAAAAATATTCCTAATTCCAAATTCCTGGAGATTCTTAAATTTTGCTTAACTGACAGCAACTATTTTGTTTATGACGACAAAGTCTATAACCAAATTTTTGGTATGCCAATGGGTAATCCACTGTCGCCCACAATAGCCAACGTTGTTCTTGACAATCTACTTGACGACGCTATAATGGAACTAAAGGACAAAAACATCACCATAAAATACATATCTAAATATGTAGATGACATTCTAGCAGTTAGCAACACAGACGACCAGGATGAAATTATGAAAACGTTGAATAATCATCATCCTAGAATTAAATTTACTATCGAAGTGGAGGAAAATAATGAAATATCATACCTAGACACGAAATTACATAGATCATCAGGTGGTATCGTTTTTGATTGGCATTCAAAAGAAACTGCTTCGGGGGGACTTATGAATTACAACGCAACCCAACCAAAAAACCAGATAATAAACACGGCAAAAAAACTTCATTATAAGAGTTCTGAATATTAGTGACAAACAGTTCCACATAAAAAACACACACAAAATTTACATAATAGTAATAGAGAACAGTTTTCCCAAAAAACTCATAAATTCATTAATAGAAGTAATAAAACAGCGATTCAAAAACAATATCCAACGTGGTAACACCGAAGAAAAGAAAAATTTAAAATTTTACAGTGTACAATATATCCCTGGCCTAACATAAAATAGAAACATAATAAATACAATTCAAAATAACAGCAACGTTAACTTTCCATGCAAACCCAACCGAACACTAAGTGCAATATTTACAAACGTCAAGGCGCCAATAGAAAAGCAAGAAAAGAACAAAGTCGTGTACGAAATAGGATGTAAGGGAAATGACAAACAGAAACGTGATCTAATTTACATAGGAACAACAAAGAGAGCTCTAGCTACACGAATGGGAGAACAGCAAATGGATATCGCTAAGAGAAAAGAGACAATAGCATTAGCACAACACATATTAAAAACCGGCCACACAGCTGATTTCGAAAACATCAAGATACTAGACAAGGAAAACATTGAAAGAAAAAGGTATACCAAAGAGTGCTTATATATTCAGCAAAATATTCAACGAACTATGAATTTGAAAGAGAACACCAATAATATAAATACGAACTACAGAGTTGCCATTCAGTAACCTATGACATGTTAATGTGTGGTTAAAAGTTTTAATTTTATGTTGATATATGTTCTCAGTTAAATGTAATAACTACATTTTAAATAAAAAAATATATTGTAAGTATGAAATATTATTTGTAAAATATTATATTTGTATAATTTTAATTAATAGACGATCCCCAGAAGATATCGACAAAAAATCGACGAAACGTCGGGAAAAAACTGTAATCGACATTGTTTTATTACATTTATAACTTAGGCCATATTAGCTTAATTTAAGGAAAAACACAAAAATTCAAATAAATTGTCCAAAAAATAAAAATCAACGCCTCCGGAGACTCGCTGCCACGGACTTATTTATAAAACTTTTAATTGAAATTTTTTTAAAGATTTTTCAAATATTATGCTACAACGTGTATATTAAATAAATAACCCAACATTATTCGTGTCTTCAAAAATTATTTATGAAAATACGATTTTTTTTAACATTCAAAACCTTACCTCCCCCATAAAGAAATAAAAACTCTCCGTTCCTCTGCAGATTATGCATTGCACATGTTAGAGTTTTATGGAACTCAAAACTCATAATCACAGATATTAAAAATTAGACAACTTTGCAGTATTGTGGTCTACTCGAGAAACTCCCTAAAAAGTAAAAAAGGCCCTACTCCATGTACCAAGTGCGCAATGTACGGCCATGCTTAAAATAACAGTTATCGCAATAATATCTGTATTGCATATCTGTATATCATGATTTATTAGTTTGTCAAATAAACAAGAAACCTGAGGGAAACCCTAGAGCTTACAAATATTTCAGTTATATCAAGAAAAATCTAAGAAACACAAATCATAGAGCAGATAACCCTCGTTGTCGCAGCCGTAAAGAATACCTTGTCATATGTGATAATGTGAACAAGAGGAAGCAGACTAAACGAAATCATTTTTTCCACGAATTTTTTGAGCAAGCTCCACACAATATGATTCAATCAGTCCAACTCTTGTTGCCAAGAGTTATGCCGATGCAGTAGGAACAGACACTCGACCATCCAACATACGAGATGACTTATTTGGTATCGATGATTTGTTCAACATACATATTTACTAATGCTCTGTCTGACATACAGAAGTGCACTTCAAAAATGAAACACCTTAACGTGATAATACGATTACTTAAATATGCCATCTAACAACAGAAATAACTGCCAAATGTAGTGCACTGAAATTGCCAAGGTATTATAAACTTCTATCAATCAGTTCAACTTCATTTCTTTTTAAGAGAAAAAATATTGATATTCTGCTTCCTAATGAAACTTTTTTTAAAAGCAAACCACAACTTTAAGTAATCTGGTTATAGTGTGTACACTAGGGTGGCCCTTAATAAAAAAAGTGTTCAAACTCTCGGCCGCACCCCCTAGAAATATGCGAATAGCAAAAAAAATGGGCGAAACAAAAAACGTTTAGAGGTGGCTCAACGCGATTGAAAATTTCAAGTGTGTTTATATGGGGAAAATATGACTTTTTTTCAGATTTTACGAAAATTTCGTTCTATAGTTTAATTTTTCTGATAAATTATGAAATAATTTGGGATCACTATTAAATTATTTTTTCAAAATGCTATAAAACTTCAAAATCAAATAAAAACTCGCCAAGAAATAGCAAATGCACCTGACCACTTTTGTGGCAAAAAAAAAAAAACTAGGTCATGAAATTTGATGGCGTTTTTTTAAACTTTGAGAAGTTTATTAAAGCCATAATTTTTTTTTAGCCTCCATACCAATGAGAACTCAGATGTGAAGGATAGGGGTATTACCACATTATTAACCTATTGCGCATTGAGACCAAAAATGGGAAAGTTTTTTGATAAAATTTTGAAAACTTATTTTTCAAATTTTAAAAAATTTTCCTAAACAAAATTTTAAAAAATGAATCTGGCGCTTTAAGGTTTTGTGTTATATATATTACTGTGTGACTTGTTAAGTAAAGCCCTATGCCAGAATTTTCTTGACAAGGCTCTAATTTTTGCGGATTTTGAGAAAAAATGGATTTTTGTAAAATATTCTGTAAATGTACTCTTTCCAAATACTTTGTATCAAAAATGCAACACTTTTCTACTTTTTAAAGTTACATTTTATCCTCATAGCCTAGGGTTTCGGAAAAAAATAATAATACCCCATTAACCCTTTTGGAATTGGGGTCACATATGACCCCAAACTAATAAAAGACAATTTATTCAAGAAATTCAAATATTTTGTAAGTGCTGTTGAATTTTTAGATGCGTTGCTTAAAATATAATAGCCAAATATGTGGAAAATCCGAGAACGCTAACCCATTATTTCACAAGGCCAGCTATAGATTTTAAGATATTTTAAAATAAAAATTACCGAAAACGAGTTTTTCTATTACACTCGACGAAACCACTATTATGAACTTAAGAAAAATAATTCGCTTAATTTTTATTTATTTAACCCTTCAGTGCTCCTGCGATCAAAATAATCCATTATGATATATCTTTGGTGCAATTAAAACAACCTTTAATTTACAAGATTGAGTAGTACAAGATCAAGTGGTATAATATTTTGACAAAAGATATTTTACATATGAAAACAACAAAAAGATGTAGACTAAAATTTGAAAAAGTATGAATAACAACATTTTTCTTCAAATCTGCTGAAATAAAAACGCTGCCCTCGTCAAATTAAGAAAAGGATACATACAATATTTGGCATTTTTAATCACATATATTTTCTTAATAAGAGTTTAAAGGCCAATCGTTGATTTCGGAAAATTTCTTGAACAAAATTTTTGAAAATGTGAAATTGGAGATTTTGAAATAGTGGTAAAAAATTCGTACCATATTAACATTAATTTAGATCGGCATAGCAATAGACGAGATGCAAAATATTTTACATAAGATCATTTTGGGACGAGGACAATGAAAAAATTTTGTTGTGAATTATTTCAATGTCTTTAAAAATGTGAGATCGATTTTCTTAATCAAGTGGTTTGCGGCGCATTTGTTGCGTGTTTGTTTATTTGGAAAAATAGTTTTATTAGAAAAATAGTTTTTTCTGGATTACGGTTTATTTTCTTATTTTATTGAAACGCAATAGATAATAACAAATCTAAATTTTTGTGAGAAATAATTTTTTTGATAATTTTGACCTATAAATGCATATTTGAACTTTTAACTCAATGCGCGTCCAGAAAGCATTATCCGATTTGCCTCAAATTTTGTGCACTAAAGTTTTAGATCCAGTGTCACAATAATCCAACTCGCACGACTTGACATTCTGAAAAAAAAAATGGCTATCACCCTAGTGTACACCTCTCATGGAGGTGGTGTATAACAGTAGCCGCAAGATGGACATAACAGTATAAGTTAGAAATATCATTTGATACTAAAATGTTTGAAAACATAGGCACTTATATGGAAATCTGCAATAGGAAAATAATGCCTATAGGAGCAAAAATTATTCCCATTGCTAAAAGTGGTAAGGGCCCAAATATACCATCGACAGGCCAAGCAGTCTATTGAGGTCACTGGATCAAACTTTAAAAAAAATATATTGGAAATACTAAGCATTTTCCTACTCACTAGTTAAAACGTATGGTGAGCATGGTAAAAGCCAATAAGAATAGACGTTACTTCACAGGAATATTCTTCCTCGACATAGAAAAAGCTTTTGACTCAGTTTGGCACAATGGGATTTTTTTAAGCTTCATAAACTTCAATGCCCATTATATCTAATAAGATAAATCAAGAGCTTTCTGTCTGATAGGCCATTTGTACTCGAAGTGATCGGGGCTAGTTCAGTTGATAAATATATACCAGCGGGAGTGCCACAGGGTTCTGTTTTATTTCTACTACTCTATAATATATACCCTTCTAACTTTAAATTATCGACAGATAATGACATGGCTTTTTATGCCGACGACAGCGCATTCATTTTACACGAAAAAGTTTCGGATGCATTCAAATACTTTACCAAGTGGAGAATTAAAATTAAGCAAGAGATATTGTTTCCATTTAGAAAATATCCTAAAAGAAATCTCTCCCTTAAATTGTTTCAAGCAGGGGACGGAAATTGTTTTCTTAATATCAATTAAATATCACTATAACACTAGATAAGAAACTGACTTACAAGCAATATTTGCTAAATATTTCGTTACGAGCAGACGCTGTGGTCAAACTATGTATCATCTTTTTAACAGAAAATCGAAACTGAGTATTAAAAACAAACTTCTGTTATGCAAATTGTGTATCAGACCTATTCTTATATACGGCTGTGTCGTTTGAGAAGATTGCGCGAAAAAATACAAAAAAAAAGTCTTGAAATAATTTAAAATAAAAATTTGAAGATAATACTTAATTTACCAAAACGATTTCCCACTTTAGAATTGTATAGAATGGCAGGTCAAAGGACTATCTAAACTTTAATTAGAAATATGACTCTGGCATTCAATTATGGATGGAGAAGGTAAAATTTGGCCCATTTGCCTGGTTTATATCGCATGGAGTAGCTCACTCTATACACTCTGGTATATATTCAGTTAGCTCTTTTGTTAAATAAAAACCTTTCAAACCTCCCTTTTTTATGATATTATATATTTACGAAATATTAACTTATATTAATAAATTATGTATATATTTGTAGTAACAACTTAACTATAGTGACTCTAAATTGCTTGAGAAATAAGGAACCCAATGACTTATTGGTAGAAAATAAACAATAATAATAATAAAGGAAAATATTCATATTCATATATTCATTGGATGGCTAACACTAATGTATAGGTTACTACTTCTATATTTACTGATTGTTTCCATAAATGATTTGTACAAAAAGTTGAAGTCTACATGAAAGAAAAACTTCGAATTAAAAGTTCAAATAATTATTGGCAATGTACCTGGTCATCCTCACTTAGAACATCCTAATATTTTGGTTCAATTTTTTCAGCTAAAACATTTTTAGAAAATACTACATAAAACTCACACATCAATTCATTTTAAAAAAATTGTAAGTGAGTCATTATCATTAACAGAAATGTGAAAAAAAATTAAAAGTTTTGATTGCATAGTTTATGTGCTTCTGTCATCATTGAAAGAAACTACAAACATTAAACGCCTACTAGAAAGCAGCATGGCCGGAATGTGTTTCTGGTATTGCATCAACTAAAATTATAAAATTATATAATTATATGAGTTATATGGTCTTTGTGAGTAATTCTTCCTTTAACATATCAGAAAATTATTATTGCGCTAT
The DNA here is from genome assembly GCA_963682025.1 of Cordilura impudica. Lineage (NCBI taxonomy): Eukaryota > Metazoa > Arthropoda > Insecta > Diptera > Scathophagidae > Cordilura > Cordilura impudica. The sequence goes on along the minus strand of OY821519.1, from coordinate 194,481,353 downwards.
TAGTGATATAAGTCGTTTTAAAAACAAGTAAGAAAATTATAGTCGGTCTAGACCGACTATACGATACCCTATACCATGCGTTTAGAAACTCTATCTCTTAGGCCCAACTAACTGGACATTGAAAATAAGCAAAAACCAAATTTGGGTGAGATTTTTATTAATTTTTTTTGGCTGCAGATATGAAAAAGTTCATATCGGATGCTATATCTATAAAGGGACTAGGTCCAAAAATGGACCGATCCTGATCATGTTTGGTAAAGTCTCTTGTATTTTGCAAAAATATGTACAAACAAAATTTGAGAAGAATCAGTGCAATATTTTTGTTTTTTTAATAGATTTAAGTGAAGATCGGGAAGCAGCTCTATATGGGATCAAAAGGATCATTTTTGGACTACTCATTAGTGGATGTAATGAATGCATACAAACCCAATTTGAGTAAGATATATATGACAATTTGGATCTTATGGCAATTTATGTCGATTTCATATGGGTAATTTGTATGGGGGCTAGGTCTGAACATGGACCGATTCTCACCAATTTCAATAGCGTTCATCCCATGGCCGATAGAAGCTTATATACCAAATTTCGTCAAAATATATTCATATTTGCGACCTGTAGTTTGATTATAAGCTTTACATGGACACACAGACGGACGGACGGACGGACGGACATTGTTAAATCAACTCAAAAAGTGATTCTGATTCGATCGGTATAATTAAAGATGGGTCTAGGTCAAATATTTTTGGTTGTTACAAACAGCAGCACAAAGTCATTATACCCAAACCACATAGTGGTATAGGGTATAATTATATGTTTCCATGTAATCGGTGTTTATGATTGCTCTCAAAGTCTTTCAATTAATGATGCATCATCAACTTATGATATTTTATAGTACAAAATCCAATTAGACAGTTCAGTTTGTATGTACATGCATTGAACTACGAGTACAATTTCTACAGAAAAGTGGTATAGCATTGTATGCGAGAGGCCTGTTTACACAAAAATTAATTAAATGATGCATGATAACACTGGTTTACATGTCAAAACATAATCACCTGTTACACTACACATAGGACGATGCATTTTCAGAGCCTCTTATTTGCAAATGTTTAAGTACATTTCTGTTTCATAATGCTACATAATACTTAATTACGAGTAAATATATTAAAATTATACTGGCAAACGTAATTATCTCTATTAACTCTTATACACTAGTAAGACAATAAAGATTTCGTTATACGAAAACCATCTGTAATGATATTGAATTTTATACCAATAGAAATTTGGTTGTATTTAGAATGCCAACCATTGTTTAATGTTTCTGTATAATTGTTGTCAGTTACAAGAAATTGTTATTGTGCTAACTTTTATCATGCTTTGGATGTTAAAATATGAATTAATTATCAACTCCTGTTATATCAATGTTTTTGTACATAAAAAATTTGAGTAACCACAAAATTTTCTAATATATCACTGCCAATCTCTATAATGCTGTATGTATCGTCCTCAAATATCGTCTAGCTGTGTCAGTGTTTGAGAGTGTGTGCTTATAAATAATAATGAATGTATAAGAATTAATATTAGAAGTAGTGTCATGAAATTAGTAGAATGACAAATGCAATATTCTTATGCAAGCTAATATACAGCATCATTTTATTGTATTGTGGTCTTATACGTAAACTTAATACAAATTTGATATTGATACTGCAAAATTGTAAAACCCAAATATTGTAAATGGAAAAACATTGTTAGTGTTACCACAATTATTTTGACAAATAAGAAAATTCCTGTACGAAATTACATGAAAATACATTTGAAACAAAAAATTAAGGTAGCAAATTTCCTATGGAAATTGTACTCCGAACTCAAAGCAAATTTCCTATGAAAATTGTGCTCCGAATTCGAAGCAAATTTCACATAGAAATTGTACTACTAATTCGAAGCAATATTCCTATTTAAATGGTACTCCGAATTCGAACCAAATTGTGTAGAAATTGTACTCCGAATTCGAAGCAAATTTCCTATGGAAAATGTACTCCGAATTCGATGCCAATATCCTATGCAAATTGTACTCCGAATTCAAAGAAAAGTTCCAATAGAAATTGGAATCCGATTTAAAAACAAATTTCCTAAGGAAATTGTTTTCCGAATTGTACTCCGAAATCGAAGCAAACATCCTATGGAAATTGTACTCCGAATTCGAAGCATTATTCCTATTTAAATGGCACTCCGAATTCGAACCAAATTGTATAGAAATTTTACTCCGAATTCGAAGCAAATTTCATAAGGAAAATGTACCCCGAACCCGAAGCTAATTTCCTCTGGAAATTGTAACCCCGAATTTGAAGCAAATTTCCTATGGAAATTGTACTCCGAATTTGAAGCAAACTGCCTATGGAAAATGTACCCGGAACTCGAAGCAAATTTCCTATGGAAATTGTACTCCGAATCCGAAAGAAATTTCTATAGAATTTGTACTCCTAATTCGAAGCAGTATTCCAATTTAAATGGTACTCCGAATTCGAAACATATTGTATAGAAATTGTACTCCGAATTCGAAGCCAATTTCCTAAGGAATATGTATCCTATGGAAATTCTACTCCGAATTCGAAGCAAATTTCCTGTGGAAGTCGTAATCCGAATTCGAAGCAAATTTGCTATGGAAATTTTACTCCGAATTCGAAGCAATTTCCAGTAGTCATTATACTCCGAATTCGAAGCAAATTTCCTATGGAAATTGTACTCCGAATTTGAAGGAAATTTTCTTTGTAAATTGTACTCCGAAATCAAAGAAAATTTCCACTGGCAGCTATTGGACACTTGTACTTAGAATTAAAATTATACCCCAAATTCAAAGCAAATTATATGGGATGGATACTGTATTCATTACTCGAGGCAAATTAAACTCCGAATGAATATTTTACTTCAAATTTAAAGCAATTTTGCCATGAAAATTTTGATTATTTGCTAGCTGGCTCTCAATGAAACAAAAATAGTAATAAAATTAATGAAAATCGATGTCTTAGGAAATTTGAATACTGTTAATACATGTGGGATCGTACGAAAAAGTATTAACAATATCGGTAAGGGTTAAAGGGAGAATAGTTCGGAATAGCAGACTGATGAAATGAAAAAGAAACAGACGGACGTTGACTGATTTGGACAGGCATATAAGATACATTTCTATGTTAGTCATTAAGTACTTAGTATTAATTTACTTGTTATTATAATTCATATTTAAATCTAGTATTCATATTTAATATTGTATTCAACTGCCAAAGAAATGTAAAATAAAAATGAGTTTGAAAATAATCATTCTACAAATTGGGGGCTCAACCAAAAAAAAAAAAAAAAAGCAAACAAAAAAAAAATAATAAAAATAATAATATTTATTTGAATATTATGTCAAACGAAAAGAAATTCAAAATTCTTTTTAATATAAAAATAAACTTATTGTGTGTGTTTAAAGAAAGAGAATTTTTTTTACAAAACCTACGCAAGATTTGAAGAAGAAGTAACCAAGAGACTTTGGAAAAGAAGTAGCCAAGAGAAATCTGGATAACAAATAGCGAAGATAATTTAGAATAGAAGTAGCCAAGAGAAGATTGCTGAAAAATAAATGCAGACGCAATAGAAACCAAATTGAGTGAATACCTAAAGGAATTAAGCTGTCGGAATATAAGACGTGTGTATATATGCGGCATGCAAGATAAGTATAAGTATAAGTATTTTATTTTATTGATGGTTTTGCTTCAAATTGTCCTTATTAAATTTTAAAGTTGAGCGTTTGTTGAACGATGATTAAGTAGATGTTTTGAGAAATTGGAGATATTTCAGTATAGAAGTTTATTTTTAAAAAGATGTTTCATTATGGAAGTTAAAAGACTATATTTGATGTTGAGAAAAGAACCAAAAAGATGTTTTTTCTCATCTATGTAACTTATTACATATTCTTCTTAGAAAAATTTGTTCCAAATAGTTTAGCTAGCTATTTCTTCAATCTTTCGAGAAAAAAAACTTTAAAAAAAATTTCTTTGACTTTTTTTGCTAAATCAAAAAATTGTTGGCTTTTTTTCAAAGAATTGTTGTGAAGAAACTAAAATGGCAAAAAAAAAAAAAAGAAACCAGCAGCGAAGTCAACAGCTGAACCTATTAACGTAATAAAGGATTGGCAAACAAAACAGCAAATAAAGGCGATAAATAAGCTGGATGAAAGACTGGGTATTCAAAAATTTACAAAACTTAAATACTTCATCACCTACAATAAATTCAGTATAAAAATAGTTATGATATAAATGGATCTAATCTGATTAAAATTCAATTTTAATAAATTATTTATTTTTATTTTATTATTATAATTATTATTATTACTATATATTAATTTAATTATTTTAGTTTAGTTTAGTTTAGTTTAGTTTATTTTTATTTGTTCTTCCCATACAACAAGATTTACATCTTTTATATTATAGTATGGGAATTTTTAAAGAAAAACAAGTTACAGTATACAAAAATATTTAAATAAATTGTATAATTATATAAAGTAAATAAAAAAAATAAATAAAATAAAGAACTAAATAAATGAATGAGTTTGACATAATTTAATATAAAAGAATCAAATGGTAAAATTTTGATTCAAAAAAAAAAGAGAAAAATGATTGAAATAACATTGGTGTATTAAAAACAATAAGTGACAAATAATTTAAATTTGCATTAAAAAACTAGCAGTTATTTTGTTTTTGAACTGTATTGCGTTGTTGATTTTCTGTGTTTGATTTGGTAGTAAGTTCCAGAGATAAACGGCATTAAAGTAGAACTGCCATTCAGAAATTTTACTACGATATCTTATCGTTACAAGCTTTCTCCCTCTATTGGATCTTGCAAAGGTTAAGCGGTTGAAAAGATATGATGGTTTCTTCTGATATATAATTTTGTGTAATAGGACTAGCACCTTTAATTTTAAAATATTATCAAACGACATACCATATAGTCTTGTTGAAAACGAGGTAATACGATCAAGTCTGTTTAATCCATAAACATACCTTATAATACTATTGAAGGCCACATTTAGTTTTCTCTTACTAGTTGAGTCACATAAAGCAAAAATTTCACACCCGTATAATAAAACCGGCATTAGGTAAGATTTTGCAAGTATTATTCTTATATTTAATGGAGTGCAAGATTGAGTCGCCCAAAGCGTCCGAAGCATACCATACGTTCTCCCTACCACAACGTTTACATGATTGTTCCAACTAACTGTGTCATTAAAAACAATACCCAGATTTTTTGATGAGGACACAATTTCAATTCTCTGATTGTTGAGAACAATATCAAAATCTAGAATATGACGTAGAGTTTTCTTGTTCATGATGAGACATTTGGACTTGAGGGGATTCAGACAAAGTCCATTAGCAGTTTCCCAGTTATAAATATTATTTAAATCATCATTAAGTTTTGCTACGTTTTCTCTGGAAGATATTAGTGGACTGCAAAGATATACTTGGACGTCATCGGCGTACATGTGTACTTTACAATACTTTACATGATGTGGCAAGTCATTGGCGTACATTGAAAATAAAACAGGTCCTAGAATTGAGCCTTGCGGAACACCTTTAGGTACATGTAGTGGTCTCGAAAATTGGTTATTAAGGAAGACTGACTGAACACGGTTTACCAGGTAGGATTCAACAAGTTTCTTTGAACACGCGGAGAAATTAAAAAGCCGACTAAGTTTTGTTGAAAGTATTGAGTGATCAACTATGTCGAAGGCTTTAGAATGATCAAGAAGGACTAAAAAGCAAATATTTCCACCATCAATGGCATGACGAATATCATCTGCAACATCTATTAAAGTAGTTGTAGAACTATGTTTTTGCCTAAAGCCTGATTGCTTTTGCGATAATAGCCCAAATCGTTTTAGATATTCGTTTATCTGTTTATGCATTATCTTCTCAAGAGCCTTAGAAAAGAATGGTAGTATTGATATAGGCCTAAACTCAGAGCTTGTCTTAGGCACAGGAATAACCTTTGCATGCTTCCATTGTGTTGGAAACACGCTGGTGGTAAGAATCATATTATATATGTAAGTAATGTATGGTAGGAGGATAGGAAGGATAATTTTGATAAATTTATGGAGCATGTTGCCATATCCAATTGCATTTGATTTTATGGCTAAAAGACAGGTAAGTGCCTCATCATTGCTAACACATTGAAAATCAAATGGACTATCATTATCAGAAATCACTAGTTTATTGATTGTATTGTGTTTAGGAGGTTGAAATTGAACAGTGGGTAAATTAGTAAAAGCTGAATTAAGTTCATCAGGAGTGAGTTCGCAGGTTTTCCTATTGCTAGTTCGGCCAATTCCAATTTCCCGAATAGTTTTCCATTTCCGTTTGGTGTTAATTGCATTTTCAAAACGGTGGCCATAATATTCAGACTTTGATCTACGAATTTCACGAGTCACTTCTCTTCTAAGATTTCGATATTCTTCTTTAAGTTGAGGTAACTTAAATTTTTTCCAACGTGAAAACGCATTATCCCTTTGACCAATCAGTTATTTAATATGTGCAGTAAACCACGATCTTGAATAGGTCCTAATGTTCTTCGTTATCTTAGGTACAGTAAGATCAAATAAGTATGAGATATTTTTCTCCAAGAAGGACAACTGATGGTCAACAGACGTCATATGATAAATGAACGTCCATTTTACTAAAGAAATATGTTCTGCCAAAACATTGTAATTGACATTATTAAAGTCACGATATGTAACTGATAGTGTTTCATTATTTAATGAATATTAAGTCGTGTTTCGAGAAACATGAGGCCGATAGTTGGTCGTACAACAATACTTTGGATAAATCGTTAACAAAAAAAAGGTCAAGTAAAGTACTTGCTGTTGATGTATAGTGTGTAGGCATCGTGTAGTTTAATGATGTGAGACCAATGGTTTCCATGTTTCCTGAGACATAAGTGTCACACAGAAGATTACAATTAAAATCACCTGCAATTAACAAATCCATGTAGGTGACCGTCAACCTCTCTAATACTTCCATAAAAGAAGTGATCACAGTATCACGGTATGGCCTGTATATACATCCTAAAAGCATTTTGTTATTTTCAGGAATAACCTCTACAAACAAATATTCGATTTCATCAATTACCTCACCTTCATTAGATCTGCATTTAAAATTACATTTAATACCTTCTTTAATATATATTGCAACACCACCAGCATTTGTTTTACGATCAGCTCTGAATACAACATAACCATTTAAATTAAACAGACTGTCAGGCATATATTTTACGAACCAAGTCTCTGACACACAATTAATATCCACAGATGAGTTTTCAAATGTCAATCTGAATTCATAAATTTTGTTATTTTGGCTCTGAGCATTTATATGATACACATTAATACCTTTCCTTTGGGTAAAATGTAAAATTTTGATCCCCTCTAACTTAGAAACTTCTTGACCGATCATATTGGAAAATTGCGTTTAAACTAATGTACAAATTTCATCCCGCTCGGAAGACATCGACTTCAAATGTTGGGTCACTTGACATGAAATCCCCCACATAGATTACTTTTGTATTTATTAATAGTTTTACTAAACAGAACCTCATGGGACAAGACATGGCTTTGTTCGCATTTAATACTGCACTTATTATTTTATTTTATTTTATTTTATTTTTTATAAATTTATTTATTTATTTGTTTTTTGTAAGGTTATTTGATGTCAATGTTTTTAAATATGTATGTTCATGTCAATCTCTTAAGCGTTTTTGATGAAATGTTACAGTTTTTTAAATAGCAATTTATGTCATATTTGCACGTACATATGTACGTAGCATTTTTTATTTAAAAATTATCAATAGTACATTTTGTAGCAACATATTGCAAAATGATTTGCTAGATACATATTGTTTCAGCTGAATTTGCGATGCCCTATATCATGAGCTACAGCTACAGGTCGTATGTGAAAGTTGTAAAAAGTTAAGATAAACGGAATATTTTAAAGTTCATATCAGGTGCGACTGTTAAACGCGCATTGTCAAACTGATATACTAAAAATATATTTTTAAGAAATATTCAGGCGATAAATATTATTTCATGTATTTTTGACAAATACATTTTTTTAAATACATTGCACTCGGAGAGATTTAAAGAACCACTTGAAATATTTTTTGGTACTTTGTCCCATATAAAACTCGTCAGTACGCATCGCCTGAAAGGTATTACTCATTAGTCTGTCCGAAAGCACACGCTATTGAACGTAACTGATTTTGAGCATTTTTGATAGCAACTGTACCATGACCGATAAAACCATAATGGTACCTGTACCTATAAAGTGAGTCAACTCAAAATTTACAAATTTTCAGTAGAGGCAAAAAACGGTTTTTTTTAATATTTACTATAAAATTTAATAACAGTTGTTTCATTGTAAAGAATTGCGAATAATAATTATACAAGAGTAGTTGGTTTTGCGATTTTTTCAGTGATCTTCAAAAACAGCAAGTTATTTGGGTGGAACTCAAAATATAAGGGTTACAACTGTATTTTTTTTTTTGCGAAATACTATAAAAATCGATGTAAGATTTTTACAGTGGATAGATAGACCACTGTGTATCGTTTTCTTGAAAAAGTTAAAATTGAGAAATTTTGAGTTGACTCACATTAGAGGTACAGGTGCGATATATACACCAAATTTCGTCATCAGCTTTATCACGATATCAGACTATATTTCTACTAATCTTACTAATAGGAGTGCTTCAAAAATTCTTTTAGTTTTGGTTTTGAAAAAGCTTTTGATACAGCTTGGCAGGAGGGAATTGTTTATAAAATGTTTAAAAGTTTTATGTTTATTAAAAATGTTTGTTTATTTTTCATTATTTATCTAGTAGAACTTTTTATACAATATTTATTTAGCAGATATCCCTGAACCTCCAGAGGGAGAAAATATTATATCTCTAATATATGCGGATGACATTTTAATTGCTGCTTCCAATTCGAAGATTAAACGAGCGAATATATTGACAAATTCTTACACTGTTGAATTAACACAATATTTTGACAAATGGAAATTAAAATTTAATATCAATAAAGGCTTATTATGTTCAATTATTAAGTGTAAAAAAAATATTTGTTTCCAAATGCTAGGAAATTATTTTATTTATTTATTTATTTATTTATTTATTTATTTATTTATTTATTTATTTATTTATTGCTATCTGTATAACAAGACCAACTTTTAATTATAGTACAGAATTATATGTGGATAAGGGATCAACAATCTCAAAAATTTTATATATATAGTACTAATAATAAAGTTTATATAAAGATAAAGTAAACTTATTTACGAACAGAAATAGCATAGACACAAAAAATATAAAAATAAAAAAAAAATAAAAAATTACATATATCACAGAAAATAGATTATGGAAATTGGTTAAGTGAAAAAATTAAACAAAAAAGTTTTAAAATGCATTGCATTGCTATTAAGCTGTTGTTCATGTGGAATTGTATTCCAAAGACGAGCGGCATGGATAAAGAACTGCCATTCCGAAACTAAATGTCGATGTCTTGGTATGATGATTAGTTTGCCCCTATTCGATCTTGCAAACTGAATTTTGGCATACATATATTACGCATTTTTTGTATAAATAACTTTATGTAGGAGTATTAGTACCCTTATCTTAAGTAAGTTTTCAAAAGATAGTCCGTATAAGCTTTTGCGAAAGTAGACACATGGTCGTATTTTCTTAACCCGTAAACACATACCTAATGATGTTATTGTATAAAACATTAAGCTTATTTCTGCTTATAGAGTCGCAACTGGAAAAGAGTTCACAACCATAGGTAAGTCCCGGAATAAGATAGGTCTTTGCCAAAAGTATCCTAACCATTAAAGGTGTAAATACCTGAGTTGCCCAAAGCGTTCTTAATTTCACATAAGTTTGACATACAAGTAAATTTATATCATCAGACCAGGTTAAATTGTTGTTGAAGACCAATCCAAGATTTTTCGCTGATTGTACAATTTCAATTTTCTGACCATTTATAAGGATTTTAGGTAGGATATGGAGGGTTATGGTTCCTTTGTGTATCACCAAACATTTTGATTTTTTAGGATTCAGACATAAGCCATTAGCAGTAGCCCAACGATATACGGTGTCTGGATCTTGGTTGAGTTTTCCCACGCATGCATTGATTGAATTATCTGAGCCACTTATGTACAACTGTACATCATCCGCATACATATGTACGCTGGAATGGGATATTTGTTGCGGCAAGTCATTTGCATATATGGATAACAAAAGTGGCCCCAATATTGATCTTTGTGGTACACCTTTAACGAACACTGATTGAGTACGGTTTGTAAGGTATGATGAAACTAACTGAGTTGACGTTGGCGCAAAATTGAAAAAACGTTTCAGCTTCATACATAGCGTGGAGCGATTAGCAGTATCGAAAGCTTTTGAATGATCAAGAAGCACCAATTAATTCCGAATATTAAAACTAAAAATTAATTAAATTCCCATTTTGATAAATTTAAATATTTAGGAGTATTTTTCAAGAATCGTTTACTTATGATAGACATATTGACTACATATTGGAGAAAGCACAAAAAGCATTTTTTTCTTATTGTAATTTTCTCAAGCGAAATAAAATGGTCAAGACTAACATAAAATTAAATTGGTATAAACAAATTAGACGTCCTATTTTATCATATGCTTATCCAATTTGGTTCTCAGTTCATCATATGGAAAGATTCAGAATTTTTGAACGCAAAATTTTAAAAATATGTTCCGGACTAAAAAATATAAAGGTATGTGGTTGAATTACAAACGTTCCTAATAGAAACATTTATAAAAACTTTGATCTTAAGTTTTCAGATGGCTGTAATAATATTGAGAATGTTTTTTTTTTTTTTTTTTTTTTTTTTATTTAAAAAACTATCATCATTACAATTAAAATAATTTATATATATATTTAATATCTACAGTTTTTGAGATTTTACTGAAAGTATTGCAACAAATAATTTACTTTTTTATATTGAGAATGTTCTTATTTCTAAATATATGGAAAATATTAATACCTTTATATTTCCTCTAGTCGAAAAATATTATTCTCCACTACACTTAAAATTTTTAGATGACAATAACGCAGTTTTTAATAATTCAAAGGTTTTATTATATCACAGAAGATTTAATTCTCTAGCTATAAATAACACAGTTTATAGTACATCACAATTTATTACCTAATGTAAGTTGATACATTCCATTTAATTTATTATTTTTAATATTTTTTTTTTTTTTTTTGTTTCCTTAGTTTGAAAGATTTCTTTTTGTTCAAAATTAATTATGGAAATGATATATTTTTTCCCCCATTTTTTGATGAATTTTTTCTCAAGTAGTTATTTACATAATCATGTTATTAGTTATAAACATTTAAAAAAATTTCTCTTCTGAACGCATAATAAACCTTGATAAATACGATTTGTATGTAAGGAATTCTGTTATCTTCTAAGTTTTGTTTATTTTGTTGTCAATTTTTATAAGAATATTTTTGGGATAAAAAAATTGAAATCAGCTTTTACAACGAAATATTCTGAAATTTACAACCTGTAGTTTTCGTACAAGATTGAGTACAAAAATGAAGTGTACATTTCAGCACACCAAGTTATAGAACCCCACGATTTTTAAAAGTCTTTTTTTGTATTTTTAAAAAGGGTTTACCTCTATTTAGATTAGATTGCTTTGTGATATAATATAAAATAACAAATTTCTTTTTTAACACAAACCAAACTACGTTTTAACAATAATCCAAATGTAGTACTGTTAAATCGCTTTTACTTATTTTATTATATAAAAAACAGACCTGTTACTTAAATATTGCAATAAAGAGAAAGTTTTATAAAGAAAATTCTCAACTATTGACATCATTTCGCTTTATATTTTATTTACTTTTGTTGTATGTATTATCCATCTGAATCGGTGTAAGTATTTCGGTTTTAATCAAGATGACTTTAATATTGACAACTAAAGTAGAAGTAGGAGTAAATAGGAAAGCTTTTTGTATAATAAATAACAATACTGCGTTTTAATAAAATTCAAACGAACTTAACCTCAATGGCTGTAATGCAAATTTGGCGCAAGAAATATATTTTATTATATAAGTTTTATGGCTGACTTTTCCAATAAAATTACATATAAAATATGTAGAGCCAATTATGGAATGTGTAGTAGTGGCAATAAAAAGTAATTAAATAACTTCATATAAAAGAATATTTTTAACAATTGTTATTTTTTCCTATTCCTTCTGTGTCTTCTGCAATAAGTACAACAATAGCACTCATATTGTATGGTAACTGATTATGAGTCATATTGCTCCTTTGTCTGACTTTCGATTAATATATTGAGGTCATGACCATTATGTGCATGAGATGTGTGGGGCCTTTAACGTCAATTTCATTAGGAACTAATCTAAAACATTATAATAATTTCATAAAACAAATCTCAAAAGGAAATTATCTAAAAAAAAAAAAATTAAAATATAACAATTTCTCTAATATATAATATCAACACTGCTATATGTAGACTTAATGAGAAAAAAATAGCGTTATATTTTTCAGACACATACACTCAAAATAGTTTACCAAAAAAAAAAGTGCCCATACACTTGTAGATGGACATTATAAATGTTAATAAGAATTTAAAAAAATGGACACATTGTAAATTTTACTTGTTTTCAAAAACTTTACGGATAATTTCTACCTCAATGTTTTTTGTTTACAATGAATAAACCTCAGAATGGCAACTGTTAGTGCCAAAAAAGGTATTCAGTAGGTACCAGTAGGGCAGTATCACGAACTATCCAACGACGTTATATCGCTTTCATTTTAAATGAAGACAAACGTGATTGTGTGAAGCTGATTTGACTTAATTTTAGATTTTGCTGGCGAGGGAAAAATAATGCTCGATCTCAGAAATTAGGGTAAATATTTTAGTTAACTAGCCCGGATCACCTCAGTACGTCATTCATAACTACAAACCCACCAATTCAATATAAAACAAGTAAGAAAATTATAGTCGGTCTAGACCGACTATACGATACCCTATACCATGCGTTTAGAGACACTATCTCATAGACCCAACTAACTGGATATAGAAAATAAGCATAAACCAAATATGAGCGGGATTTTTATTAATTTTTTCGGCTGCAGAGATGAAAAAGTTCATATCAGATGCTATATCTATGTGGGGACTAGGCCCAAAAATGGACCGATCCTGACCATGTTTGGTAAAGTCTCTTGTATTTTGCAAAAATATATACAAACAAAATTTGAGAAGAATCAGTGCAATATTTTTGTTTTTTGATAGATTTAAGTAAAGATCGGGAAGCAGCTCTATATGGGGCCTATGACTAAGAGTTGTCCAATAGGGATCATTTTTGGACTACTAAGTAATAGATGTAATATGTACATACAAACCCAATTTGACTAAGATTTGTATGATAATTTGGATCTTATGGCAATATATGTTGATTTCATAGGGGTCATTTGTATGGGGGCTAGGTCTGAACATGGACCGATTCTCACCAATTTCAATAGCGTTCATCCCATAGCCGGTGTAAGCCCACATACCAAATTTCAGCAAAATATATTCATATTTGCGACCTGCAGTTTGATTACAAGCGTTACATGGACACACAGACGGACGGACGGACGGACGGACGGACGGACATCGTTAAATCGAATCAGATAGTGATTCTGATTCGATCGGTATAATTAAAGATGGGTGTAGGTCAAATATTTTTGGTTGTTACAAACAGCAGCACAAAGTCATTATACCCAAACCACATAGTGCTATAGGGTATAAAAACCTTCAGTTATTCCAGAATTACTGCTTCCTAAATTAGTCATAAAATCAAAGAAGCCATCTCTGACATCCATGAAGATAACGTCTGGAAAATATCTTTAAAAAATTTACTATCATGGTTGCGTAGCACGTCGAAAGCCATTTAGTTTCGATGTTAATTGAAAAAATGTATGGAATTGGCAGAAGAGTGTGAAAATAATGCCCCAGAGTTTTGTGAACTCAACTTATTTTCAGATGGGAGCCAGTTTTAAGTTTTCGGCAATAAGGACCAGAAGTTAGTTTTGCGAAAAAGCATTAAATAAAAAATTGCATTAAATAAAAAAACAAAAATATTTTGACAACGGTTAAACACAGTGAAGGTGGCATTATGGTTTCGAGTTGTATGACAGGCAACGGGCTTAGTAAACTCGCTTTTATTGAATAATTAGTGGATGAAATTGGATACATAAACATTTGAAGTTAAAATTTTTGATAAAGCACTCAACTACTAGGCCTCGGGGAAGATTTTTGGTTACAACAGGATAATGATCCAAAACAAACGACGTCCAATGTCAAGTTTTGGTTGATCTACAATAGAGAAAATCAATTAAAGTCACCACTCCAATCATCCGATCTTAATTCTATACAGCACTTGTGGGATTTAATGGAGCACAGAATCCGTTAACATAAAAAATTTCAAAGGAAATGTTAAAAAGCACAGTTTTGAAGGACTGGGGTAAGATATGTAAAGGCATACTTTACAATTATTTCAGTCGATGCAAGATCGACTCACAGATATCCTAAAGTGCAACGAATATCGTTCAAGATACTAACTTAAACAATTTGTAATGTAAATTTAGTATTTAACAGGTACGATTACCTTTTTATTGTGGTTTTATTGTTTTTTACGTTTTGCCTGCATAAAATTTGTTGAGGGTAATATACCTTAAATATCTTAATTATTTATTAGAAAAATAAAATATATCAGCTTAGGTCAAGTTTTCGTATTTTTTTTTCGCGGTATAACAGTTATAGCTTTAGGTGTACGGACCCTTTTTCAAGCGAGTGTACATTTAAAAACCGGACTACTGACGAGTTTTGTAATCCCAACTAATAAATCGTCTTAATTCACTGGCAAAATTTAAGCAACCAAAAAGTGAAGAACAATAATTTTAATTTAAAAAAAAAAACTACAAAACAGAATATATATATCATTCTGTTTATTGCAATTATTTAAGTTCAGTAATTTGTTTTAAATATCTGTAGAAAAAGTATATTTCTTCGGCAATCAACTGAATTCTCATTTCAAATAAACCGTTCTGAACACTATTTGATTAACAACATACAGTAAACGTAACAATTATTTTAGTGTAAAATTTGTGCTACACAATCCAAAAGTTTTATATATAACAATTTGTAGTTATTCTTTAAGCATTTTTATACCCTATACCACTATGTGGTTTGGGTATAATGACTTTGTGCTGCTGTTTGTAGCAAACAAAAATATTTGACCTAGACCCATCTTTAATTATACCGATCGAATCAGAATCACTTTCTGAGTTGATTTAACAATGTCCGTCCGTCCGTCCGTCCGTCCGTCTGTGTGTCCATGTAAAGCTTGTAATCAAACTGCAGGTCGCAAATATCAACATATTTTGATGAAATTTGGTATATAAGCTTTTATCGGCCATGGGATGAACGCTATTGAAATTGGTGAGAATCGGTCCATGTTCAGACCTAGCCCCCATACAAATTACCCCTATGAAATCGACATAAATTGCCATAAGATCCAAATTGTCATATAGATCTTATTCAAATTGGGTTTGTATGCGTTCATTACATCATTAATGAGTAGTCCAAAAATTATCCCTTTGGCCCCATATAGAGCTGCTTCCCGATCTTCACTTACATCTATTAAAAAACAAAAATATTGCACTGATTCTTCTCAAATTTTGTTTGTATATATTTTTGCAAAATAAAAGAGAGCTTACCAAACATGATCAGGATCGATCCATTTTTGGATCTAGTCCCCATACAGATATATCATCCGATATGAACTTTTTCATATCTGCAGCCAAAAAAATTAATAAAAATCCCACTCAAATTTGGTTTTTGCTTATTTTCTATGTCCAGTTAGTTGGGCCTAAGAGATAGAGTTTCTAAACGCATGGTATAGGCTATCGTATAGTCGGTCTAGACCGACTATAATTTTCTTACTTGTTTTATTTAGATTATCATTTTCTTCCATATATTTTGGAAACGCTGCGTATGAGTAATGAAAATTTCATAACATCATACGTACGAGTGCATATTTATTAGTGGGTCACAAACCCCAGCTTTTTTTTTCAGAATTTTCGAAAGAGATTTAGAGGTCGCTAAAAATCGAATTTTATCCAAAACTCCGGAGTTTTACCTATTACTTGGCTCATAACCACGAGTTTCTTTGTCAATATTTTAAAAGAAAAATGTTCAAACTTTACTTTTCTATTTAGAAATCATAAGTTTCGGTAACATTTATGACATTTGTTCGTTAATTTTGCATACATTTTGAAAGTAATGTTTTGTAACTTTTAAAATTTCTATTAAATTTAAAAAAAAAAAAAAAAAAAAACAAGAACTAATGATGCAGTTTAAAAGATGGATAAATTCTGAATCTTTTTAAAACAAAAGTTATTTAATTCGCTCTTACCGTTAAATGTTATACCCTTTTTAAGCTTTGTGCCCATTTTGTGAAATTAAAAATATTCTAAGGTGTTTGACAGTTTTGCATCGGAATTGTTTTACTATTAGATCAATTAGTTTTTTCACGTTTTGTTTTAAGTTTTCCTTTTAAGGCATTAAATATGAGTGGTTTTTTGTTGGTTTCCGTAGACCTCAGCAATCAATGCCAACACGACTGATGTTGAAATTTTTTGAAACCCCCTCCAAAACTCTAGGCAGCTTTGTTAAAAGTTAAAGTTAAAAAATAATTTTTTTTTACTTTGCAATTATTTATTATTTTATTTATTACTAGATGTAACCAGGTGTACTTCGCTACACCCTCTTCCTGCTCCCCCCCCCCCCTAGAATCGTTATGAGAGGGCTCACGCAAAGTCCCAGGGCTCTCACTGATACCGTAATTCAGATATATCACATTTAATATTAAGTTTGTGTAGGGGTGCCACGCGCATTTGTCCAATCCCGCCCATTTTTTTGTCTGACGACTCACATTAATAGTACTTAGTATATATGATATTTAAAATTTACTTTGTATGGGAGTTGCCACGCCCGCTAAAAATATTTAAAAAATTATAGCGTATAGCACTTCCGATATCCGCAGTAAGACTCTGTGAATAGTTCAGGAATATCAGATGGGTAGTTACGGAGATTACCTCCTACAAACAAACAAACATACAAACAAACACACATTACCTCTTTATAATGTTAGTATAGATTATTCTGATAAAAAAAGTTAACTTTTATAGACTGTTCTCAAGATGCAACATCTCTAATAAGGGATTATTTAATAAACAGAAGACAATTTGTGCAAGTTGGTGAGTCAAGGAGTAGCGAGCTGGATCATACAATTACACTAGCCAACAAGGTTTTGAGCTGGAGCAACCAAATATCTTTCCTATGGTAATTTGGTGGACTTAAATCGAATTGTAATTGGATTTTCTCTATCACGTCAGGTTTTCGAGATACAAAAAAATGTTTTTATTCGTTTTTTACATAAAAAATCATTAGTTTATAGATGGCGTTATCTAAACGTCTTTTGTATTTTGTTGGTTCGGTTTCACGTATTAGAGTCCAGCAATAGACTCCCAGCATGATTTTGTCCCAAAATCCTTGATAATTTCTTTCAATTTTCATTAAATCTTGGTGAGCATGCTCCCCATGTTCGTCGCTCACCACACGTAGGTTTTGTGGACAAAAATCTAAATGCGAATTATGGAAATGCATCTTGAGCGACATTCGTGCACCTAATTCGTGATAATTTTTCAATAATTCAGCAACAATTTGTCTGTAGTTTTCACTCTTATTGTTTCCAAGAAAACTGTCCACGATGCTCTTGAAGGTTTTCCAGGCTGCATATTCTTTCTCCAATAAACATTGTGAAAAATTGTCATCATTCAATAGCTTTGATTTTAGCATATGAAATTTTAGGAAAGACCGCTAACAAATATTTAAATGCTGCACTGGGAGTGATTGATTATGGATCATTTGGTGGACGTTGAACTGGTTTCGAAACCGATAGGATATTCGCGTAATTAATTTTTTTTCGATTTTTCATATTGAATCCAGCAACTTTTGTTAAACAGAAATACAATCGGTATGGTGGTTACTTGACTCTCTCCAAAGACTGGAATTAAAAATCGAAATAGATCTTCTTGCCATTTGAACACTTGTATAAAATAGTTCTGCAACAATTGCGAAACATCGTCGGTGTCCAAGTTTCGGAAAGCAAACCCAAAATAATGTAAATATGCATATTTTAATGATTCTGATATTGCATGTCCTCTTTTTTCATCCAAATATTCACCACACATAAAGCAAAAATAGCTTGAATCAGTAACACTTGATCTCCCTAGTATGCTTCAATGCTATTATTACGAAGATTTAGAATGAATGTGGGCTTCTTTCAAATTAATAATTGTGAAATTGAAGTGTCAGTATTGACTGTTTTATAGTATTGCCAGCAGGCGATAAAAAATTAACAAGACGTGATAGCCCAATTTTTATGCCAGATTCGAATTCAACGCACCCAAATTGGTTAACACATATGCTTTGTTTTGCAGTCATGTATTTTTAAATTTGTAGACCAGGTTAACAAGTGACTTAGATATGCCGGTTTTTGTGCCCAAAAAGAATTGCAAACAAAAAGATATTTGAATGAAATTTGTTACGTAGACTTTAGTGGGTCATTAGAGGTAAGCTTTTGAAACTGGTATATATTCAGATGTTCCAGATTATTATACCTCTTGCTCAAAATTTGTATTTTTATAATATTCAGAAATCACTAGTAAAATAATAATTAGTGTTGGGCCATTTATCGTTACATTCTCCATTTAAAGCACCTCCTTCAATATGGACTTGTATCTTTTTTGAAACTTAGATTTTGCTATAAATAAGAAACCCATAATGTTTTCTCCTTCAGGTTTTTTATTCGGGAGAAAAATCGTTGCAGTTAATTACGTAATGCTATTTCATTCAAATGTCGTCCTCGGCTGTCATTTTCAGTACGTTTGCGACGGTATGGACCTCAATTTTACCGATGACTGCACAAACTTCTTTTTTCAGTGCCTCAGTCGAGTTGGGAGCTTAGCATAATACTCATACTTAATATATCCGCACAAATAATAGTCCTACGGGATAAAATCGTAGGAACGCCGTAACCAATGCACATCTTGAAAACCTCTAACAATGCGTTTGTCAAACTTGTCACACAAAAGGTAGATTATTTCACATAGGTTATCTCAATTAATATGGGCATGAACCGTATATTTTTTTTTGACAATATCTTCCTATAAAAATCCATTCATGTGTTAGATAAATATTATTCGAATTTCGCAGTTGACGGACGTAGTTCAGTTTATTTTTAAATATATATACCTACATAACTCTATTGTAAGAAATCTCAACTAAAACGTATAATGCCACCTGCAGTTGTATGATATAAAACTAAAGAAAAGAATATTTTATCAAAAACGTGAAATCATATTAAAATAAAAAAAAATATTTAATCCCAAAAAGAAAAACTTATGCTTAAAGTTATTTTCACGTACTTTTCTAAGATATTTTCGTGTCGTCTTTCTAAAGTATTTATGGATATGCTAGTGTCTTATCAAGAACTTTCAATCTAAAGTATAAACAACAAAAGTTATAGGTTGTATAGCAGAAGTTGCACATGGTTACCAGGTAGTTTGGTAGCTTTAGTGGAAGTGAGTTGAATTTTTTTGCATTTCAAGTAAGCAACTTGTGGCTACACTTGAAAATATGATCATAACCTTTATTGTTCCGTGTGGCACCGATAATTTTTTTTTTTTTTTTGGTATTTTTGCAAAACTAAACAACTGCCAACTATGTTTTTACTATGTAGGATGATATCATAATGAGGAAAACATAAAGAATACTTTACAACAAAAGTGAAAATTTCATTGCATTATGATGCAGAAAATGTATTAATTTTATTTTATAAGTTTACGAAAAACAAGGTAACACACTTTGTACATCTACATACTTAGTTGTGGAACAAACCTGAACTAACATCTGTTATTAAAGTTTTCAAAGTTGCAAAGTAACGATGATAACGTCGCTTGTTTTGCAAGCTGTGTTGTTTTTTAACTTTAGATTTCATATATATGAAAATTTGAAATTTTTTTTTTGCAATTAATTTATGAAACTGAAGTTTTTCTTTGCTAAAACTCATATTTTCATTTAATTTTTAACTTTGTGGTAACATTTGTTAATTTTCTTTGAATATTGTGGTGCGATGAACGTTAATCATTTTGCATGTTTGTTTGGAATATTTTTTCATGTTGCTTTTCAATGTAGAAAAATATTGCAAGTAATGAATGCTTTAAGAGGGGGAGCATTTCTTAGAGAAAACCCTTAAACAGCAAACCTTAGTAGTAAATAATAGAAAAACAGTCAGACTCTGAGGACTATAGAAAACATTAGATTCTAATGAAATTTTTTTATTGAAAAATGTTTAGATTCTGATGTACTTTATAAAGGAGGTTTGAAAAGCTTTTTGCTCTAAGGGAATAGTCTGCAATCGTTAATTTTCGAGGACATTAAGATGCCTTATGCCTTTTAATACTAAATAATGTAAAACATAAGTTCAAGTCACTTTATTGTCTGCCGAATTAGTGGCAGGAGAAGAGGAGTTAACTAGTTTATTGTAAGGCCTTTAAATATATACTAGCAGATTCCGGCCCTCGAAATTCGAGCACAAATTCTAGGAAATTTTATTTTTTCATTAAATAAAGACCCTAAAAGTAGCTAATCAATTATAGCCAATTCACAAATCAACACTAAAAACAAACTCATTTTTATTACAAAACACATTAACAAATTTGAGAAACACACACATAGCATTGTATAATTTTATTTATGTGTTAGTAGCAATTTTAAATACAATTTACTCAAAATAAAGGAAAAAGTTTAAAAATCTGTAAATCTGCAAAACGGCTAAAAAGAAATACCTTTCAAATAATATGCGTTTGGTCAAAATTGGGATAAAACGGTAGAACAAAACATCAGTCACAAGAAATCGCCTAGTCTATTAATTTTATAAATTCTTACACTTAATTTAGTTTAACTGTAAAGCACAAAATGTAATTTTACATTATAAAAACAAACCAATTCAATATTAACTTTTTAGCACTGATAGGCATTTTTTTATTATTTTTGTAATATGATACTTTTTTAAGAAATGGTATTTTTTAAGAAAGTGTATTTTTGAAGACAAGGTACTTTTAAGGAAATTTTGTTTTGAGCAAAAGGTAAATTTTTAAAAATACGTAAATATTTAAGAAAAGTTTATTTTCAAAATTAATTTACTTTTTTTAGAAAGATACATTTTTCAACAAAAACTACTTTTTAACTTTTTTAAGAAAAGTACTATAGAAAAATTTCTATTTTATGAAAAGTTACTTTATAAGAAAAGGTATTTTTTAAGAATTTTTTTTTTTGCGAATATATACTACATCAAAAAAATATATTAGTTAATGATAAACAATTCGGTTTTACATACAGACATTCAACTATTCATGCGATAAATCTGTTAACTTCCAACATTTACTGGAAATGGAACAAATCCTTATGTACAGGAGCTTGTCTGATAGATTTTGAGAAAGCTTTTGATAGTATATGGATTCCAGTCTTAATATATAAACTAATAAAGTATAAATTTCTTATCATCTTTTAATACCCATACACAATATGCTAAGTAACAAGTATTTTCAAATATGCAAAAAATCAAATAAGTACAAGGCAATTTATTATAATTAATGGATTACAGCAAGGAACGATGATTCCCCTATTCTATTCAATTTATTTATCCTTGATCTTTTGGAACAAATCGATAATATAATTGGATTTGCCGATGATATTATTATATATCATTAAGATTACAAAATTCAGGATATCAATGAAAAATTGCAAAATTACTGTAATATTATAGAAAAATATGCCTTTAACTGGAAAATGAAAATAAATGTTAGTTAGTTATGCGAAACTATACTTTTTCGACCCCCAGTGGGAAAATGTAATTATAATGTTCGAAAATACTGGAAAGATTTTGGAATAAAATCCAATTCCAATATTAATATTCCAAACAAGCCAATTGTCAAATACTTGGGTATAAATTTGGATAAGTTTTTATTTTTTATGTACAGAAAGCTTTTATTTTGAAAACATATTAATTCTAGGGTTAAGGTTTTATTATATCAATCCTTAATTAGACCAATCTTAATCTCCGGGTGCCAAATATGGTTTAATGTATCCCCTTCCTATATGGAGAAAATGCGAATTTTTGAAAGGAAATGTCTAAAAGCATGGACTTCGTTGTTTAGATCACCAAATAGTGATTTCAAGAAATATTTATCAAACAAGAATTTGTATAATGCCGCAAAGGCAAGTAGAATCGACAATTTTATTATTCATTTAATAAGAAATCACATTTTAAAAAGCTTAGATTACATAGAAAATAATCTAATTATGCCTCCATATTATGTAAGTGGAGAATATATATATACAACACTACAAAATGGACATGTTCCACCCGAAACCTTTTTATACCTTGACAATCAAGGATTTATCCAAAATGAATTCGGCATTCCTATATTCTATCACATATATAGACGAGCCACTGAAGAAGCGATACATTGCAATCAACTTACTACAGAAAATAAAAGATTTGACACAAGTGTATACTTTAAAGATAGAAACATATTTCCAAACATAAACACAAAAAAATACTGGTGGTTGACCTAAATGTTAGGTACAATATTTTCGTTTTGTTTTTTTTATTTTCTTAACTACCTCTTATTTTATCTTTCACAAATATAAAAGTATTTTTTTCACAGTTTCTCTTTACATTAATTATATACATTTACCCATTTATTGTATCAATAAAAATAATTTTAATTTCACAAAAAGAATATCCATTTTATAAATGATAAATATACTTGAGAGCCCTATTAAGGGACAGTGTATTAAGTTATAAAGGGTCCGCCATCTAACGTTTTTTTTTTTTCAACTAGTGCTTGTTTCGAGAATGGTAACACTTAGCTCATGTCTGATTTGAGAGATAATTAGTTTTATCCTTCCGCTGAACGAATATGGTTGTGTATACGCTTGAACAACGCTGGGAAATATTGCGATATTACTTTGAAAATCATGGTAATGTTGCAGAATGTGTGCGAAAACTGCGTACGGATTTTGGAAGAAGAGAAGTACCGTCAGCTCCGTATGTTCATCATCTTGTGAAAAATGTGAAAGGAACTGGCATCCACATCGATAAACCAAAGCGTGAAAAGCCAAAAACAGTGCATACACCCGAGAATATTGCTACTGTGGCAGAAAGTGTGCGTGAAGCGCCATCAAGGCATCACTGAGATGAATTTTGCATAAAGACCTTGGTATGACGCCATACAAAGTCCAATTGGTTCAGGAGTTGAAGCCAACTGACCATCCAATGCGTTTTCGCTTCGCTAAGTCGGCCTGCGATCGACTTACAGAAGATGCCGATTTTGCCAAAAAAAAATCATCTTTTCAGATGAAGCTCATTTTGATATTGACGGGTATGTAAACAAGCAAAAGTGTCGCATTTGTGGCACAGAAAACCCGAGTGCATACATTGAAAAGCCGATACAACCAAAACGAGTCACTCTTTGGTGCGGATTTTGGTCCAGAGGCATAATTGGGCCATATTTCTTCGAAAATGAGCAAGGAGTGGCCGTTACAGTCAACGGCAATCGTTATCGGGCCATGTTGAACGAATTTTTGTTCACAAAAATTGAAGATGAGGACATTGGCAACATTCGGTTTCAACAGAACGGCGCTACGTGCCACACATCCGAAGCTACACTCGATGTTTTGCGCCCTGTTTTTGAAGATCGCATTATCAGCCGCAGAGCTGATGTCGTTTGGCCACATCGGCTGCGATTTGACACCGTTGGACTACTATTTGTGGGGGGTGCCCTCAAAGATAAATGTTACGCCAACAAGCCAGAGACAATTGACGCTTTAAAGGACAATATTCGTGAAGCCATTGGTGAAACACAGATGAACACAACCGATAATGTGCATAAAAATTGGACCGATCGTGTAGGCTACTGCATGGCAAGCCGAGGCAGCCATTTAAAGGAAATTATTTTCCATTATTAACCGGAAGGATTGTACTTTCAAATAAAACAAGTAAGAAAATTATAGTCGGTCTAGACCGACTATACGATACCCTATACCATGCGTTTAGAGACCCTATCTCTCAGGCCCAACTAACAGGATATAGAAAATAAGCATAAACCAAATTTGAATGGGATTTTTATTAATTTTTTCAGCTGCAGATATGAAAAAGTTCATATCGGATGCTATATCTATATGGGGACTAGGCCCAAAAATGGACCGATCCTGACCATGTTTGGTGAAGTCTCTTGTATTTTGCAAATTGAGAAGAATCAGTGCAATATTTTTGTCTTTTGATAGATATAAGTGAAGATCGGGAAGCAGCTCTATATGGGGCCTATGACTAAGAGTTGTCCAATAGGGATCATTTTTGGACTACTCATTAATGAGTGTAATAAACGCATACAAACCCAATTCGAGTAAGATCTATATGAAAATTTGGATCTTATGGCAATTTATGTCGATTTCATAGGGGTCATTTGTATGGGGGCTAGGTCTGAACATGGACCGATACTCACCAATTTCAATAGCGTTCATCCCATGGCCGACGAAAGATTAAATACCAAATTTCATCAAAATATATTCATATTTCCGACCTGCAGTTTGATTACAAGCTTTACATGGACACACAGACGGACGGACGGACGGACGGACGGACATCGTTAAATCGAATCAGATAGTGATTCTGATTCGATCGGTATAATTAAAGATAGGTGTAGGTCAAATATTTTTGGTTGTTACAAACAGCAGCACAAAGTCATTATACCCAAACCACATAGTGGTATAGGGTATAAAAAGGAATTTGAGAATATTCAGTAGTTTTTTTTATAGCATTTTCAAAAAAAAAAAAAAGTTATTTGGCGGACCCTTTATTAACTACTGTTTGTTTATTTATAGTTGAATTGTAGTAAATTGTGTTAAATAAACGTTAAAAAAAATATACTACATCAAGAAAACGTATTATTAAAATACCCTTCTAAGAAAATGTACTTTTTTAGAAAAGGATTTTTTTATATATTTTTTATTTATTTAAACTATAATCGTTAGCAATTAAAAATATATAAATTAATTTGTATATATATTGCTTGAGATATAACTTAATGGTATTGCAGCAAATATAAGTCAATTATAATATAAGGAAAGGGGTAATTAGAAACTTACCGTTTTAACGGAAAAAATATAGAAAAAACCAATTGAAAATGTATAAAGTTAAATTAATTCTTCTAATAACTTCAAACAAAAGTTTGCAGAAACATTGACTCTACATATTTCTTATTGAATCATAATTTGAAGATCTGTTTCGGTATTCGAATCTTTGCGTTAATTTTCTGACTACTGTTTCAAACATATCTTTGACGTTACTGGTCAAAATCGAGAGAAAATGGTTTAAGAAATCATAGGTCACAAGATATCGCCTTACCTATAAAGTTTATAGATATACATTTAGGAAATGCATGCATAAATAACATTGGAAAATGTTTTTTCTATTTACTTGTTTTAATTATAGGCTTTAAGAATACAAGTCCTAATGTTTTATAAATTTTGTAAATTGTTTTATATCCACTATATCAGTTATCCGCCACGTTTTAGTTTCGAAGAGCAAATTCTAAATAACCTATGATGTGGTGGGCACAATTTTCTTATTATTTTCAAAATTATAATGAGTCTTGAAGTAAGAATGGAAATAATGAATAAAGTAACGAATTTATACTCGTATAGCAGTATATTAGGATTAACTTCAACTCTAAGCGGTATCTCCGCAAAGAGATATAAAAATATTACACACAGAAAAAATATGTTGGAATTCGGTTAAAGCTAGAAATATTTGTTAAAGTAATAAAAAATTTTATTGTATAGAGTGTTTTTTCCGCTTAGATAAAACTTAAAAATATGTTAGATGTCAAATTAACTGTGGTACTCCAGTCATTTTTTAACACTACAACTGTTGTAAGTTGGAAACTGGCCCCATGTATTTCTCAAGAAAACATCGGCAATAAGGATCATTTTTGGCTTAAAGAGTTTGCTAGTAAACAAAATTGCCACATATGGGGTGAGAACAATCCATAGTAGACCTATAGACTCCATTACACGCGGTGGCATCATCGGACTTTATTTCTTCAGAAATAAAGTCGGAGCTCGCATTACGGTCAATGGATATTTGTGGACTTCTGACAAAAGAACTTAAGCCGAGATAAGAAAATTGTCCAGATTTTTTATCAAATATGTAAATTTTTAAAGCGCATCTTTTGGTCTAATCGCCATATTTCTACGATATTTAGTTACAAATATATTATGTACGACAATTCAACTTATATCGAGATTTTAACAAAACCACTTATTTCAGATATGTCGAAAAACGGATAAAAATTTTAAATAAACTTTTGACAAAACATCTTATCTCGTCATAGTGGTCCACGTTTTTTTTGTAATTTGCTTTTCACAAAACAACATAATTCGAAATAAGTGCTTTTATCAAATGCGATGTGTACTTATATGGAAATATGTTGATTTTTTTCATCACTATGCGTTGAACTATCATTGAGACAACACATCTTATCCCAACATAAGTGTTTTTGTCAAAATTAAAAGCTTAAAAAATATTTTTTATATCTATTTGACAGATTTTCTCAGGTGCATACAATAAAAAAGTAAATAAATAAACTCTTTAGTGTGGCAAGAAACAACACTAAAATGGAGAGAGGACGGCTGCTCACAGCTGTGGCAAAGAAAATGTCAAGTTTTAAAGAATATATACCATCGGAAAAAAAGTTTGTTATGAACGAAAGTGTTGCAATGCTGAATTGTGAAGAGGCAGCTATTGTAAAGAAAAGGTCATATCGAACAAAAAATTTATTAGTAAATAATATTGACAACAAAGAAAACTTTTCCAAGCTAGATCGTGGAGAGGGTTCAATATGGGAAGAACTTTCTAATGAAGCAAAAACTTCAAATGATGTCGGAATGATTTACAGTATGATATCAAAAATGCGCCCCATAGAAAAAACAAGTAAGAAAATTATAGTCGGTCTAGACCGACTATACGATACCCTATACCATGCGTTTAGAAACCCTATCTCTTAGACCCAACTAACTGGATATAGAAAATAAGCAAAAACCAAATTTGAGTGGGATTTTTATTAATATTTTTGGCTGCAGATATGAAAAAGTTCATATCGGGTGCTATATCTATAAAGGGACTAGGTCCAAAAATGGACCGATCCTGATCATGTTTGGTAAAGTCTCTTGTATTTTGCAAAAATATATACAAACAAAATTTGAGAAGAATCAGTGCAATATTTTTGTTTTTTAATAGATTTAAGTGAAGATCGGGAAGCAGCTCTATATGGGGTCAAAGCGATCATTTTTGGACTACTCATTAGTGGATGTAATGAACGCATACAAACCCAATTTGAGTAAGATCTATATGACAATTTGGATCTTATGGAAATTTATGTCAATTTCATATGGGTAATTTGTATGGGGGCTAGGTCTGAACATGGACCGATTCTCACCAATTTCAATAGCGTTCATCCCATGGCCGATAAAAGCTTATATACCAAATTTCATCAAAATATATTCATATTTGCGACCTGCAGTTTGATTACAAGCTTTACATGGACACACAGACGGACGGACGGACGGACGGACGGACATTGTTAAATCAACTCAGAAAGTGATTCTGATTCGATCGGTATAATTAAAGATGGGTCTAGGTCAAATATTTTTGGTTGTTACAAACAGCAGCACAAAGTCATTATACCCAAACCACATAGTGGTATAGGGTATAATAATTGATAATAGTGGAAGCGAAGTGGGGAGTCAAAGCGATATTTTTCATGAAACTGATTTCGATGATTCTGATTTTATTCCTTCGGAAAACAGTTCCGATTCAGATTTAGATTCTAATTCAGAAAGCATTCGAGCCATGGGTAATATTTTAGAGCCGAACTTAACTAATTTGAACACACCGGTGCTAAATGAAGAGGAATTATTTGCACCACCGAAACATTTTAAAAAACGTAATACAGATTTAGGAAATGAATATGTTACTTATAAAAATCAAATAATTCCTGCCAGAAGATCTCATAAATTAGAGAATTATAGTCAAAAGTGTCATATGAAAATCAATTTCGAGCAGCAAAAAAAACATTTTCGAAGCTTACTGGAGTTTGGAAGAGTACAATAAACGTCGTCAAATTTTAACGAACTTAATTGAAGTGCAGAATAAAAAGACTTGCAGTCTTCTTCAAAAGTCAAAAAAGCCAAGGAATCGACCATACGTTTATTTGTACAATTCTAAAATTCACGGTCAAAAAATAAGAGCATGTAAACAATGTTTTTTGAAAATATTTGGCGAAACTGAACAAAGCGTAAAAACTATTTGCAAATATAAAACACAAGAATTTTCTGGACCTGCTTTTAATGACCGACGTGGTATACATGCACCTGTCCACAAAATATCTCTTGAGAGACACAATGAAGTTGTTGAATTTATAAATGAATTTCCGAAATACCAAAGTCATTAAAGTCGCAATCATACTAAGAAGGTTTATTTTCAACGTGGTCTTAACCTCGCAACATTGTATACACAAAAAAATCTTTTCAACCTGTGTCGGAGACTAAATTTCAAGAAATATTTCATACTTTAGATATTAAGTTTAAGAAATCTCAACTTGATTTGTGCACTCGCTGTGAAATAATAAAAGCAAGAATAAAAAATTCACATAATGTTGAAGAAAAATTAAAGCTTTCGCCATGATGCGGCAGATTTCTCCTATGAATGCGAAAAAAAATTGATAAAGACCTTTCCAAATGCGATAAATCTGTAAAAATGTTTTCATTTGATTTGCAGCAATGTCTACCAACCATATATTTAAATGCATCCATATTTTTTTTACAAACGTCCTTTATGGACTTTTAAACTTACGATGCATGATGGTGCGACGAACAAAGCTTATTGTTATATTTGGGATGAAACTATAGCAAAACGTGGCGCAAATGATATAGGCTCCTGCATTTTTAGATGTCTTCTGGGCTTACCAAATTCAGTAAAGCATGTTATTTTATACAGCGATTCAAGCCCTGGTCAAAACCGGAACTCGTATATCTGTGCAATGTTTTCGAAAGTCCTAGAAGAGAATCAAAGTATTGAAACCATTGATCACAAATTTCTTGTTGTAGGTCATACCCATCTTGAATGCGATACAGTTCACGCAGTTTTAATACAATATCCATACGATTGGGCGAACTTAATTGCCGCTACAAATACCAAATATATTGTCCACGAATTGAAAGAGGAAGACTTTTACGATTTTCAAGCTCTATTAAAAGATAAATATACAAATTATAACTGCAGATTTGTACAAATATTTATTTTATTTCTATATGTTTTTAATAAACTTGAAATGTTTTCTAAAGAACCAACTTATTTCTAATATTTTGTCATTTTTGCATTTGAGAAATGAACTCAAGTACACATAAGTACTGAAAATTAAATACTTTCGAATGAAATCTCTCGTGATAAATGAACTTATCTCAGAATAAGTTGAATTTTGTTCCAAAAATCCGTGCGACAAAACAACTTATCTTATATTTTCAAAAATTTATATAATTTTAAAATAAAAAAAGATATATTTAAATAAATCGAAATTACAGAATGAAATTGCTTAATAATGCAAAAATATCACTTTTCCTTAAATTCATACACAAGAAGTTTTGGTCAGTAATTAAACAGTATTATTGCTCTCCTGAAAAATTTTAAAATAAGACATAAGTTCTTTTGTCAAAAGTCGACAGATACTATAACCGCACCATGAATATGGATGATATTGGTCCGGGTGAGAAGTGATTTCATGATGATGGCGCATGTCGTGTGGCGCCATGGCGACCGCAACTATCGACTTATTGAAAACAAAATTTGGCGATAACTTGATTACGAGTAATGGGCCTTTTCATTGGCCTCCATGGTCATGCATTTTGACACGTCTCGATTATTTTCTGTAGGGCTAATAAAGTCACCAATTTATGCTAATAAATCAGCAACAATTGAAGCACTGGAGGCCAAGACTATTCGTGATATTCGCACTGTTTTAAAATCTCCCAAGAATTTTATCAGTATACCGCTCTGTGGTCATGGTTTAATGAGTTATTGCTGACGTTTGTAACTACCGAAGATATTTGACCTAGACACACCTCTTATTATACCGTTCGACTTGTAATCACTTTCTGAGTCGATTTAGCGAGATCTGTCTGTCTCTCAGTGAGTCAGTGTAAACTTTATAATCAAACTACTAATCTAAATATGAATATATTTTGATGAAAACTGGTATATTAGTTTTTAGCGTCCATATGAAAAACGCTATTGAATACTGTGGAAATCAGTGCACTTTCAGACCTAGCCCCATAAACATAATCCATATAAGAATGACTAAAATTGTCATAAGATCCAAATTGTCATATAGATATCGATAAAATTTGATATATGGGTGTCCATTATACCCACTAATCAGTAGGGCAGAAATAACCCGTGCATAACCATAGTCCATATATACATTTGTCTTATAATTTTGAGAAAAGTAGTAACTTTACTATATATGGTTATGATCTGTCAATTTTTGGTCCAGTCCCCATATATAAATAATATCAGTTATGAACCTTTTCATATTTGTATGGCACAATCTCCAAACGATGGTATAGGTCTTGTAGCGTAACACAACTTTTGTAGTGTGCTGCATAATACCCACAATGCATACAGTACAATATTTGAAAATGCGGAAGTAACAAATATCAATATTGTTGACCGCTGCATTTACGAAACATTGTATGAATGTGTATGCTGTTGTTGTAGGTTGTTGTTACGCTGGCACACTTATGTTTATGCTGACCCAAGTGCAGGTATCACGTTATTGTTAATATAGGTTAAAATATTTATATATAAAGAAGAACATTTTTTTAAAAGCATTCATTAATATTCAATTAACAATCATTAATAATCAATTAATAATAATTTTAACAATAAAAGACCCAGCTCCAAGATTGAGCTGAAGAATTGTTAATAAATAAATACAATTAAATAATAAAATATTAATACTTGTTATGTTGTTTTGTATATGCGAACCTTTTTACTATAGTCTAGATTAACTATAGCTTACCTAATTGGTGTTTTTCTTATGTTTGATATTAATAGAAATATTTTGGCTAAGGCAATAATATTTGAATACTAAAATTTTTGATTTGTTGACAAAAAATTTACCCGCCCGAAAAAGATGATGGGAGCGTAAATATTAAAATGAAAAAAATATATGTTTACAAAATTCTTTCCAACAACAATTTATAAGAACATTTTAATTATTTTGATTTCTTTTCTTTTTCGCACACAAGGAGGGCGCCATGATGACCGATGTTATATTGCTGGACACCATGATACAACATTAAGTTGTATTTACTTATGTATATATTGTTATTATTCTGTTTGTAGCACATTTAATATACAATCAAAGTCCTTCATAACATGTGCAATCTTCATTTTGACACAACTCCATGTTGCGAAGAGTTGTTTCTCATTATTTCTAACGGGAAAAGCAAAACAATATTTTATGAGAAAATTTATTGAAAATATAATTTGAAATTCAATTGATAGAATTGTATGGTGGATATTAAACTCATGAGAATATGTTTTGTTCATGTGTAGTTGCAGGATTAAGTGGATACAATGTTGCAATATCAATAAATAAGACCGCGTTACAAAATAAATAGAGATTAATATACTTTTAAATTACTTTTTTAAGGTCTAGTTGAGTAAATCACTTATATCAGTCATATTTTCCCCATATAAACACACTTGAAATTTTCAAACGCAAGTCGGGCCGGGAAGGCGTGGTCCCACGGGCGTGAAATTTTTGGAGAGTCATTGTTGCATCAAGCCTCAACTTTTTGAGTGGTGAGACTTAAACATTTTCATAAGAAAAAATTGCCCATACAAATAACGGACACTCCAATGTATATAAAGGGTCTGCCAAATAACTTTTTTTTTTGAAAATGCTATGAAAAAAAACTACAGAATATTATGTCAAATTCCTTCTTTTATTTGAAAGTACAATCCTTCCGGTTAATAGTGCAAAATAATTTCATTCAAATGGCTGCCTCGGCTGGCCATGCAGTAGCCTACACGATCGGTCCAATTTTTAAGCACATTATCGATTGTGTGCAGCTGTATTTCACCAATGGCCTCACGAATATTGTCCTTTAAAGCGTCAATTATCTCTGGCTTGTTGGCGTAACACTTATCTTTGACCCACAAATAATAGTCAAACGGTGTCAAATCGCAGCTCCGAGGTGGCCAAACGACATCAGCTCTGCGGCTGATAATGCGATCTTCAAAAACAGGGCGCAAAACATCGAGTGTAGCTTCGGCTGTGTGGCACGTAGCGCCGTCCTGTTGAAACCAAATGTTGCCAATATCCTCCTCTTCAACTTTTGTGAACAAAAATTCGTTCAACATGGCCCGATAACGATCGCCATTGACTGTAACGGCCACTCCATGCTCATTTTCGAAGAAAAATGGCCCAATTATGCCTCTGGACCAAAATCCGCACCAAAAAGTGACTCCTTTTTTGTGTATCGGCTCTTCAATGCATGCGTGCGGGTTTTCTGTGCCCCAAGTGTGACAATTTTGCTTGTTTACATACCCGCCAAGATCAAAATGAGCTTCATCTGAAAAGATGATTTTTTTTTGGCAAAATCGGCATCTTCTGTAAGTCGAACCCAGGCCCACTTAGCGAAGCGAAAACGCATTGGATGGTCAGTTGGCTTCAATTCCTGAACCAATTGGACTTTGTATGGCGTCATACTAAGGTCTTTATGCAAATTTCGTCTCAATGGTGCCTCCGAAATGTACAGTTCTTGAGAACGACGGTGAATTGATGTTGATGGCGCTTCACGCACACTTTCTGCCACAGCAGCAATATTCTCGGATGTACGCACTGTTTTTGGCTTTTCACGCTTTGGTTTATCGATGAGGATGCCAGTTTCTTTCACTTTTTTCACAAGATAACGAATATACGAAGCTGACGGCGCTTCTCTTCTTCCAAAATCCGTACGCTATTTTCGCACACATTCTGCAACATTACCATGATTTTCAAAGTAATGTCGCAATATTTCCCAGCATTGTTCAAGCGTACACACAACCATATTCGTTCAGCGGAAGAATAAAACTAATTATCTGTCAAATCAGACATGAGCTAAGTGTTACCATTCACGAAATAAGCACTAGTTGAAAAAAAAAACGTTAGATGGCGGACCCTTTACTAGCTGTAACCCGATGTGGTTCGCTACACCCATCGTTAAGAAATAAATAACTGGGAATACATTTTGTGGAAAACTGTTTACTTAATTATATTACTTATATCATTGGATGAAAAATAGATTGATACAATTATTTTTTTTTATCATTAGATTACATATGTACATATGTAGAATAAATGAAATTTTGTCTGGCACTGGCCGGAATTAATATATAAGTTTTAGTTTTAAGATTTGAATAACTTATTGTTAGTTCACAAACCTATGTGAAGATTCAATAAATAAAGACGAGTTACAAAAAAAAAAAAATGGCGATTATTGATTTTTTGCGACTTTTGATTTGGCGATTTTTGTTTTTGCAGTTTTTGACTTGGCGATTTTTGATTTTTGTTACCAGCGATTTTTGGGTTTGGCAATTTTTGATGTACGCTATTTTTTTTTTTATTTTGGGCGATTTTTTATGATTTTTGATTTCGGCTATTTTTATTTTGGCGATTTTTGTTATTCGCGATTTTCAGTTTTGGCAATTTTTGTTTTAGCGATTCCACTTCTAGTTCCCAAGACTGTTCACTTTGGTAATTAATATACCTTTCAAAAGTTTGAAGACTATCATTTTCATAGCACTTCATATTTTTTTGTATAGGAGGTGCCACGCCCATTTGTCCGATGACAACCAATTTTTGGGAAACTTCTTCACATTAATAACTTATGAACTCAGACAAAGTCCCAAGGCTTTTTCTATCATAGTACTCCAGTTATATGACATTAAATATGTTATTTGTATGGGTGTTGACACGCACACTGGTCCATCCCACCCATTTTTTATTTGACTACTCACATTAATAACTAATGAACTTAGATAAAGCTGCAAGGCTTTCACTATTACAGTACTCCAAATATATGACATTTTTTGGGTTACCACGCCCACTGGTCTGATCCCGCTCATTTTGTATCTAGTACTTTTGCTGATATCTTACCAATTCACACTAAGTCCCAAGACTTGATCTATAACAGTACTCTAGATATATGACATTAAATATTTACTTTGTGTGATGGGTGCCCATCCCAACCATTTTTTGCTCGCCTCCTCAAATTAGTTCAATATGTTTATGTATATAGTTTCGTAACTCTTGCTCTCGTAATAATCCAGATGTTATAAGATAAAATTACATGTTAAAAAGTCGCCTTGTATGGGAGGAGCCACGCCCACTTACAAAATCAAAAAATATAGCCTATTTTTCCTTCCGGATAGTCAGTTACCTACTGTAAGAAATTCAAGACGATCCGCTCAGTGCTGTGGTCTCCTTTAAAAACCACAAACAAACGTACAAACAAACATACACAACTCAACTCAATTTTTGCAACTCAATATTTGCACATAAAATATATGTTTATGACTGTGGTCACAGGCGATAACTGCCTAAGTCTACTTAACCCTTAAATGCGTAGTGTAGCCATATGGCAACAAACCGTATTTTTCATTAAAAACCTCCGTTTGGGACACAAAAAAGTAATTTAGTGCATTTGGGCCTCTTGTATACACAGACTCGTCTAATATTTTTCCTAAACTGTTTTGACAATCAAAAAAAATAGTGGTTTTGCTGTGTATATTCGTTGAAATTCTTGCACACTTGTTTTTTTTCGGAAAAGTGAAATTTTCAAAAAAAATAAAAAATAAATAAATAAATATCTTAAGTGTGTTAATCTTCCGATAAAATTCAGTTTGGATTTAACTAAGGTATACTTTATTAATATCAATAATAAAAATTATAAAAAAAAATATTAAAAACTGTTAATAATACGCAATTACTCTTTGTAGCTATTTGGCTACATAGTGTATTTATTGATAAAGTGATGTGACAAGGAATATAATCATGATCTTTTGGACTGCCTAATGGGACATTGCAAAATACCCTTAAAAGCAGAAAATGTTATCTGAGACTATTTTACCATTTGCTTCATTTGACAACGGTAAATTCTTGGTTACCATACAAAGAGGTTCTTAAACAAAATTGGACTATGGACTCCGAAATTCTTAATCAAGCAAAAGCCGAGCTGAGCTAGCAGAGTGCTTCTGTACAACACAAAAAGCAGCAAATACGCGCATTGTTGAACAAAAATTCATATAAAATAGAAAAATGACCTGCACAGCGTGCTCCACCTCCAGATATTCGACAGGATCAGGATGGCCACTGGCCCGTTACTGTGGATGATAAAATGATATGCAAATTTCGAAATTGCAAATCATTTCGCTTAATAAATGCACCGTGTAACCATTTGGCAACAAACCCAAACAATAATCTCTTTTTTGTTTATATAAAAATTTTTCTGTATCATTTTCAGAATACATACGTCTTCAGTAATCATACATCAAAAATGGTTTAAAAAGAAGGGATAGTACATTTAAGTGTTAAGAAAAATTTGAGTTATGTACGCTATCATATTCTACTAAAAAACTTTATATTCACGTGAAATCCCCATTTCTCTAACACTGTTTTTTATAAAGATATTAATAAAAAATATACTGACTTATATAAAGTTGTTTTTCTCGAAAGCATCATGCATTAATGCTTGTGTTATGCTATATGATTCATTCTCAACATTTCTGTGTATGTATCTTAAGCTATATCTTAACCGATTTTGTTCTCATACAGTCTATTTTCATAAAACATTTCTTTCACATCTCTGAAGATTATTTTTTCAGTGTTTGTTACTAACTCGTTTAATTAACCGCGAACTATATATATCTGCGAGTGAACAATAAAATTTTCAATTCCCAATGTGATAATTGTATGTGATAATATTATTCGACATTAGCATTAACATAATTTCAGGTAACAAGTATAATACAATCACATTCAATTGCGACTCCTCTACATCCAACTTTTTTGTACTTAGTATATTTTCTTTACTTAAAACGTAGCCAATGTAACAACTAAAAATACTTGACTAACTATTTATTATATCGATATAATAAGACCATTATTTGGCATAGTACCAATATAAAAATAATACACGATATGAACTTTTTCATATGCATGTAGAAAAAAAGTATGAATATTATAGTCGATCTAGACTGACTATCCATTATCCCACACCTTGGATATTGATAACTCCATATTGAGTAAACCAACATAGTTTCCTAAACAAAAATATAAACCAAATTTGAAATAATCTAACCCATAAAAATAAAGTTTTTATTAAAACTCTTTCTTTCCTTATGCATATGAGTTTTGAATATTTCCGTGACTGTGTGCGCCTATCTTAAAATTAATCTTTGGCTATATCAAGTCTATGGACCAAGCTTCAGATCGATTGGATGAGGGGAAATGGGTTTTTGTATCTTTGTAACTATGCGTCACTTCACAGGAAGTATATCGAACAAATTTGAGATTGATTGGATGACGGTAAATGGGTTTTAACCCTCTCCGTGACTGTGGGTGACGCGTGACTATGCGTGACCATGTCAAAGGTTTTTTTTTCAGAGCAAGTCTATCGACCAAGTTTCAGATCGACCGGATAGGGAAAATGCCATTTAGATAACTCCGTGCCTGTGCGTAACTATGCGTGACTGTGCGCGACTATGTCAGATTTAATCTTTTTTCACAACAAGTGGAAATGGGTTTAGATCACTACGTAACTACCCGTGACCATGCGTGACTGTGCGTGACTATGTCAAAGTTTATCTTTTTTCACAGCAAGTCTATCGACCTAGTTTCAGATCGATCGGATAAGGGGAAATGGGTTTTAGATCACCCCGTGACTGCGAGAAACTATGCGTGACTGTGTGTGACTACCGCAAAAATAATCTTTAGTCACAAAAAGACTATGGGCCAAGTTTCAGATCAATTGAGTGAGGGGAAATGGGGCCAGCCAGGACAGACATACAGAGAGTATGAGTTAAACGAAAGAGTTTAAAAAATAAGCAATATTTTTATTTTTAATAGATTTAAATACATTATATTTTCATCGAATCTGTGACTAAGAGTAATCCTACAGATGTTAGTATTGGACTACTGATTAATGCGTCTAATAAAACATATAGACCAAGTTTTGCCGATGTCCTTGGGTCTTATGGCAATATATAATAAGTCGATCTCATTGGGGTCATTTGCATGGACAGTAGGTCCGAACATGTATCGATTTCCATAATTTCAATATCGATCGATAGCTTCTAAATATGCAAAATTATATATAAATACAGACAGACATACGGACGGTCGAACAGACGGATATCACAAAATCAACTCTGATAATGATTCTGGGTCTAGCTCAAATATTTTTAGTAGCCACAAACATTTGCACAAATGCTACAAATACATATCAATATCACAAAAAAAAAAATTTTTGTTTTTTTCAAACATTTTATTTATCTAAATAATAACGATATTAAGCAAATATCAAATATCACTACTACATTAAATAAAGCACAATATCAATTTAATTAACTTTTATGCACATATGTATGTATTAATAACAATTTCTATACGTAAGATCAAGGACGTGCAAACTTTTTAGTTTTCTGCTTTCATTTGTTTCATCAAGTAAACATATTGCAAGCACATTTGTATGATGGCTTTAATCTGTATGGGTATCTTTGTGTATGCTGGCGGGTTATTTCTTTTTCTTTTGGAACGTTTCCCTTCAATACATTCGTACGTGAGTATATAATTAAGGATAACCCTAAAAAATAATATTGTTCGTATTCTGTTACAGGTGTATAACAGTTCTAAAAACTATATATACTTACTGATAACCAACTCATGCTCGTTTATCAAAACGTTCGTGGGCTAAATACGAAATTAATAAATTTATTAATCCAAAGCTATGATTTTCAATATAAATATTCTTTCATTCACTAAAATATGGTTAAATCATATTTAAATATGGAAATACTTTGTAACAAATATCAAATATAATGGAGAGATACAGGTGGTGATCATATTGGGCGAGGTGTAACTATTGCAGTTTCTTCTCATACTGAATTTATTTGCGTAAAAATAAATCTAAAAAATAAACAAATATTTATAACCTCTTATATCCCTCCATGCGCTGATCATTTTGTTTATGAAAACCATCATGGAGCTATTTAACATGTGGTACAATCTTCAAACTCAGCGGATTCTGTTTTTGTTCTTGGCGATTTTGATTTACCAGATATCTCATAGAATTACACACCTGACTCTCCAAATTAGCCTTTATCAAATAAATGTTAATCACAACGTCAATGGAAAACTGCAGGATTTAGTATTCGGCAATGATCCAAATGAATAAATTATAATACGATCCTGCCCCGTCACCAAACCAGAAGACCGTCACCATCCCACTATTGAATGTCCGTTTCCTCTTTCTCATGTTCGCAAGAGTGAAAGCATTTTGTATAAACTAACTAGCCGTAACCCGATGCGCTTCGCTACACCCATCGAAACTAATTAAATAACTGGGAATAAATTTCTTAGAAAACTATTTGAATTATTTTTTGGCGATTTTTGCAATTTTAGATTTTGGCGTTTTTTGATTTTGGCGATTCTTTCATTTTTGATTTTTGATGTTGACGTTTTTTAATTTTGGCGCTTTTTGTTTTGGCTATTTTCGGGTTTGACGATAATTGATTTTGACGTTTTTGTGATTTTTGTTATTCGCGAATCACGATCTCGCTACTTTCATTTAGATGATTTTTGATTTTGTCGTTTTTTGTTGTGATTGATTTCTGATTTTGGTAATTTTTTTAATTTTGTAAATTTTTGATTTTGACGATTTTTGTTATTCGCGATTTTCGGTTTTGGTAATTTTTGACTTTGGCGATTTTTGGTTTTTTTTTTGCTATTTTTAATTTTGGCAATTTTTGCGAGTTTTGATTATGGCGATTTTTGGCTTTAGCAATTTTTGTTTTTTGCAATTTTTATTTTAGCAATTTTTGATTTTTGGAGATTTTTGTTACTCGCGATTTTTTGTGTTAGTGATTTTTGATTTGACGATTTTTATTTTTCAGGATTTTGCCGATTTTTGAATTTTGCGATTTTAGATCTTGGCGATTTTTGTTTTTGTGATTGTTGTTATTCGCGATTTTGGGATCTGGCAATACTTATTTTTGCCAATTTTCGTTTTTAGCGATTTTTGTTTATGGCGATTTTTGCTTTTGGGATTTTTGATATTCGAGATTTTCGGTTTTGGCGGTTTTCACTTTGACGATTTTTGTTTTTTTTTTTTGTGATTTTTGATGATTTTTGCTTGTGGCAATTTTTGATTTTGGCGATTGCACCCATATTTTCCACGACTGCTCACATTGGTATTTAATGTAATTGTCAAATTTAAAAGACTGTCATTTTCATAGTAACTTATGCTTTTGGTATAAGAGGTGCCACGCCCATGGTCCAATCCCGTTCACTTTTTGGGCTACCTGCATTAATAGGTCATGAACTCAGACAATGTCCCAAGGCATTCTCTATTGCAGTACTCTAGATATATGACATTAAATATACAATTTGTATAGTAGGTGACATGCCCATTGGTCGGATCACGCCTATTTTCCGCAACTCTGGTAATTATTTTAATACATACTGTGAGGACCCAATTTCCTGCAGACCGAAATTGGACACACATTGAAGGTCCATAGAGGAAGAGACATAGACCAGTGAATTACATTCATCATGACCCACACAACGGACCGGTGAAGCACATTCATCATGACCCACACTACGGATCGGTGAATTACATTCATCCAAACATAGTCACAATCACGACAGGGAGCGAATTACATTCACCACGACGTCGGACGATGAATTACATTCACCATAACACACCACGGACCGTTGAATTACATTCACTCAGACACAGCTACACACACTTAACATCAAACCACACACCACCCTTCTCACCAATCATACAACACTACACACAGCCACACACACATCAACCATCCAACCATACATACAGCCACAAGCACTAACCATCAAACCATACACGCAGCTACAAAAACTTCCCATCAACCACACATA
This sequence comes from Cordilura impudica, assembly GCA_963682025.1. Lineage (NCBI taxonomy): Eukaryota > Metazoa > Arthropoda > Insecta > Diptera > Scathophagidae > Cordilura > Cordilura impudica. The sequence goes on along the minus strand of OY821519.1, from coordinate 194,440,806 downwards.
TATACCAAGGAGCATTTAATATGACACGTAGCGTTATTGTCTGAAATATTTGACGTATTTCAATATTTGAAGTAGTAGCTCCCGCCCCGTAGGTGAATATCATAAATCCATACAGTTATGTAAATTCTAATCTTATTGTCAACATTAATTTCACATTTAGGTGTTAACATCCATTGTAGATATTTCAATTATATATTTAATTGTTCTCTCTTGGCTTTGAAATGTTCTTTCCAAGCCACCCATCTGTCCACTACGAACGAATGATACAAACAGAAAAAAAAATATTCTAAAGCTTAAAGTTTTAATTTTCGGTTATATCAATAGAAATTTTTTAGCAGCTAACCATTTGCTATTGTGATAAAATATTAAGTGTTAGGGCAATATAATTTTAGTTGCAATCAAATCAAATTTCGGCAATAAATTTGGTAGCCACAATGACTTTATTTTCTGTGTATACGAGATTAGCGAGTACACACAGAAAACGGATTCATTGCGGCTAGCGAATTTTTTGCCAACCGAATTAAAAATGAAGTTAATAACCGAATTTTGGGCTGATTAGGATTGGGATTCTGTTGCCCTAACAGTAAAAGTTTTGACAGTATAGAACATAATTAACTGTAGTTTAATTTCGGTTGATGCAATCGAAAATACTGTTGTTCGAAATTAAAACAATTCGGTTGGAAAATTTTTTTTCTGGGTGTAGTATAAACATAAACTAATATAGTCCTCTGTCTTAGGGTATTCTATCGTCCAACGATGGTTTTATGTATTATACCCTAATGCCATAGACGACCAGTAGTGCTCTATTGGGAGTTATTTCAGAAGATTTTCGGATCTAATGCCGCACACTAGACTGCGTCGAAATCTTAAGCATTACGGATAAACCAGTTTGAAGTTGACATATATGGTAAGCTGATCGAATGTCATGAAGTACTCTCTGTGATTATTAGATAAGCTGGACACTAGACCGGTCGTTAAAAATAAATTTTGAAGTGCCGGGCAGATTCTGTTTCCTTTTGGTCTAAAACCATTAAATTTAAAATTTGGGGCTGATCGGATAATATTTAGTGGCCGCGCCCATCAACCAAAAATTTAAATACACGAAATATATGGAAAAAATTTATATTTACCAAATATTCTTCAAATTAAGTGCACAAAAGAGAATATTTTCTACAAAATCTAATTGATTACGACTAGCAATGAAATTATCTTTCTAATAAGTCATCAATTTCCAAAATTGGTTAATTATTTATTTTAAACACTTATGAAAAGGCTATATATGGGCATTTCTACGGAAGGACGGACTTTTTTGTCGCGTTCGACATACTCTTTAATTGCATATATTTTAGAACCATGCAGTTAGATGTAAATATTTGTCATATTTCTGTGTAGAACGTAAGTGGATCTGTATTTAGTAAAAGAAGAAAGAACAAACTAACTACATGGTCAACAAATATAAGCAATTTAAAGAGTATGTCGAACGCGACAAAAAGTTTACATTTCTGGAGAAATGCCCATATATCGTTTTGAAATATTTCTCTTGCTGTTGCAAAGCAAAACAAAAAAGTACCGTTTCGAGTGGCTCAGTACACAAAATATATGTATTTTGAGTATGTATTCTTTATTTTCACTCAGTCTTGATGTGTGTCAGATATTGTTTAAGGAAAAAGTGCAAATAATTATAAAAAAGAAACGGTAAAAGAATTAAAAGAATTTAATATTGTGTAAATTTGTGTATCGTGTGAATTTCAAAGAAGTAAGTTAGTTTACATGTTTTTCGTGTGGAAATATAAAAAAAATATTAATACATAATATGTTAGCATGACACTAATTGGAAATTTCATAATGGCGGATTTGCCAACAACATCTTCTTCAATTACTACTCGAAGTTCAGTGGATTCCAATATTATTCTTATTGGCCGAATATTACACCAAATATTGGGAGCTAAATTACCCTCAAATCGTCAAGTTTTGCAAGTATTCTTTTATAATATGCGAATCGCAAAATTTTCATCCAAAGAGAGTGCAAATTTATCTGTAAATATGGCATCAGTGTTTTGGCAACAAGCTAGAATACCAATACGTGAAGAACACAAATGTTGTGAAAAACTAATTAAAATTTATGATGAATGGAACCGTGTTAGGAAAACTTCTTCGAAAGGGAAACCACACAGTAAACAAGGAGAATTTGTTGGAAAATTGGATGATCTCTTCGACATTGCCCATGCAAATGCTTTGCAAATGATTACTGTCGAAGAAGACAGACAGTTTTTATTAAAACAAAGAGAGAAGGGACGTCCGGGTTGCATGGCTGGTGTCGATCTTAAAATGTACTCTCAAGAAAAACGTTCAATTGAGCGAAAAGATAAAGAGGAAGCGCGAAAGAGGAGACACTCAGAAATGTTAAAGCAAAGTATTGGTAGATACATACATGATTTTGTGTTTTTTATAATTTAATAATACTTTTTTGATTCGGCATAAGTGATAGCAGGGGAAGATAATGATGATATGGATGATGATGATGATGAGGTATTAGATCCTACAATGGACTTTGCTACCGATGACCAAGAGAATAGTGGTAAAGAAGAACGTAAAAAAAGAGGCCGAACCCAATGGATCACGCCACGTCTTTCCGCTGCATTAGATGATGCTAAAGTATCGAGTGGAAAAGCCGTACATATTTTGATAGCTACAGCAGAAGCTTTGAAAGTGGATGTTAGTGAACTAGTTATCAATAGAAGATCTATTAATGAAATGCGAAAGAAACATCGACAAATGGAAGAAGAGAACATTCGAACTGGTTTTCAAGAAAATGTAACTTTTTATTTTAATTAAATTATCTCGATAATTTATTCATTTTCTTCATTGTTTTTCATCCATTTGGTTTTTTTCTATAGATAAGCAATGCTCGATCGTTGGTGGTTCACTGGGATGGCAAACTAATGGAATCAACACTTGGTAAAAAAAAGTAGATAGAATTGCAATTCTCGTCAGTTATGATGGTACGTCAAAATTTCTCAGTGCTACCGCTGTAGAACCGTCTACGGGAGAAAACATTGCAACTGCTGTTCGTGACGCATTGGTCAGTTGGAACATTATTGATCGAGTTGGCGCCATGAGCTTTGATACAACTTCCTCCAACACCGGATCAAAAAGCGGTGCAACTGTTTTCATACAAAATTTTTTAGAACGGAAATTGATTCAGCTCCCATGCCGCCACCACATGTATGAAATTGTTTTGAAAAGTGTATTTGAAGTAAAATATTCCGCAACAAGTGCACCCGAAGTACCCATTTTCAACAGATTCGCTGCGGTTTGGGATAACCTTGATCACGAGTTGTACAAATGTGGTCTAGATGATGAAATTGTCCGCTCTAAAATAAGTAACGAAGAATCTGAAGCTATAAAAATATTCTGCAATAATCAGCTGCAGCAAATGCAAATCCGTGCAGATTATAAAGAATTTCTTCAACTTACCTTGACATTTATTGGAGAAGATGGTATGAATTTTTTCACATGCAGTTCAACATCACATGCAAGGTTCATGGGAAAAGGATTGTATTGCTTGAAAATATTTCTTTTTAGAGAGCAGTTTCGCTTAACAGTACCAGAATTCAAAGCTTTGCGAGAAATTTGTATTTTTCTTGTGAAGATTTACATAAGAAACTGGTACGGATGCCCAAACGCCATCCAAGCTCCAAGCCAGGATCTTCAATTTATAAAAAATGCCATCGCCTACGCAGAAATTGATAAAGAAGTATCTGACACAATTTTGTCGAAATTTAAAGCACATTTGTGGTACTTAACACCGGAAACTACAGCCTTAGCATTCTTTGACCCTAATGTTTCACTAGAAGAAAAGCGTGAAATGGTGAATTGTCTACAATCAATAGAACCCAATGTAAAGCTATTGGAAGGGCGAAGAATTGCGGACCCAAAAGTGCTCCACCTCACCTTATTGAGAGATTTTGTCTCTTATAAAACTAAATATTTCTTTTCGGATTCAACTTATCTGCGGCCTTTTTGCAATGCGATCCATCAACATGGGTAGAAAACGAAGACTTTCAAGCAGCATTGGATTTTAGTCGGCAGTTATTTGTTGTCAATGATAATGCAGAACGCGGTGTGAAATTTATGAAAGATTATAACCGCATTCTAACGAAGAATGAAGAACAAAAACAATTGGTCTTTCAGTTTGTTGAAGCATATAGGACAAAATTTCCAACTCATAACAAGTCTACACTCAACTCAGAAATAAGTTTAATCTCTTAATTATTGCTGTTTTCTTCCATTGCCTTTTATATATTATGTTAATTAAGTAAATATAAATTTTTTCCATATATTTCATGTATTTAAATTTTTGGTTGATGGGCGCGGCCACTAAATATTATCCGATCAGCCCCAAATTTTAAATTTAATGGTTTTAGACCAAAAGGAAACAGAATCTGCCCGGCACTTCAAAATCAGACACTTTTTTGGAAAATAACGACCGGTCTACTGGACACTTAAAAGCATTCTCTCTATTTTCCAACACATGTTACTCGTTATTATCATATTAAAATCAACTAGAGCATACGACACCTAAATACCAATAACTAAAACACATTGAATGATACAAAATATATCAGCATACGTATTGTGTCACCTACGTTTCGGTACCCTTCCATAAATATTTAACTTATTTCTATAACCTTAAGAACACAATTACATGAAGGCGGATCAATAAGTCTTTGAAGTTCCCTCCTATTTAATTTTAAATCGACTGTTAATAGACTTTTGTAAAATCTTGAGCAAGCTTCATCATTAAGTTTGTGTTGGGCATCAATTCCCTGAATAGAAAAACTATTTATTGGAAATCGTTTTCAGCTATAAGAATTTATTAGTACGGTAAAAATTTTCATCGTCATTCGTAAATATTTGAAAAAAAAAATTGATTTTTCTGCCTTTTAAAAAAAATTTTATAAAATTTTTGTATCATATACTGTAAAATTAGTTATGCTTGCCAATCACACAAAAATTGTTAAACTGATTCAGTAGACCCTAATTAATTAAATTTAAATAAATCTTTTATAACACACTTCAATAATAAGTGTTGGTGACTACAATAAATATTTCCATTATACTACTTTTTAACAGAAAATGTGTTTACGAAATTGTTAGAAATTACTGGGTACATATATAATATGTATTAATAATAATTTTTCTTTTAGAAGAAGAGAAACCCTTAATTTTAACCTGTTTTGGTAACTTTAAGCAAAAGAAAATATAAATACCACAACAATGTAAGAATTTTTGTTTTTTGCTCTCGTTAAAAAAAATAAAAGGAAAATAACTTATAGTAATTTCTGTAAATTTCATTAACATTTAACATTTTATTTGTACAAATAACAATAGAATCTGGAAAGACACAAAAATATGTCCTTACTATGTTGTGTAGATAAAATTTGCAGAGCTTGTATAAGATATTTAACAGAAAACCTTTTAACATTTTTAAAAAGAAAATCATGAAAACAAAAAATAAACCACAGCCAAAACCAAATAATATTGAGTCACTGGAACAACAATTTAATTGTCTTTTTTTATCATGAAATCTTATAAAGTAAGAAAGGATAGAGGGCATAATGCAGTTGGATAAGTTGTCGTGACTCTACTGAAGACCACAATCATATTTCGTTCGGGCCATGGAAAACATGTCGATAACCTAGGCTCCTTCATTATATGGAGGGAAAAAAGTGTTCAAACACTCGGTCGCACACCCTAGAAATATGCGAATAGCAAAGAACTGAGAAATACAAAGTTTTGGGTCAATCAAAAAACATTTAGAGTTGGCTCAACGCGATTGAAAATTTCAAGTGTGTTTATATGGGGAAAATATGACTTTTTTAGATTTTACGAAAATTTCGTTCTATAGTTTAATTTTTTCGACAAATTGTTATACAATTCGGAATCAGTATTAAATTGTCCTTTCAAAAGGCTAAAAAACTTCAAAATCATATGAAACCTCTCCAAGAAATTGCAAATGACCACTTTTGTGCCAAAAAAAACTAGGTCATGAAATTTGATGGCATTTTTTTCAACTTTGAGAAATTGATTAAAGCCGTCATTCTTTTTTGGTCTCTATACTTATAAGTACTCAGATATGAAGTATTGTTTTATTACCACGTTGTTAAACTATTGCGCATTGAGACCGAAACTGGGAAATTTTTTCGATAAAATTTTCAAAACTTCTTTTTCAAGTTTGAAAATTTTCTTAAACAAAATTTAGGAAAATGGATCTAGCACTTTAAGCTTTTGTTAAATGCACGTTACAGATTGACCGTGTAAATTTCTAAGTAAATCCCTATGCCAAAATTTTTTTTTTTTACAAGGATTTCAGTTTTGCGTATTTCGAGAAAAATGGGATTTTTGTAACATTTTCTATAATATACTCCTAATAAAAGACGATTTATGCAAAAAATTCAAATATTTTTTAAGGGCTGTTGAATTTTTAGATGCGACGCTTTAAATATAATAAACAAATGCGTAGAACTTCCGTTCCTAAAATTTTGGATGAATCCGAGTACGATAACCCATTATTTGCCAAGGCCAGCTTTGGATTTTAAGATATTTTTAAATAAAGATTACCGAAAACGAGTTTTAATATTAAACTCGATGAAACCACTATTTAGAATTTAATAAAAATAATTCTTTTAATTTTTATTTATTTAACCCTTCTGTGTTCCTGGGATCAAAATAATCCTTTGTGATATATCTTTGGTACAATCATCTGCTTATTGCTCGCGAATATAAATTAAAACAACCACTTTTATTATAAGATTATTTTATGTATAAAAACTATATATATTTTATTATTACTTATAAATTCAAACAGTTAATCTTTAGCATGTATTTAACAAAACCTTTAAGTGCCAGATCCATTTTTTAAAATTTTGTTTAAGAACATTTTTTAAAACTTGAAAAAGGAGTTTTCAAAATTTTATCAAAAAAATTTCCCATTTTCGGTCTCGATGCGCAATAGGTTAAGAACGTGGTAATAAAACAGTACTTCATATCTGTTTACTTATAGGTATAGAGACAAGAACAAAATTATGGCTTTAATCAATTTCTCAAAGTTGAAAAAAATTCTATCAAATTTCATGACCTAGTTTTTTTTTCACAAAAGTGGTCTGGGGCATTTGCTATTTCTTGATGAATTTTTATTCGATTTTGAATTTTGATAGCTTCTTGAAAAGGTAATTTAATATTGATCCCGATTCTTACAACAGCTTGTCGGAAAAATTAAACTAAGATAACTTAATAGTGATCCCGATTCTTACAAGAACTTGTCGGAAAAATTATACTATAGAACGAAATTTTCGTAAAATCTCAAAAAAAGACATATTTTCCCCATATAAACACACTTGAAATTTTCAATCGATTTTCGGCGTGACTTTTCTTTATCCGATTGTCCCCAAACTTCACATTTATTAGTTTTGTATTGAACGGTAACAAACTGGACCCCGCCTATCCCCAAAATCGTATTTTCATTTTTACGGACCACTCTAATGTACTTATAAGATCATTGGAGCACCAAAATTATAATTTTTACACAAAGTGATGAAAAATGATGAAAAATGATAACATATTAGAGTAATTAACCAGGAAAATCTTAGATAACGAAAATAGGAAAACTTTTTTATTTATACTTTTGAATAATTCATTGTAACTCCAGAAGTGAAATCATTACTCATAAATACGTTTTATTTTTTGAGCAGCTGCTATTCGTTTTTTATTACATTATGTTCTAATTACTTTGATCATTTTATAAGGTTTTAAATTTTGTTGAACAATTATATAACTTACATCAGTGATTTTATTTTTTAACGATTAGATTATATTTGTCCTTTAGAGCATATTTATTATACAGAAATCGGAAAGCATAAACAAATTACCACTTTTTATGAAATCAACGATATAATATTCAAATAACAAATTTAACTTAATTTAATATTTTATTGAATGATAAAAAATCATTTAAAAAATCCTTTCTCTAATAACACAATGCAAAAGCCATTCTGGGAATGAAAAATTCCAAGTCAGGGTAAAATTACTAGGCCAGCATAGTAAAACCTCCAAGGGGTTTGGCTTTCTCAGGCTAAAAATTTTTTATGTCCTTTTATATATTCTCCTTATGTTGAACCATTCATGATTTCTCATTTTATTATTCAGCAAATAGCTTCAACAAATCAAGTTGGACTAATGTTATCGAATGAAATCTTCAAAAAAATTTTCCCTTTTTTTTTAGAAATCTTTTGAATAACAAATATATTCAGCGCGTATGATTATTATTTATTAGTAGAGTGGAAGAGATGTACGCGTACGTATACGTATGCGTAAAATTTTTAATATTAAATGACACACTAACAAAAATATTTGACCTAGACTCGTCCTTTATTATACCGATCGACTGAGAATCAATTTCTGAGTCGATTTTACAGTGCGTCCGTCCATCTGTGTGTCCATGTAATTATTGTAATCAAACTACGGATCGCAAGTATGAAAATGTTTTCATAAAATTTGGTATATAAGCTTCTATCGCCAATAGGATGAATGCTACTGAAATTGGTAAAAATCAGGTCAATTTGAGACCTAGCCTTCATATATATGACCCCTACGAGATCGACTTAAATTGCCATAAGATCCAAATTATCATATAGATGTCGGTCAAATAGCTTTTGTGTGTGTTTGTTACATCTATTAACCAGTAGTCCAAAAATAAAACCTATAGGAAAATTCCTAGTAATAGTAATAATCTGAATAACAAAAATGCCATTCAAATTTGGTTTATGCTTCTTTTCCATACCCATATAGTTGGACCTAAACTTAAATCCCTAAATGCATGATACATCTTACTTGTTTATCCTATTATTTATATGGATGATTTAAAAGTAATTATTTACTTTAGCCTTAGCTATAATTTTTACGAATTTACTCCACCATTGATTAATTTTACCATGACCATTACATTTTACATCATTCTTCTAGTTTGGAGTATAGGAATAACCTGTGTTTCAATTTATCTATCAATCTATGCTCATATTGTGATAAATTATTGCTCCATCCCAGGCCATGCAAACTAAGTAAAAGAAATTGTTTCTGAACTGATTCGATACTATCCCTACAACATATAAAGAAAATCAAGTTTGTCACATACGGTTTTTACTCCACACTTCAGTAACTATAACGCTTCAGTTCTATCTACGAATGAACTCTCATATTTTGAAGAAAAAACAAAATCAATGTGAGTTCGATCACAGGGGAGATGTGTAAACATCTACACCTTTTCCAATGGTATTTCAGAAAGTATCAAACGTATTTCAGAAAACATCAAATGTATTGCAGAAAGTATCATATATATTTCAGAAAACGTCAAATGTATTTCAGAAATTATCAAATGTATTTCAAAAAATGTATCAAATGTATTTCAGAAAATATCTAATGAAATTCAGAATTAACAAGTAAGAAAATTATAGTCGGTCTAGACCGACTATACGATACCCTATACCATGCGTTTAGAAACCCTATCTCTTAGGCCCAACTAAATGGACATTGAAATTAAGCAAAAAACCAAATTTGAGTGGGATTTTTATTAATTTTTTTGGCTGCAGATATGAAAAAGTTCATATCGGATGATATATCTATAAAGGGACTAGGTCCAAAAATGGACCGATCCTGATCATGTTTGGTAAAGTCTCTTGTATTTTGCAAAAATATATACAAACAAAATTTTGAGAAGAATCAGTGCGATATTTTTGTTTTTTAATAGATTTAAGTGAAGATCGGAAAGCAGCTCTATATGGGGTCAAAGGGATCATATTTGGACTACTCATTAGTGGATGTAATGAACGCATGCAAACCCAATTTGAGTAACATATATATGATAATTTGGATCTTATGGCAATTTATGTCGATTTCATATGGGTAATTTGTATGGGGGCTAGGTCTGAACATGGACCGATTCTCACCAATTTCAATAGCGTTCATCCCATGGCCGATAAAAGCTTATATACCAAATTTCGTCAAAATATATTCATATTTGCGACCTGCAGTTTGATTACAAACTTTACATGGACACACAGACGGACGGACGGACATTGTTAAATCAACTCAGAAAGTGATTCTGATTCGATCGGTATAATTAAAGATGGGTCTAGGTCAAATATTTTTGGTTGTTACAAACAGCAGCACAAAGTCATTATACCCAAACCACATAGTGGTATAGGGTATAAAAAGTAGTTTACCCTACAATACTGAAAAGTTATTATTGTTTATATTAGTGATTTGGAGTCGCAGAAAATATTTAGCAATATTTGAACATATTTGTTATGCACTGGAAAATAAACTATCAAGGGCGGTATTTTAACCGAAAGAAGATGAGGACTTCATTTGTTAATCAGCTACAATATAAACTCCAGGATAAAATTTTGACCGATTTTGAACACGTTTATATCGTGCAACTAACAAAAAGTTCAAAATTGACTTTTTGTATTATAGGTGCGGCCTTTTACTTAAAAACTGCTATTTTACAATAAATTTGCTTTCGTAAAAAAGATCCATCTTTATTTTTCAGATTGATTCTAAAATTTTGGTACTAAGTTTTAAGTAGTTTTTGTTTTATGATTTTTTTGCTTCTCCTATAAAAAAAATGACGATATGTAGTTTTGAAGAGATATTACAAACCCAGTGTGATACATAAAAAAATATGTTTTTATATGGCGCTCTGACTATTTTTCTGAGGCTCAATTGATATTTTCTGAAATTCAATTCATATTTGCTGAAGTAAATTTAATAATTTCTGAAATACATTTGATGTTTTCTGAAATACATTTGATATTTTCTGAAACACATTTGATAATTTGAGAAATACAGTTGATATTTTCTGAAATACATTTGATAATTGCTGATATACATTTGATATTTTCTGAAATACATTTGATAATTTCTGAAACTCAATTGATATTTTCTGAAACTCAATTGATGTTTTCTGAAATACAATTGATACTTTCTGAAACACAATTGATATTTGCTGAAAATCAACTAATGTTTTCTCAAATACAATTGATACTTTCTGAAATTCAATTGCTGATTTCTGAAATACAATTGATACTTTCTGAAATACAATGACATTTTCTGAAAATAAATTAATGTGAAACAAATTGATACTTTCTGAAATTTAATTGATGTTTCCTGAAATACAATAGGAAAAGTGTTAGTAATAAAAAAAACACCTAAGTTTATTTGTGACTTCTTCAAAGTTTTCCTAGAATATATACAAATGAATATTTAAAACTAACGAAAAAGATTTGTGATTTTACTAAACAGACAGCGAACTCGGCGGTTCTGCTTAGTCCCGATTTCCACAAGCAAATTTTAGTTTGCCAAACTTCGTTCGAATTTCATTAAGAATTTCGGTGGCGTTTCCACAGACAAATTTTTGTTTCGAAACTTTTGGCTTGAAGAATAAGAATCAAAACAAACGTCAAAATATTTTTTTGCTGTATATTCATATTGCTGTATTAGAACGATTAATTGCTCTACATCAGGCTGAAACCATTTCAACAACACTTTTGGTTTAATTTTATAATTTTCTATTGTTATTTGTCACACTGATTGTTTATAAAATTTAAATTGTCTTAAAAGTATATCTGACTACAGCGAATGTGAAGCAAAAAGTCAAAAAATTTGTTTCAACGAAAAGAGCAAAAAGGAATTTGAGACCACATCCAACTCCGTACACGAAATTTACCTTTTCTCTTCCCTTCACCCTCTTGCCAACAAACTAAAGAGTTTTCGAACTAGAATTTGTGTAAAATTTGCGTGTGGTAACTACCAAAAAAGTTCTGTCAATAGCAAATACATACATATCGTCACCTAAAATGCAAAAGGGCGTAACAACAAAAAAATTTTAAATCGAGTTTTCGATTGATTATGATGCACTAGACTAAATTACATGTACCTATAAAATTTTGGACTTATACGTCAACAAATAACGATTTTATGTACGAAATTCAAAAGGCCGTAACAACAAGTGCATAAATTTCAAAAACAAAAAGGCGTAACAACACACTTGTGAAAAAAAATATTTTTTTTTTTGAATAAGTAACAATAAGTTGGCTTTGATTTTTTTGTCAATTTATGTTTGTAATTTTTTTGTTTAACAATTACAATAAGTTGGCTTTGAATATTTTCTCAATTTGTTTTTGTGATTTTTTCGCTTCATATTAACGAGCGTATTGGGTGGTGTTGTGAAAAAATTAAAATAAAATATCATTAAAAAAAAATAATATGGAAAATAATTATAATGAAAGTGAACATAACACAAAAAAAACAAATAAAAGAGTGGAAAATAAAAAAAAACGAATGAATGGTAAACCATACGAAGGTTTTTCGAAGGAAAAAGTATGTAAAAGAATGCAAAGAGAATTAAAAGCAGGATGTTCATCAATGTATTGTGATAAAAGTAAAGTTCGGCATTGCAACCTTTTTACAGAAAACATGCGCAAGGAAATATTTGATCGGTTCTGGAAGATGACATGGGACCAAAAAAAAATATATGCAACTAATCTTATCGAACGAATCAATAGAAAACGTATTTATGTCGAAAGTTCACGGCGTTCTGGTACTAACTTATATTATTTAATAAATAATACTGTTCGTGTTCAGGTATGTCAGCAAATGTTTCTGTCCACGCTGGGTATAAGCGAAAAAATGATTAGACTTTGGGTAGTATCCAGTGATTTGCATGGTACCCAAATGTGTCCGGAAGAAAGAAACACTTTGAGATCTATGGATAAAAGAGTAACGAAAAAAAGAAACAAATACGAGGAACGTTTAAACTTTTTCAAAGAATGGTTAGAAGGTGTTCCAAAACTGGAGTCACACTATCGGCGTAAATATACAAGTAAATTGTATTTCCAGTCGGATTTTAAAACATACTCACAATTATATGAATTTTATTGTAAGGAATGTGAGTCTCATAAAGAAAGTTTCATCGCTCCAATATCTTTTCCTATGTTTATGTCTGAACTAAAAGAGAAAAATTTTTCCATATTCAAACCAAGAAATGATATGTGCGATATTTGCTTATCGTATGCTGCAAAAAACGTATCCCAGGAACAGTATGACAGCCATAGACAAGAAATTGAGAACATGAGAGAAGAGAAAGTAAATGACATTGAAAATGCTAAGTCTGGGTTAAGCTTATTGCTGTGTATTGATATGCAAGCTGTAAAACTCATTCCACAATCAAATGCAAATGCATCATACTATAAAATGAAATTGCAAATACACAATCTCACGATTTATAATGTAATTACGCATGACTCTGACAACTATGTCTGGGATGAAACCGAAGGAAATTTGGTTGCTTCAACCTTTGCCACTTGCATAATAAAACACTTAAGACATGTACTATTTCAGTCGCCAAATATGCATCATATTGTTATATACTCGGATGGGTGTTTTTACCAGAATAGAAATGTAGTGTTGTCTAATGCTTTAATTTCCTTCTGTGTTGAAAAAAAAGTTACAATTGAACACAAATATTTGATAGTTGGGCATACTCAAATGGAGTGTGATTCCACACATTCTGTTATTCAGCGTAAAATTAATAATAAGCTCATTAATTTGCCTTCGCAGTTTGTTGATCTTATAAAAGAAGCACGAAGAAATCCACATCCTTTTAAAGTACATCATTTAGATCATATATACTTTCTTGATTATGATTCGCTTCCTAAGAAATATCCTTCTATTCGACCTGGTAAAATACAACTATTTGATGCCGCTCATATTCGCAAAAAAGTTTACTAATTTTATTTTATTTATAGGTAAAAAAGCTGGAGATCCCACGGTTAACATGATTCGTGCCTTGGCATACGACACCAGAGGTATCATTTACTATAAAACAAATATTACCGACGAATATGTGATTCTTCCACAACGAATAGCAAAACAATTCGATGATAAAGAACCTTCCCAATTACATACCCAAAGATTAAAAATTTCGAAGAAGAAATGGGAACATCTTCAAGAACTCAAATCTTTAATTCCTACAGATTGTCATTACTTTTATGACAATATTCCATTTGTAAATTAAATATTATTTAACGTTTTATACTGAATCGTTTTTTCATTTTATTTAATGAATTATTACATACATATTTAACAAATTCATTTTTTTTTTAGTTTTTATCATTTGCAATATTAAATTAACAAATATTTATGTACCTACTATGTAAATATAATGAATTTTTTTTATAATACTTATTGTTAAAAAAATAATAAATTTTATGTTTCATAAATTTAGTACAAAACATGCTAATCTCTTAATAAAGTTAAAAATTACAATTTCTCATATTCAATGTTGTTACGTCTTTTTGTTTCAGAAAAATCCATACCAAAAAGGCGTAACAATCATAACTCGAAGAATATTAACGAAAAATTAAAAGAACTTTCAGAAATACGTCTATAGTCGCGTATGAGGCAAGAGTAGAAAATATGTCCTTTAAATCTAAAATATCTTTGATTCTACAACGTTATTTGCTTCTCCTGTAAAAAAATAAAAAGTGTTGTTACGCCCTTTTGCATTTTAGGTGACGATATATACCTTAAGTTAATAGAAACAACTCTGTAAGTTTGTGAACATGTTAAACTCACAACACACCTAGCGGTCAATAGCTTGAATATTTAAAATTAACGAAAAAAAATTGTGATATTGCTAAACAGACAGCGAACTCGGCGGTTCTGCTTACTAAATACACCAATGCACTTACATATACCACACACCGATTTTCCCTTACGATATTTTTGTGATTGTATTGTGAAATTGGATGTCACGCTCCCTCTCCCCCCCCCCCCCCCACCGCACTGAGGGCATAGATGTTTACACATCAAAAATTGCTTATTTTCATCTATTTGTAGTTACAACTCTTTAATGTAACTAGATTTTGAAAAATATCGCTAGACTTTTTCATAAGCTGTATGAATTGGCAATATTGAATGGTTGCTCGATGTGTATGTGTACAGATGTTCGGATTAAAATATAGATGTTTTATAGTATTTAATGTTTACAAAACATTCTTCTTTTTACTTTTCTTTTACTTATTGCATGCATAAGAGATTTGTTTGTGTGGTCAATAGGGATATAACTTTTTTCATTTTTTTCCACATGTCAAAATTAGCCCGGCAGGAATGAATAGTTCATGGAAAAATATGAATAATTGCGTTTTCACTGTTTCGCGATCATACCAAATGCGATGAAATGTGGAATTAGAATTTTTTTGATGCCGCCACTATTTAAATAATTTTTCAGAATTTAATTACTCTTTGTTTCAATACCGGGAAATAGAATTGATAACCTGAATGAAATTTTTAATTTAATATCTAGAGAGAAATTCAATTATATATCATTTTTATATCTTTTATACTTTTTCAATTGTAATTTATTGAATATTTATTGTTATTGATTATTTTCCATATGTATTTTTAAAAACTAAAATGGAAAAAACTCCAAAGTGGTAAAATATCTAGAAATACAAAACGTTGAAATACCATTTCCGTACTTTAAACAAATGCCAAAGCAGAAAGATGGTATTGTAAGGAAAGTGTAAAGATGAAAGGAATGCTAAAATATCTGAAGATTTTTTTTTAAATAATTTGTTGATAACACTTAAATTAAAAAAATTAGGTATTAAAAAATAGTTAAAAAGTTGATGTTATCTTACCAAAACCATTTCAATCGTCTGAATGACAGCAAATTTATTGAAACATTTCATGTATCCAGTGAAAGAGAATCTCTTTCTGAACAAGAAACCCTCCAAAATATAAATTCCGATGATTCTAATTTATCATCAATATCTGAAGATGATACTGATGAAAATCTAGATGATGAGAACTACAAACCCCAAGGAAAATAAAACCAACCTAAATTATCATTTAATCCAGCTGTAACTTTGGTCAGCAATGTTAATGTGCGCAGCAAATAAACAACTTAGCAACTTTACAAACAATTGGCTGGGTCGGGAATATTTAACGGTATCAAAGAAACATTGGATAGTTTTGATTTGTGGAAATCCATCAAAATGAGAGTTGGTGACACGACTAGTGTAAATACCGTAAACAAAAATGGCGTTGTTAGGTTATTCAAAAACTACTTCGAGTCAGTTTTTGAATTTGGTGGAAAAACATCATCTTCTAGCTTCACTAAGACTTTATTTTTCAGCTACAAAATAACATCTCAAAAATACCTTAAGTCAGAAAGATGTAGTTTTTAAATGTATGGACAATAAATGGCGCGATGATATGCAATTTTTGTTTGAGCTCGGTAAATCATTCAGATATTATAATGAAAATGGAAGGTTTCCATTTATTAACTTTAAATCATTACTACCAATATGTAATGCCCGATGGAACTCCAGAGCAATATTTGGCATCTTGGCATATGTTCTTTTTCTAAATTATCGGGAAAAGCTTCTCCCTATATTTAAGTTCATATGTGGTCCATGGTACAATGTATTGATCTCGGATAACTGTTTCCGTACAAATAACTTGTCCTCATTAAAAAAAAAACTCTCTTACACCATTTAAGAAAACTTAAAAATGATTTTTTTGACACTGAGTATAAGAATCGTTTGCAATTAATAGACAGCAGAACGAGTGCAAAATTTGTTTCCGCTATTCAAATTAACGCGAATACTTAACTTAAATTTATTTCTTATAACACCTAATTTGTACTCTTATTTTATTAATATTGTAACGTTGGTTTAAAATTTATAAAAAAAAATCTTGGAATGTTCTAGGTCCAAAATATCGGCTTTTAATGTTACCCATAGCGTAGTGCCTGGGAAATTTTTAGTTAAAAAAAGTTATATCCCTATTATTCATGTGTAGTTACATAAAAAGACATGCGTCCGACTCACTTGTACAGAGAAAACGGATTAATTGAAGCAACCGAATCTGCTACTGACCGATGAACTGTTAAACCAAAACGTGTTAACTTTTACTTCGGTTTGTCTCAATCGCAAATGTCATTATTTTTATATAAACTATTTTCTGTTAAGGAAATCACAGATTTGGTTGTCCAACAGTAGAACAGTTCGGTCGGAGCATTTTTCTGTGTTTGGACAACAAATGGTATTGAATTTTGTAGTTTATTTGTTTATATGTACAAAGAAAAATGTAAATACATACATGTATGTTTACCAGATCAAACAACATATTTATTTGCTTTAACTCTGTCCATAGTCAGCAAAAACTGATGGTTATTCTCAGGGAACAGAAAGAACAGTTATTTTGACATTTAATAAATGTCGAAGAAATGATTTAAGTACACAATTTTTATCCTTGTGAACCATTATTTCAGAAAAAGCATTGTTTTTTATAATTCAGGTTTTTATTTTTTCGAACAGAAATAAACTTATTTTTCGGTTTTCTTTTTTCGAACAGACTGTTACGGTCCCTGGTGTTTTAAAAAAAGTAACTATAATCCATGATAGAGCATTTAGAAGAATAAAGTAAATGCTTTTAGGATAAAAGTTATGTAAAAGCAAATGCAGATTAGAGATGGAGCATAATTCATTTGGCAAAATATTTGTTTTATAAAGCTAATACATACAATAATTTGAATTGTAAATTATTTATATTTTTTTGAAAAAAAAAAATAAAAAAACAATTTCATAAATTATACTAGGATAAATGTATTGGAAATTTTATACCTTTTAGCTTGTATCGGCTATAGGACACTTGATTTTAAATTTTGGGAAAATTGGTGAATGAAAATTTTATTCAGTCTATACCGACTATATGGTACCCTATACCATTAGTTTCGACGAAAGGATTAAGTTCCCACTTTGCTGAGGACATAACTGGACAAAAAAGCAAGAGTGTTTGTTAAATTTGACTATTACGAATCCCTGATACCCTCCACCTGAGTTTACACGTTTACATTAATATCTGACATATTGCATTACACTACACTACAAAGAATTAACTTTTTGATGTGCAAACATCTATGCGCTCAGGGGGGCAAAATCCAATTGCACAATACAATCACAAAAACGGCAAAACGATGTGGGGTATATGTAAGTGTATTGGTGTATTTAGTAAGCAGAACCGCCTAGTTCGCTGTTAGTTTAGCAAAATCACAAATCTTTTTCGTTAATTTTAAATATTCAATTGTATATTTACTAAGAAAACTTTGAAGAAGTCAAAAATGAACATAGGTGTTTTTTTGATTACTACACCTTTTCCAATTGTATTTCAGAAAACATTAATTGAATTTCAGAAAGTTACAATTTGTTTCAGAAAACATTAAACGATTTTCAGAAAATATCAATTGTATTTCAGAAAGTATCAATTGTATTTCAGAAAGCATCAATTCAATTTCAGAATGTATCAATTGTGTTTCAGAAAGCATCAATTGATTTCAGAAAATATCAATTGACTTTCAGAAAGTATCAATTGAATTTTAGAAAACATCAAATACTTTCAGAAAGTATCAATTGTTTTTCAGAAAGCATCAATTGATTTTCAGAAAGTATCAAATGTATTTCAGAAAATATCAACTGTATTTCAGAAACCATCAAATGTATTTCAGAAAGTATCAATTGTATTTCAGAAAGCATCAATTGATTTTCAGGAAGTATCATTTGTATTTCAGAAAACATCAATTGAATTTCAAAAAATATCAATTGAGTTTCAGAAATCATCAAATGTATTTCAGAAAATATCAAATATATTTCCGAAATTATGAAATGTATTTCAGCAACTATCAACTGTATTTCAGAAAACATAAAATGTATTTCAGCAATTATCAAATTTATTTCAGAAAATATCAAATGTATTTCAGAAAACATAAAATGTATTCCAGAAATTATTAAATTTATTTCAGAAACTATGAATTAAATTTCAGAAAATTTCAATTGAGTCTCAGAATAATAGTCAGAACGATAATATAAAAATGTATTTTTTTTAAGAATTACACTGTGTTTGTAATATTTCTTGAAAATTACATATCGTCACCTAAAATGCAAAAGGGCGTAACCAATATTTTTATTTTTTTACAGGAGAATCAAAAAACATCATAAAACAAAAAACTACTTTAAACTTAATACCCAAATTTTATAATCAAGCTGAAAAATAAAGATGGACATTTATTTATGAAAAAAAATTTATGGTAATATAGTAGTTCTTACGTAAAAGGCCGTAACTACAATACAAAAAGTTAATTTTGAACTTTTTGTTAGTTACGGCCTTTTCCATTTCAGTTGACGATATAAACGTGTCCTTTTCAAAATAATGACTTCAAAATCGGTTAAAATTCTATCCTGGTGTTTATATTGTAGCTGATTAACAAATGAAGTCCTCATCTTCTTTCGATTAAAAGGCCGCCCTTGATAGTTTATTTTCCAGTGCATAAAAAATATGTCCAAATATTGATAAACATTTTCTGCGACTCCGAATCACTAATATAAACAATAATAACTTTTCGGTATTGTAGGGTGAACTACGTTTTAATTCTGAATTTCGATATTTTCTGAAATTCAATTGATATTTGATAATATCTAAATTACATTTATTTTTTTCTGAAATATATTTTATACTTTCTGAAATTTTGCAATACATTTGATACTTTCTGAAATACAATTGGAAAAGGTGTAATGTTTACACATCTCCCCTGTGATCGGACTCACATTGATTTTTATTTAAATAAAGACATTTATAAACAGAGAGCAACTGTTTTTATTTACAAAAAAACTCTCGTTTTTGTATGTATTGAAGATTTAACAAATATAAAAACACAATTGAAACAGCTGACTGAGATAAAACAAACAATGCAGCTTAAGTCATCGCAATGTAACAAGATTTGGAAGGGTGTTGTAAAGAACAGTAAGGAAATAAATACTATAAAACAAGAGAATGCTACGCTACGAGAAGAGGTTAATGGTTTGACTGTGAAGTTATTAAATGATGTACGTGTTCACAAAGATGTTACCATCAATGCTATCGATGTTGGGATGGTATCGATGGGAAGAAGAGTGCTGCCGAAGTGGTATTGGATGTAGCCAAAATAAGCCTACATTTTAAATCGTCGGAAAGGAAATAATAACAGAAATAATATTGGAGAAAATAAAAAATCATCGCTTGTCGCTAAATGTATCACTAAAATTTAAGGAAATTGATATGTTCATGTTTATATAATTTTCTTTGCAAAGAATCTCTAGAGCTATTGGTCACAGTTATAAGAAACAGTTTGAAGAAAAAAAAAATATTGCTCTGCTCTTTTTATTGATGTGTCACAAGCTTTTGACAAAGTTTGGTTTGATCTATAAAATTAAACACATGCTACCAGCCAATACTCATAAGCTCTTAGAAAGCTATACAAGGTCGTAAGTTCACAGTAAATGAAAAGAACCATATAAGTTCACCAAGAGATATCCAAGCCGGAGTCCCAGAGGGGAGTATTCTGGGCCATTATTATATGTACAACAAATGTGAACATCCACACCTCGACTTTTGCTGATGATACGGCAATTTTAATTGTTCATGAAAATCCATCAATAGCATCTAGATTTTTACAAACCAACATTTCGCAATTGGGTTAAACCATCTGAACTCAACTTAAAATATGGCTGTTTTTTACATCACTGTTTCCAAATTGGCTGAATTTTGGCAGGATTAAAGTGTATCCGAGAAATAAGAAAAATCCTAAATTTAAGTTCACTGACGCATCTGGATCCGGAAATATGAGGTCTTGAATATCGGGAAAAACTATAAAAATGTACAAAGTTGTACTTACTTAATTATCATTTTCTTGATTAATATTCTAGTGACGCAACTTATCAAGGTCGCATTTGAAAGGCTAATTAATTACCTTTAATTTGATATACAACATGATTTTTTTTTTGGAAAGGTCAAAGGTCACATCCCTTGACCTATAATTCGGGAGGCTATAGCTGTAAAAACGACAATTTTAAAAATCTGAAAAAAATATATGTTTAAGATCGGTTCCTTCCCTAAAGTTCCAAAAAATTTCAGACTGGGGGTATGCTTGGATCCAGAAATATTTATCATAGAGTAAAGGTAGATATTTAACAAGTGAATTATTATTATTATGAATGCTGTTGTTGTTGGCGTTGTTGGCGTTGTTGACATTATTATGATGAATGCTGTTGTTGTTGTTGTTGTTGTTGTTGTTGACATTATTATGATGAATGTTGTTGTTGTTGTTGTTGTTGTTGTTGTTGTTGTTGTTGACATTATTATGGTGAATGCTGTTATTGTTGTTGTTGTTGTTGTTGTTGTTGTTGTTGTTGTTGACATTATTATGATGAATGCTGTTGTTGTTGTTTAGTTTTATTATAAATGTTTTCAATTACAAATTTGCTATCAGCGGAATAAATTTTAGCTTGTAATTGTGTTTTTGAAATTGGTATGAAGCTGTGCTGCTTTTGAGTTCCCGGAATTGTACGTAATCCTATAAATCTATCAGTTAGCAATTTCTCTTCGTCTTCATAATCTTTTTCCGTTAAATATGCAAAGTTGCAGTTCTGAAGAGTTTGCTGACACCAATTATACAAGTGGAGAGGAGTAGTTATCTGATCTTCGAATGGACGTTGCAAGCTGGCTCTTCGTGCTTCACGCTTTACCGTTCCCTCAAGACCATCACTAGGTCCTTTGTCGTGACTGGTAGCAAAGAAATGCCACTCAGCGGAACAATTAAAATCTTCGCTATGATGGCATAAATTGGCAAAGTTTTTTTTATTTTTAAATTGAGCGGAAGAACCGTCCGAAAAATAAAAAATTTTCTTTGGTATTTTCAAAAACTTGTTTTTTAAAAACTCATTTAGGTGGCGATGAAATAAATGAACTGCTATGGTATTATGTATTAGACAGTCTGATATTATTATAAAATTTGTAGTTTCTAATTTTCCATTTGATTTGTAATAAATTGCTATTGGGTATAGTGTGGCCTGGCTATTATTCCATAAAAAGCCTTGCACAGAATCCTGAACCACAAAAGTTGCATTTTCGGAGAAGTCGCAAATTACTAAATACTCATTTTCTTCCAACGCAGACTTTTTGTGAGCCATAAATGCACCCTGCTCTTTACATACGAATGAATGGGGTAGAAGAGTTTGCAGTTTTTCGCATAAAGAATCCAGAAAAGAATCAGTTTCTTTAATAATAGTTTCCAAAGAGTCTCTATCTACACTTATCCACTGTTTATATATGATTTCATCAATTTCATTTTCTAATAATAATTCACCAAGTTTCTCTTTAAAATTTTGTATATCTGGACACATGCTACATCTGCCAAGGTAGCAATTTGGTGATGGGGGATTGCATATAAATCTTTTTAAACAATCTTTATAAGTTTCCAGCACAAAATCCTGCACATTTTCTGTCAATTTTTTCAGGTTTATTGCGTGGAGCATTAGTTTTGTATTTTGATGTATTTTACAAACACATACATTATGGCTTCCTGACGCATCTGCTAGAACCACATTTTTTGGCCGAAGTTCACAAAATATAGAAATTCCAATAGTTATCCCTTCATGTTTTTCTTTAAATAAAGCATAAACTTCTCGAAGATTTCCGTGTAAAAGTCTTTTTTTTTTTACTTTTACACCATTTTCTGTTATTGACATGTAGTCTTTACATCCTGGTAGACAACTGCTGACATCATCAGTTTCATAAAAGATTTTCACCACATCAACAATTTCTAATGGCAATCGTTTTCCAAGTTTTGGATTCGGTGTACTCAATACGCCTTCTGTCTCAACCAAGTTTTTTACCTTTCGTGCCATGAAATTTGTTATTTGAAATTTCTCCTCCATTCTTTTCAATATCCAGCTTTTAGGTAAAATAGTTAAAAGTTGAATTTTATCACTGTTTTTAGTTATTGATTTAAACTTTTCTTTTAGTTGTTCGATTATTTCCGATTCTGGGCATACGTGAGAGGTTGAAGGTGTTGAATTTGGGAAAATGTTGGTTTTAATTGATGTTGTTATTTTTTCTAACTTTCTAGTTGTATACCCTTTTAATGGAATTTTTCTCGAACATATTGGAGATTCTTGTAAATATGTTAAACTTTCGTTTAACTTAGAAATTCGAACATCTCCCGAAACTGATGCTTCACTTTCCGAGTCTGAAGTCTCGTTTTCTGGCTCGTTCATAGATTGAATATTATTGTTTACACTTCCTTTTAATTTATAAAGTTCTCTTCTGCATATATCACATATTTTATTTGATATTGAAATGTTATTACTAATTCCAGTCATCCATTGCTGAACTTTTCGAAGTCCTCTTGCATTCCGAACATGAGCAGCTTTTTTAATGGATTACAACAATATATTGTATTAAATGACATATTGTTTACAGAGGCAAAAAACAATCACTTTGAACACTTTTGGTTTTATTTAAAAATATTGATTTTATAGCAACACATGTGGTTTTTTAAAGCAACGTGCTTAGAATGGTTTTTTTTTCGTGGTGCTTCCTTTGACTTCTCGTTTTTCAATAATTTCTCTATATCCAAGTTATTTGACACTACGAACCACACCCGACAACATTTATACTGTTGTCTCGCTCTAACATAACTACCTGTCAAACCAACCCTAACACAGGTCTGTACTGAGTACAGTACAGAGCTAAAGAACCAGAAACAATTAGCGGCGTGCGTGCATAGGCCGCCGACGCTCACGAGCACAACCAACCACATTCATAAACAGTAACAGTAACAGCACCGACTTTTTAAATATCTACCTTTACTCTATGATAAATATTTCTGGATCCAAGCATACCCCCAGTCTGAAATTTTTTGGAACTTTAGGGAAGGAACCAATCTTAAACATATATTTTTTTTCAGATTTTTAAAATTGTCGTTTTTACAGCTATAGCCTCCCGAATTATAGGTCAAGAGATGTGACCTTGGACCTTTCCAAAAAAAAAAATCATGTTGTATATCAAATTAAAGGTAATTAATTAACCTTTCAAATGCAACCTTGACGAGTTGCGTAACTATAATACTTTCAAAGAAAATGATAATTAAGTAAGTACAACTTTGTAAATTTTGACCTTTTTTTACGATTTTCAAGACCACATATTTCCGGATACAGAAGTGCCAGTGCCCTCAAACTTTGCACTTATTTTAGTTCTGTAATAATCTGTCTGCCTACGAAAAATCATACAATTTGGAGAAGGTAGTGTACACCCATTGGTTGATTTGACTTGGAATTACCCAATTGCAAGATTGGTTGGAGAGATGGAAAATTAAAGTTAATGAACAAAAACGCATTAATGAAACATGCCCACCAGTACAGATTAATAATCATGATATACCACAACAGACAAACTTCAAATAATTCGGAGTCCATTTGGATCTTACTTGGAAGCCTCATATAGATGCGAAACTTACCCAAATCAAGTTGAAAAATGCACAATAGCTCGTCCCGATTTCGTTTATTTTCGAATTTGAAAATGCTTGGTATTTAGGAGCCTTTTAAGGGAAAAATCGCAAAAAAATTTTTGGACAAAAAACCAGATGGCTACCGGATCCTAAAAATTGCATTCCTAGTGCATTTTCAAAAAAAAAATATTTTTGATTTTAAAAAAATTAATGGTAAAACTTGCGCTATACAGAGTACATTCCGGGAAAAATATTAATAAAATTTCCGCAGAGCAATTTGGTGCAGCGTTGCATCTTAAAGATGGAAAGTGACTATATATGTTTTTTCTTTCCTTCTTTCAAGCTAAATTAATCTCAAAAGCTGCGCAAACTAAAGGATATTAGTTAAAACTATTTCAAAAAATGTGATAGAGCTTTTCTGGTCCAGCGCACAGTGGAACGAGATGGACTTTTTTGTAAAACTTACTTGCAGGCCGCAGTTTTTAATCGATTTTAACAATTGTTTTTGCCGCTTTACCTTATTTAATTTCTGATTGACCCAATTTTTTTTTTTGCTATTTTTCCCGTAAAAGGGTCCTAAATCATTTGGGGGGCAAGCTAAAAAAAATAATTCAGGACACGCTATTGTACAACTTTCATGGCTCATATGCAGAAACTCAAAACTTGGATTGGATTGTAAACTGCTGCTTTACAACTCTATTATAAAACACATATGATGCTATGGTATTCAGATATAGGGCACTGCCTTCGCGTCCAATGTTGGAAAATTGCAAAGAAGACAAAATAGACTTTTAAGAATTATTGCAGGTGCATGCTGGTATGTTGGAAATTCTAACATTCGTAATGACTTAAAAGTTTCACTGGTCAAGGATGATATTATGAGACACAGTGCAAGATATTTGCAAAAACTTGAAACTCACCCTAACTTACTAGCCCGAAATCTACTCAATAACCGTGGTTACCTACGTCTTAGAAGGTTGGACGATTATGAAAACGTTTTAGTTCGTAGGTATATAAATGAGCAATTGAAGTTTTGTCTGGCATTGGCTGGACATTATATTAAGTATTAGTCAAAGCTTTGAATAATTAATGTTAGTTCACAATAAGTGAAGACTCAATAAATAAAGAAAACACAAAAAAAACATATCGTTCTTCTTGAAAAGCCTGCATGTAGTATCACTCGAAAACTTACTAAAGTTTAGAGTAATCATTTTTCTACACAAGTAGATAATAGACTGGATAGCCACAATACTTACAGAATCATCATACGATTTGCCAAATCAAACAGAGGTAAAAAATTAATTATTCCTAAACATCGGTGCCTAGTATCAGAATGGCATTTTTTCATAAATGCTGTACATTTTTGAAATAGCCTCCCACTTAACAGTCAACTTAGTAACAACACTATATATATATAAATTCCTTGCCAAAACCTTAACTTTGTTTTTGTGTTATTCTTATTGTATACTTGTTTTTATTTTATTTTCTGTCCATCTGTTTATATCTGTTTTTAATTTTTATTAATTTATTTTTTATCATTTTATTTTCGCTTAATTAAATTTAATATAATTAATGTTATATACTTTATAATTATCAATTGTAATACTTGTATCAAATGTAATTATGCCTTATAATTATAAGATTTAGTCTTGCCGTGTAGTAAGGTACTAAATAAAAATAAATAATTAAAATTAATAGTATATATCATATGTTTTTAAAGTTTAACATAAAGGCATATTTAATTATTATTACGATGACAGCATTCTGGTTTTACGAAAATTCCTTCATTAAAACAAGAAATTTTACAAGAATGTTGCTTGATTTGATTATTTCGATTTTCAAAGTAATTCATTGAATTCATTGAATTCATTGAATTTTGTTTTCTGTGAATTCTTGTGAAAGATAAAAAGTAAACAAAATCCTAATAACAGTAATTCCGATTAACTAAGTGTTCCGGATAATTGTATGACGGATAATAGGTCTGTTACTGTTATTAGGTTTTAACTATATAACTTAAAACTTTTTAAAATTCTTTTGGCCATATGATTATTTTATATGAACATACCATAAATAACTTTAACTTTCATTTACCTGTAAAGATAAAAAAAAAATGTTGCATTAAAATTTGGAAATATTCTAATTTTTAAATTTGCTTTTATAAAGAATATTAAATGTTGTGATTTATTACCACCATTACAAATTTTTAAATTCCTTAAAGAATAAAAAAGTCATAACTCACACAAGTACGCTAGCGTTTCACTATGAGAAATTGGGTTAAACATTTTATGGCAATTATAATTCATGTTATTATACGTTTTTGTTACTCTTAAATCCATAGTGTGTTAAATTGTTTGGATAGCCGAAATATTATGCACTTTTTTGTGTATATAGTCAAGCTAATTTCAGGCGTAAAGATGTTTCTAAAAATACTTTTCTTACATTCGCATTTGGACTTTTTCCCATCAAACCTTGGTAAAGTCAGCGACGAGCACGATTAACGATGTCACCAACAACTTAAGCCCATAGAGCAACGTTATCAGAGATTATGGAACGAAATTCTATTTAGTTTCTTATAAGAGAATCAACACCTGAAGCTCACAGTAGATAAAACAAAAGTCGAACTCATTTAAACCCTATACCATTATGTTGTTTGGGCAAAATAACTTTGTGCTACTGTTTGTAACTACCAAATATATTTGACCTGGCCCATCTTTTATTATACCGATGGACTCAGAATCACTTTCTGAGTCGATTTAGCAATGTCAGGTCGGATATATAAATATATTTTGATAAAATTTAGTATACAAACTTCTATCAGCCATTGGATGAACGCTATTGAAATTGGTGAAAACCGGTTCATGTCCCGTCTAGTCCCCATACAAATGACCCCTATGAGATCGATTTAAATTGTCATAATATCCAAATTATCATATAGATTTCGGTAAAAGTGGGTTTGTGTATGTTTATTATATCCATTTCTCAGTAGTCTAAAAATAAACTCTATAGGCTAATTCTTGGTTTAAGCCCCCATATGAAGCTGATGGCTGACCTCCACTAAAATCTATAAAAAGCAAGTAAGAAAATTATAGTCGGTCTACACCGATTATCGATACCCTATACCATGGTTTAGAGACCCTATCGCTCCGGCCCAACTAATTGAATATAGAAATTAAGCATAAACTAAATTTGAGTGGAATTGTTATTAATTTTTTTGGCGGCAGATAATAAAAAGTTCATATCGGGTGCTATATTTATATGGGGACTAGGTCGAAAAATGGACGGAGCCTGACCATATTTAGTAAAGTCACTTATATTTTGAAAAATCTGTACAAACCAAAGCTGAGAAAAATCTGTGCAATATTTTTGTTTTTCGATACATTTAAGTGATGATCGGGAAGCAGCTCTATATGGAGCCTATGATCAAGAATTGTCCTATAGGGATTATTTTTGCACTACTGATTAATGGATACAATAAATGTATACAAATCCAATTTGACTAAGATCTATATGATAATTTTGTTCTTATGTCATTTTATGTCGATTTCATAGGGCTCATTTGTATGGGGACTAGGTTTGAACATGGACCGAATCTCACCAGTTTCAACAACGTTCATCCTATGGCTGATAGAAGCTTATATACCAAATTTCATCAAAATATATTCATATTTGCGACCTGTAGTTTGATTAAAATGTTTACAAGGACACACATACGGACGGACGGACATCGCTAAATCGACTCAGAAAGTGATACTGAGCCGATCGGTATAATAGAAGATGGCTCTAGATCAAATATTTTTGGTAGTTACAAACAGCAGCACAAAGTCATTATACCCAAACCACATAGTGGTATATGGTACAAAAATATTGCACAGATTTTTTTTCTCAAATTTGGTTTTTATATGTTTTTGCAAAAAATAAGTGACTTTACCAAATATGATCAGGATCGGTCCATTTTTCGACCTAATGCCCATATAAATATGGCATCTAGGCCGACTATAATTTTCTTAGTTGTTTTAAGATCAATTATTGAACTTTGTGAAACTTTTTAATAAAAACAAGTAAACTAAATAAAAATTTGCACGTTTCGTCAAAACCAGATACTTTTAGTTTTCGTGGTACACGGTTCGTTTTATTTGATCAAAAATATACTTAATGCTAGTCTGAAATTTGGTTATTTTGCCTCTAGTTTCAAATATACCGAGTCTATAGCAATTCATAAACGACAAAAGACCCAATATTAACCAGTAGCTACAGAGCAATAAGCCCTTTGAGTTGTGTAGGCAAAATATTTGAAAAAATAATTCTTTCGACAATGAATACACACACACATTGAAAATAATGACCTAATCAACAAAGAACAATTTGGATTCCGAAGATAACATTCTACAGTAAAAAGAAAAACAAATATCATAATAATAATCTAACTCATAAAAACAAACTTTTTATTAAAACTCTGTGTTTCCTTATCCATATGAGTTTTGAATCTCTCCGTGACTGTGCGTTAGTTTGCGTGACTATTTTAAAGTTAATCTTTGGTCACAACAAATATATGGTCTAAATTTCAGATTGATTGGATGAAGGGAAATGGGGTTTAAATCACTCTTTGACTGGGCGTGGCTGTCTTTAAGTTAATATTTGATGATAATAAGGTTGTGGACCAAGTTTCAGATTGATTGGATGAGGGGAAATGGGGTTTAAGTAACTCCGTGACTATGTGTGACTATGCGTGACTCTGTGTGATGTAATCTTAAAATTAATATTTGGGCAAAGTTTCAGATCGATCGGATGAGGGGAAATAGGTTTTAAATCACTCCGTGACTGTGCGTGACTATACGTGACTATACGTGACTATACGTGACGTGATCTCAAAATTAATATTTGGCCACGAAAAGTCTATGGAGAAAGTTTCAATCTCTCCGTGACTGCGCGTGACTATGCGTGACTATGCGTGACTGTGCATGATTATGTATAAGGGGAAGGGGAAATAGGGTTTAATGCACTCCATGACTGTGCGTGACTGTGTGTGTCTACCCCAAAATTAATGTATAGTCACAAAAAGATCAATTGGATGTGGGGGAATGGGGTTGTCCATGGCAGACAGACAGGCTGACAGAGAGTATGAGTATGACTGTCAACCGGTACCGTACTAATGGATACAGAAAATGCGTTTGACAGTATATGGCTGATGGGTTAATTTTTGAACTCAAAAGCTGTGATTTTCCACTATATCTCGTTAAAATAATAAAGTCATTTCTAACAAATAGAACGTATAAAGTGTATATTAGCACTGCCAAATCTTCAGCTAGGAATAATCCTGCTGGAGTTCCAGGCAGTATTTTCCCCAATCATGCACTCTCTCTACATATTATATTTTGTTCCTTGTAGAGGCACTGATATAGCACTCTATGCAGAAGATATTGCTACGGCTGTAAAAGGTAAACTATCAAATGCAATAGTTCATAAGCTTGAAAAAGAAGATATTAGAATAAGTGGAAAATCAAAATTAACTGAGATAAAACACAATTAATTTTCTTTCCTTTTAATAAGTTTTCAAGACGTGTTCCATCCATTCCACTTCGAAACGAAAACAATGTTATATAGTTAGCGACTTTATAAAATAACTTGGAGAATATTTACACATTGCGGACAAAGCAACGGAATGCACTAGAGCTCTATATCAATTGCTCAGTTAAAATTCTCAACTTAATCCTAAAAATAAAATAATATTATACAAAACCGTTATTGGACCAATAGTACTCTATGGTTGTAAAGCAGCTTAAACGCATATAAAAAGAATTCAAGTGGTTTAGAATAAAGTTGTGAAAATAATTCACAAACTACTTCGCTCTTTGAATCACGATTGCGAACCTTGGTGTTCAGACGAGTGTTCATGTTTCATTTTGACGTTTATATTTTTTGTGCAAATATCTGAAGACATCCTTCTACACTTTACGTTTCACTGTTTCATTTTTTCCATTTTTATTTGAATATAACTATATATGTAAATATATACTTTTTATTTGTTAAATGTTTCTGTTTATTCTATTGCACATTAATCTTTTGATTTTTCTTTGTTTATATATTTTTGACAGCTAGTTCAGATAAACTAGCGATAATTTTTTTTATCAAAATTGGAGAAAATTGGTTCGCTCTCAAAATTTTGTATGGCGAATCATGTAGGTTCAATCATGATTGGGGCGCGAAGCGTGAATGAGAGAGCGAACCTCGAATCTTGCTGTCCGTCTAAATATGGCATTAAGTGTTGGCAATTTAATTAACGCTAATCTACTGGCATAAGATGGCAAATTTGTCGCCGGATTTCAGGAAAGGCACCGCAAACAGAACAGAAGAAATTGTTTTTGAATGGATTCAATATTATCCATGTGGATGTTGTATAAAGGATCCCAGATAATTGAGCCATATTCAGGTACAGGTCTTAAGAGGAATGTATATAACTGTTTAGTGATATAGGGATCAGTTAATGCGTTGGCCCATCGCTTAATAAAAGCCAGTACACCTCTAGCTTTATTGACCGTCATATTGATGTATGAAATGAAACTCAGTTTTGCATCAAACAAAATCCCCAGATCCAGAAAGGTATGAACTGCTACCAACGGTTGTCCACCCGAGGAGTAGTTTACATTTATGTAGTTTCTTTTTGAAAATCGCATTTATATTGCACCACGTATAAAAGTTACCAAGGTCCATCTGTAGATATGAGTGATCACTATTTTCATTGTGAGGAAAATTTTAACATCATCAGCATCCATTAATATATTGCAAAATTTTATAGTGTTTGGAAGATCGTTTATAAATAAGGAAAAACGAATTGGACCCAGATGGCTCCCTTGCGGAACTCCCGGAAGGACATTTATATTTTTAGATGTTTTATTTTTATATCTAACATTCTGCTGTCTATCATGTAAGTAAGACTTGATCCATTTTAGACTATTGGGAGTAAACCCCAACAAATTTAATTTTTTTAAAAAAGAATATGTTTAACTTTATCAGTCTATCAGTTTGTTTACTATTTACAAATCTTCGGTTGACTAAAGTAGTTAATTGTAAAAGATTAGTTATAGTTGAGCAACTCTTACGAAAGCCATACTGAAACGGTGATAAGTTTGGGAATTGAACAAAGTTTGGCAATTCCTCTATAGGTTTTTACATCATATTTGCAACCGGATTTGAATAATGGATTAATAAATGAATTCCTAGATCAATTAGAAAAGTAACCATATTTGATGGTCAAAGGAACAGATAAACTTCCAGCTCAATTATTTAAAAGACAATTGGGAACGCCATCAGGTCCATGGTTAAATGATGCCTTTAATCTCTTTAATTCACGTGCAACTTCAGCAAGTTCAATAAATGGTAAACAAATTGTTTGATTTGAAACCAAGATCAAAAGCATAACAACAAGAGTTTCATATTGGGCATCGGAATAAGTTGTAGCAAAAAAGTCAGCAAACATGTTGCTTATAGCAATATCATCACCAGATTTATAGTTTTGAAATTTCATAACAGGCATAAATTCGTGAGATCTTTCAGAAGTTACAAAACAATTGAACGATTTTGGATTCAGCTTGATATTAGTTTTCATTATACCCTACACCACTATGTGGTTTGGGTATAATGACTTTGTGCTGCTGTTTGTAACAACCAAAAATATTTGACCTACACACATCTTTAATTATACCGATCGAATCAGAATCACTATGTGATTCGATTTAACGATGTCCGTCCGTCCGTCCGTCCGTCTGTCCGTCTGTCCGTCTGTCCGTCTGGTGTCCATGTAAAGCTTCTAATCAAACTGCAGGTCGCAAATATGAATACATTTTGATGAAATTTGGCATATAAGCTTTTATCGGCTATGCGATGAACGATATTGAAATTGGTGAGAATCGATCCACTTTCAGTCTAGACCGACTATAATTTTCTTACTTGTTTTATTTATATAAGTGTTGTAAAGATTAGTATTCAATAAATTGCATTCAGCCCGGCAAGTACGATATTTTCCGTAGTCAGTAAGAGTACAAGTTGCCTTATATTTTTGTAAAGCTTATTCCTTTTTTTGTTATTTTTTAACATCGATAGATACTTGGAAATCCAAGCAGGAATACATTTATCCATAATGCAATAAATGGTTTTAAAGAATGAATCAATTTAATTTAATATAATATGTATTGAGACTTTTTGCAAATAGTAAAAAAATACACTAAATAAAGAAAATTTAAGATTATGATATAATGTCTTAAAACTATGAAAGTGTAACTAACAAACTTGGCAAAAAGGGTATGATATTGCATGAGAAATAGAGAAAACGCTCGTGCTCCTTAGGCTAGCAATAATGATAGAGTGAATCTCTTAAAATAAAGTTATAAACTTAATACTAAAAAAAAAATTACAAGCTTGAAAAATAATAATATTAATAATAAAAACTAAAAATAACTTTAATTAACCCCTGTGAGTACCAGGGTAAGTTTTTTTAAAAAAATCCGGTGTAAGAGCCGATAGATCAATAATTTCATGATCAAAACCAAGTGGCGATAAATATTGAGTATTACGCCAATCGTAATTACTCTGATATTGAGCAATTTCTATTAAAATAGTATTATCATGCGTGTGTAGTCTACTCTTATAATGTCAAACACACAAGAGCTCATTGGAAGCACTCCAGACTAATTGTAAATAATTAATTTTAAAAACCTTTTTGTTTTTGATGAAAAATTTTGTTCAATACAAAATCTTAAAACCTTTCTTTCAAAAATTTCAAATTTGTTCATTAGTGTAGGTGAAAACCAAATAGGAAATGCATACAACAAAACTGGTATCAGACGTGCTTTATAAAGTAGTAATTTTGTATTAGCTGGTAGAGCTTTATTAGATAAAACTCTGCCAAGACATCCCTTCACTCTTTTAACTTTATTTAAAACAAAATTTCCATGTTCATCAAACTTAAAAAGCTTATTAAAAATAATGCCAAAATATTTAAAGCTGTTTTTAAAAGGAATTTCAATACCATTTGAAAACAACTTTAATATTTTGCTTTCTGGAACTACTAAGTAAGCACATTTCCCCGAAAATACCCCAAAAATCATAATAATCTTTAACTTTAAATAGATGCCTTGATACAATCTGCAAAGCTCGATCAGGAGACTCATGATGGGCGTAGAGGAGAGAATCATCTGCATAGAGAATACCAGTAGAGTTTGAAAAGTTGTGGGAAAAATCATGAATTAAAATATTATACAAATGCGACGCCAGAATTAAGCCCTGCGGAACTCCACAAGAAACTACACCAAAATCAGAAAAATAATTATTTAAATGTATGCAAAACCGTCTATTGCAAAAATAACTCTTAAACAATTTAATAATATGTATATCATAACCTATAAAACTCAATTTGAAAATTATGCCTGCATGAAACGCTTTATCAAAGGCTTTCTCAACATCGAGCGAAACGACAACTATGCAACGACGCACAGTGGCTCATTTTGGGAAAACACGTGCCAAAAATCATTGCTTTTGAATTACAGCAGATATCGATTTGAAACTTTTACTGATAAATCGTGAGACTTCAAAGATTATGTGCTGTAAAGATGAGAGTGCCACGCCTAAAAAAAAGGGCGGGTAAATTGGTAGATTACAGACTTTTGTTTTTTGTGCTTTTGTTCTTGAAGTACAGATCGAAATTTTGCTTCAATCGAAATTTTTAGTACCAATCTCTCCCTATTGGGGAATTATCCGAAGAAGCACAAGAAGCCAGGAACAAGGATTATAAAAAGTACAGACTCTCAAACACTCGAAAGTTTTCCCGAAAAAGCCAGAACGAGGATTTATTTAACATGCTCTTAGCGTCTTCTGACCCAAAAATTTCATCACTGAGACATGTTAGATCAATACCGGAATTAAAAACTGTATATTCGCCAGAAATGGTTGCTTTGTTTGAAAACATTGATGATTGCTTGGTAGAAAATTAAAGTTTTTCAATAAAATCGTAAAATTGCTGTTTTCGTATGGGAGCGTACTCTTCTAGGG
The DNA here is from genome assembly GCA_963682025.1 of Cordilura impudica. Classification (NCBI taxonomy): domain Eukaryota; kingdom Metazoa; phylum Arthropoda; class Insecta; order Diptera; family Scathophagidae; genus Cordilura; species Cordilura impudica. The sequence goes on along the minus strand of OY821519.1, from coordinate 194,406,320 downwards.
GGCGTGGCTTAGTCAGTGAGTATAAATTTAAAATTATTTCTTGTAATTAAGTTATGTGCCAATTTTCAGGAAGTTATCATATCCAATAACAAAGATATTAAGTAGTAACTTTAGTATAATAGGTACTACTCAACCTGTAATGTGGCATGGGTTGACTCATAAAAGGTCAAATATCTCCAATCGGGCACGATTGTGGCAATGGTTTTTTTTTTGTTGTTTCATGGACATTCCCTCAATAATACAAAATTTTCAAAATTTCTTGCACGCCCGGCCTTTTTTTTTAAACTCAAATCAAAGTTTGAAAATTAAGCAAAAAATAAAGGTTTAAAAAAAAAAATTATAAAAATTAGGCCTTTCTAAAAAATACATATATATTTTTTTAATATCTTTGAAATTGTTCCTAAAATCAAGAGAAAAAAAATTCATGACTTTATCTCCAACCCATTTTGAACAAACACTAGTTGAACTCTGCATTAATATTGATTTTTTTTGGCATTTTTCATTCTTTTTCAAAATAGTCCAACTTTGACCAGCTGTACAAACTAAGCTATACACTTAAAATGGATGATATTTCAGAATTTGATACTTCAATCAGTTCTTAATTAAAAACTATAAACCTTTTTGCCCAGTCAAACAACTCGAAAATTGATTTTTGGCACGAGTTTTCGTCAAATGAGCCACCGTGCGACGCTGTCTTAAATTACAAACTACATAGCTACGAAATTTTGAAAGAGCGTCTTCAGTAGAATGTCCAAATCCAAATCCAAACTGTAAGTTTGGAATATATGAGTTATTTAAACCGATATTTTTTCACGAATTGTCTTTTCAAAAAGTTTACCTAAGTTCGAAAACAAAGCAATTGGCCTTAAAGTTGTTAATATCGGAAGAATTTGTTCTCTTTTTGATAGGAATTATTTTTGAAATTTTCCAAATATTAGGTAAATATGCATTATTTAAACAATTATTAACAATAACAACTAAAAACTCAAAGGCCTTCATAGGAAATTTTCTAAATAAAAAATTTGAAATTCGATCGATTACTGCAGACTTTTTATTATTCAAAGTAATTGAATGAACAGCAACGTTATCTAATTTTACTAATTTTATAAAGTTAAATTATGTATCTTCAACCAAAAATTCCACAAATTTTTCAATTTCTGAGATGTCTCCATCAATACAGGTACCACTGTAAATTTGTGAAAAATATTCTTTTAAAATACTTAGTTTAATTGCTTCGTTTTCTACAACTAATCCATTTACAGACAAATCCCCAATTGATGTACGCTTTTTATAACCTAGAATATTATAAATTTTCTTATGAGCAAGAGGTCCTGGTTTGATGTTATTCAGTTTTTCCTTAAAGCTTTGAATTTGTTCCTTACTCACCAGTTATTTTTCTAAAATGTTTAAAAGTTGAATTTGCTTAGAAATTAATTTATATTGATCATTATGTCCATTTAAAATTCTGTTGAAGATTTTTCTCAAATTTTTTTTGGCAACCATACTTAATTTTTAATAAATTCTTCACAAAATCAGAAGCAACAAAACTTTTGGATTTATATTCTATTTTTTTAGAATGAATATCACTACAAATGTTTACAGTGGATGTAGATTTTTCAACGTAATAATCTATTTCAACATTAGATAAATTTCTATTCGATGGAGGAAAGTATTGTAGAAGATCAATTATAATATCATTTTTAAAAAAATCCCAGTTGGTATCCTTAAAAGATATAATATCAAAATCAAATAATATCAAAATCAAATAATTTTAGATGTAATATTAATGGAAAATGGTCTGAAAAGGATGGCAAACTAGTTGTAATATAATTGGGACTAAATAAGTCAATTAGATTAGAGCTCAAAAGAAAATGATCTAACAGAGAACAACCATTAGGGTAAGATTGAAAGGCATTGCAAAATCTTATATATGAATGTGAATTAAGCTGAAGCCAACTATAAAATGCATTACCATTCGTGTTATTTAGAGTATCACCCCAAGAAATATTCTTGGCGTTAAAATCTCCAACAATTATAGTTCCGTCAAAGTTTTGCGAAAAAGTGGCTATATTTGAAAGGTCATCTAAAATTAAGTTTACACTAAAGTTACATGGGAAGTAAATCGACCGTACTAAAAATTTTTTAATTATATTATATACTGAAGTGCGAATTTCAATAAATAAATTAGGAAAAGCCACACCAGATTTCTCAATTTTGGAAAACTGATAATTTTGTTTAATAACAATACCTAAATCTTGGGTGCAATTATCTCTGATAAAGCTGTAATCATTCCAAGAAAATACTCGTTGTTTCAAATGCGTTTCCTGAATAAAAGCTAAATCAATATTATTGTGTTTAAGCAAACTTAGTAAATCTATTCTCCGACTTGTCTCCACAAGAGATCTAACATTATCACCCCTGTTCTTGAAACCACTATCACAAAAAAAACTCGTAAATGAAAAAATTCTTTAATCTACGAGTTTTTTGCTGTTCTCTAATTTCAATAAAAATATTTTTTCTCGTTTTAATTCACATAGAAAAGGCTTTGTGAAATCAAAACAAATGCCCTTTTTTTCTACTAAGCAGCTCTTAAGAGATAAAAAACTAATTGATATTTGAACTCTAACATTAGACATTAATTTTATGAAAAAAAAAAACGATTTTAAAAAACGTCTACATTTTGCGCTGATTAAAAAAAAAACTCGTAATAAGTGGTCGATGTTAATAAAACACACTTTTTGCGATGATGCTGTTCTATAACTATAATAAAAACTTTTTATTTACACAATCCATTTTCCATTATAATTTTTTCAATTATAACATAGATTCTTCATGCACTAATTATTGCAAATAAAGGAATTAAAAAAAATTTTTTACTCAAATCACATATTTTTATTTTTTTTTTTTTTGCATATGACTGCCACAACTTTGTTTATGTTCGAAACAGTAGTGGTGCCAGTCAAATCCAATTTAATTGAATTTCGAATTTTCTTTGGTGATGCCTAACTTATTTCAAAAAGAGAAGTCATTCTTAATTGAATGAAATTGAAGAATAAAAACAATTACATGAACAAGTAAATTGTTACTTTAAAAGAAAATATATTTTTTTACTTTCTTTATAATCTTAAGGAAAAACATGCAAAATTACTTAAGGTTTTTTTGTAAAAGTGACTAAAGAACCATATGGCACCTCGGTTTCTAGATAGCATATGGTTCTGAAGCCAAACCATATGTTTCATGTCATTTGATAATAAAAAATATGATTTCGAAAAATACTTCGAAAATATAAAATTTGTGTTTTCAAGAAACCCAAAATTTCAATTTCATGTTATTTCAAATTTATTCTTATTCAAATAACAACGTTTCAAGAACAGGGCTGTATATGAAATTATTTTTAATACACACATAAAATAGATTCATTGTGCCTACCGAATTTATTACCAACCGAATTGCGATAATGCTAATAACCGGTTTTCGGGTTCACGATGATAACAATTCTATTGCCATAACAGTAAATATTTTATCATAAAAGAAAATTTGCACATGATATGAAATTTCTGTTGATACAATCGAAAATACAGTTGTTCCACTTAAGACCAATTCGGTTGAAAATATTTTTCTGTGTGTACATTATGGACTATAAGTAGTTAAAACTTCCTGAACATTGATGAAAAATTTTCCATGAAATTTTTGATTCTTACTTGCAATAAATCTGGCTCACATAAAATTTTAGCTATTTTTAAATAATTAATTATGAAACTAGGTTTATTTGAAGAATTGCAATCTTTAATAAAATGACTTGAAAAGGTTTTACTAGGGTTGATCAACTGATCAACTAAGCTCTTAATAGTGACACCATAAAGAAAATAGAATGAACATATCAATATTAAAAGGGCTGTTATTAGTAATAACCAACAATTCATGCCAATCGGTGTTACGTGTAACAATCAGTGTCACGCAAACATAATTTCAATGAACTTATTTGTTGAAAAAAAGCAGACATTGTCAAATTCACAATAAGTTGATTATAATATGGAGCGCCACTATTAAATTAATGAATATATTGATATGAATTTCAAAAAATATATCAAAAAAAGCACTACACATAGAGAAGTGGTTAACTGTTGCAACCGTAATTGTTGCCAATCGAATTTTGTTAGTTCCATGTACTAACACATTATGCTAATGTGATAACTGAATTATTTAATCCATATTTCCGAAATTAGTAAGGACATAGATATTATGTGTACTATCGATTAATACAACGCCAATAAATTTATTTATTGATAGAAGAAATAGTGGGAAACATTTTGTACAAATCTTGGATCAGATCATTGAAATCGCGAGAAATTTTAACGTCTATCATGAAGATTTGTATATTATTCGCTTTTATCTATAAATGGCTGGCTGACGTGACAACCAGCTTCCAGCTGATGTGCCTGCCCACAGATATTTATTCCCCAAACACAGCCTGTGGAATTTCTCATATTCGCTAAGTGCTACAAAAGGCATTAAATTTGCTTTGCCATGTCAGTTAACCGAAATAAATGTCTGACAGTCACGAATGGCTTATTTATTACAATACTGTAATCGAGAACTTTTACCGCTGCTCTATTGATTTATGATCATTTCTTCCTTTGTTTTTCTTAAACATGACCATATTTGGTCTCTAGGATTAAATTATTTTATACGGTTATTGTACAAACTATTTCGTGAGCTAACCTATCCGTAACTTATACACATTTACATAAAAATTTTGTTAACAATGCAAATATAAATTTTGTGTTTAGAAAAACACGCAATCATTTAGTAACAATAAAAATTCTCTTAAGTTATATCCTAAAAATAATGGTAAAAGCAAATTGCAAAATAAAGAAAATCACCGATGTTTAGGCATAAATATAAAACATAAAGCAATTTTTTTATTATCAATTTTCTTAACGCCTTAATAAACGCATTAACATGTACTCACTGTGATGTATATACTTATATACTTATGTCTGTATGTTCATTGTGTTTATATGTGTAAGCTAGAAAAAGACCCGGAAACAGGATACAGCAATAAAAAACAACAAAAGAGAAAAACATTAAAAGATTGAATAAAAAAACCGCCCAAACGGATACAAGGGCCTACGAATGCGTTAAATAAGCGTGTCATGTAAATTCAAGCATAAATACAATTTATAATAAAAAATACTTGTAAGTGTGCTTCGTGAACAATTTTTATCTCTATAAGTGTGTGTGCGAATTATTGGCCGCATTGTTGTGGTTGTATTAACATGCTGTAATTTAAATTTGTTTGGGAATAAACTGTCCAATAAAGTCTGCATATTTATCTTAAATCGTTCGTAAATTATTAAATATAGCTCAGGACATCTCATTTTGGGACAAGTTAACAAATGGCTTTTTTTTAAAGCCAGTAGAAGTAGGCGAACATTTAAGATTAGTTTTTATAAAAACTTGAAACAGTCATGGGGTTATAAATCAATTCAAGATCCTCATCTTTCTAACATTGAATTAATCTTCAAGCCTTAAGATTAGCCTTAGCTATAAAATTCATGTTGCTGGCGATATCTATAATATTAATAGGATACGCGAGATCTTGTGACCGATGTTTTGTTCTGCCGTTTTATCCTGATTATGACCAAACGTATATCATTTGCACCCCGATTTTTAAATATAAAAATCTAATTATTCCAATTTTTTATATTTTTGAGTAGCTCAGTAATTTTTAAATATATTTAGTATTTATCTTTGTGGTAATTTTCTTCAAATATCGAAAAAGGATTCTCAGCATCTTTACACCCAAAACACAGGATTTTAGCTCCTGATTCAGTATTGGCTTTAGACATTGAAAGGAAACCGTAACAATTATTGAAAATTTCATCTACAATGACTCCTTTATATTTATACCCTATACCACGATGTGGTCAGCGTATAATGACTTTGTGCTGATGTTTGTAACTACCAAAAATATTTGACGTAGACCCATTAACTCAACATTACTTTCTGAGTCGATTTAGCGATGTCCGTCCGTCCGTCTGTCTGCCCGTCTGTCTGCCCGTCTGTCTGTCTGTGTGTCCATGTAAACTTTGTAATAAAATTACAGGTCGCAGATATGAATATATATTGAAGGAATCTAGTGTATAGCTTCTATCAGCCATAGGATGAATGCTATTTAAATTGGTGGAAATCGGTATATGCTCAGACTTAGTCCACATACAAATGACCCCTATGAGATCGGCTTAAATTGCCATCATATTCAAATTATCATATAAATCACGGTCAAATTGTGTAAATATTTCTTGTTGGAATAGGGTTTTGTTTTCCAAAAAAAACTGTAGAACCGAGAACTTGCGCTGCCAAAATAAATCACAAAAATAGACAATCAAAATTAGGTTTTTTTATATATTAAGCTGCTAAGTAATTCCAGGATTACTTCCCTTTATTTTTTTTTTCTCCGAAAATGGCGGTTGTACAAATTATCGCTTCTCAAGCGATCTCAAGTCGTTGACGATAATTTAACGAGTGACAAATTCGCGGTTTTAAAATATATTACACTTCACCAAAATTCAAATAAATGTCAATCAAAAGAAAGGCTTAAAAACTAAAGCGCCGTCTGGATTTCAAATTCCATACCAATTCGACAAGTCGCTTCTAACAGTGGGACCTCTTTAATGCTCACGGAAACATTGGGTTTATCCCCATAAAATATTGCATCCGATATGAACTTCTTCATGCAAAAAAAAAAAATAAAAATTCCACTCAAATTTGGTTTATGCTAATTTTCTGTATCTAATTAGTTAGAATCCAATCAGTAAGCTAAGTGTTCGGCGACGCTTAAAAGACGGAGATTTTAAAACATACATAGCAAGAACATACCTCCATATCAGATGTGAACAAGCTGAAAAGAATGGCCTTCCCAAAGGACCATCCACAGAAGCCAAAAGAGTTTTGGAGAAGCGTTCTATGGACAGATCAAAGCTCCTTTGAGTTCAACTCATCAAAACAAAAAATTTTTGTAAGGCTGCCATAGGTACGAAGGCCAAATAGTAATCCATGGTAGAGGCTCTGTCATAATCTGGGGGTATATTGCGAACAGTGGGTTGGGTGACTTGGTTCCCATCGCTGCCTCGATGAAACAAGGCCAATATTTGAGCACCCCAAATCATAACGGTTTTCCTTCCGGTGACAGATTGATCAGAAAATCATTTATCCTGAAACAGGACGATGCCCCATACCACAAAAGCAAGATGATATCTAAATATTTGAAGGACGCTGGTACTACCATTCTGTTCTAACCACCCCAAATTCCAGACTTGAATACCATTTAAAACGTGTGGTCTCTTATCAAACGTAAAAGAATTGGTTATTTACAATCAAAGAAGAGACAATTTCCGATATCATTTCCCTTTGGAATGAGATCACATCAGGGGCCCTTCAAAATTTACTGGACTCAGCTCGAAGACGCCTCCAAAAAGTTATTGAAGCCAAAGGGGGCTACACATTTTATGAACTCATAATCAAATTTGTATACATTTGTTAAATATTAAGCTTCTTTTTTTAATAATAACAAAATACTTATGCCAACACCTCAAAATTGCTTTCATTCATAATTTTTTAATATTTTATGAAAGAAACTCTAGTATGTTTTTGGTTATTAATGCAATTTCATTGTTGTGTTGTGAATGATAAATAATTTATATCTGGTTCATAACTCGTAATTTTTAATAAGATAAGAGGTACTGTGAATCTATTTCTTATTTGTGAGTCTATTTCTCATTTCTGATGTAATAAAATTGGTCGATGAAAATTAAACTTTACTTCTGCCATTCACAATTCTCTATAAATGACTAATCGATTTATAAATGACTTGCATAATAAAATCAAGAGTTGTTTTTGGAATTACAACAGATAATGTTTTTTGTTATTTTTCTATGCATAAATATAAATTTCGAAATTGCATTTATATTGAAAAAATGCCACAATTCTGAATAGTATGAAACAAAATAATATTACATTTAAAAAAAAAATTCTTTAAAATAGTAAAAATCTGAGTGCCACCAAAAATCTCGAGTCATAAAATCGATAGCACTGGTATAAGGTATCGTAATAGTAAGCAATTAAAAAAAATAAATAAAAAAAATATTTTTTTTTAAGTCCGAACATTTAAAAACAAATTTTAAAATTAAAAAAAATTTAAAACACATATATAAAAACAAATTTTAAAATTCAAAACAATTTAAAAGAGCTATGTTTTGTATGCTCAAATTAAAAAGACATCAAATTAGAAATATACATTAGCGAATTAGCGATTCTAAAATACACAACACAATCAATTGTTGTATTTTCATATTGTAAAACATCAAATAGTAAAGAAGAAGAATTAGATTTGTAGAAACAAGAATAAAAAACAAAAATGAAATGAAAAATAGAAGTGAATAAAGCAAAGAATTTATTGCTTTATGTGAAATATATAATATTACGTTTACATCTTTGTGAAATCTAGTAGATTTCAGTTCAAATTTATTTCAAAATCTATACCGTTTACATCTAACTTTTTTGACATTTTGTGAGATTTTGTTTCCATAACAATACACAGCTGATTAAAATAAAACATATACTAGAAATACCAAAAATTGAAATATGGAAAATTTTAAAAATGAACAGATTTTATAATTATATTATGCATCAAAAATGAAAAAAGCACAAACTGAAATAGAAATTTTGCGAAAAAAGCATCAGCATTTGTTAAATGTATTGTTTGAACAACAAAAACAAATTCATGTTCCACATTTATTACTTAGCAGATTGGAATGGGCACATGACAGCATAAAATGTTATAACTTTTCAATTACTAAATATTTTTTTTTATAGATTCGTCATTTTTTTGTTAATAATTAATTTTTTATTTCCTTTTTATTCAACTTGTTTGCTGTTATTTTTAAATTTAAAATCTTCAGTAACTGCGTTGTAATTTTCTACTACAATATTTAAAAAAACAGTAGTATCATTTGGTAGTGCCCGAGTTTGACAAGATTTTGTGAGATTTTGCACAAATCTAGTAACGAGCTAGATTTTGTTTTGTGTGGGAAATCTAGTAAAAAGGAGCTAGATTTCGCTCGAAATCTCGTATATACTAGATTTTGCTTAGATGTAAATGCACTATAACCTGTTCATGGTTTATTCAAGTCAGTGAAATATAATATTTGATGTGTAAACATCTATGTGCTTAGGGAGGGTAAAATCCAATATCACAATACAATCACAAAAACAGCGTAAGGGAAAATCGGTGTGTGGCATATGTAAGTGTATTGCTGTATATAGTAAGCAGAACCGCCGAGTTCGCTGTCTTTTTAGCAAAATCACAAATCTTTTTCGATAATTTTAAATATTCAAGATTTTGAACGCTAGGTGTGATGAGAGTTTAACATGTTCACAAACTTACAGAGTTGTTTTTTTTTTAATATTCAAGTATATATTTGCTACTGACAGAACTTTTAGAACTTTTTTAGTAAGTAGAACCGCTAGGTGTGCTGTGAGTTTAAAAAGCTAGGAATACTAGGAAAACTTTGAAGAAGTCGAAAATAAACTTAGGTGTTTTTTTAATTACTGCACCTTTTCCAACTGTATATCAGAAAACATCAATTGAATTTCAGAAAGTATCAACTGTGTTTCAGAAAACATTAATTGATTTTCACAAAATATCAATTGTATTCCAGAATGTATCAATTGTATTTAGAAAACATCAATTGTATTTCAGAAAGCATCAATTAATTTTCAGAAAGTTTCATTTGTATTTCAAAAAATATCAATTGAATTTCATAAAATATCAATTGAGTTTCAGAAATTACTAAATGAAGAAAATATCAAATATATTTCCGAAATTATCAAATGTATATCAGCAATTATCAAATGTATTTCAGAATATATCAACTGTATTTCAGAAAACATCAATGTATTTCAGAAATTATCAAATGTTTTTCAGAAATCATCAAATGTATTTCAGAAAATTTTAAATGTATTTCAGAAAATATGAATTGAATTGAGCAATCAGAACGCTATATAAAAATACATTTTTTTAAGTATTACACTGGGTTTGTAATATTTCCTGAAAACTACATATCGTTATCTAAAATGCAAAAGGCCGTAACTAATACTTTTATTTTTTTACAGGAGAAGCAAAAAATATCATAAACAAAAACTACTTCTAACTTAATACCCAAATTTTAAAATCAAGCTAAAAAATAAAGATGGATTAGTTATTTATTTATTTTTTTTTAATATATTCTTTATTTACAATCTATCGGAAGATAATAAGCAAATTTGTTAAACTTAATTTTAAATCACAGGGGATATGTAGCTCCAATGAGTTATATACCATAAAAATATACAATAAAATGTTGGTTATTATTTACAAGATTAATGTTTATTAATCAAAAGTGTTTAATGAAGTTATTTACAAAAGAATAGTAGTTACAATTGTGGGTTTTCAAAAAGAACGTTTGATTTTTTTTACAGTTTGATTTTGTTTTATTTTTATTTATTTATTTATTTATTTATTTTTATTTATTTATGCATGCGTTTTAATCGTCTAGTTTCATTAGTTATCACTAGATTTTCTGACTTCTTCTCTAACTGAAAGCATCGAAAGATCTCTTTGAATAGATATATTAGTGAGGTACCATGGTGCACTAAGTGTCTTGGACTGATATCTTTCTTGAATACCAATATTTGAATTTCTAGAAGTGCCCCATAATTGGACACAGTAAGTGCAGGTTGGTTTCAGTATGACTTTGTATATATTTAATTTGTTGGGAAGATTCAATTGAGACTTTGTTCCTAGGAGCCAGTATAGCTTTTTGGTTTTTATGTTAAGCTGTTGCTTTTTTTTTTTTAATATGCGCTTTCCAGATAAGGCATCCATCCAAGACCATACTGAGATACCTCACTGAATCACACTGGGTATTTCCGTTAATTGTAACTGGAGGACCTCGTCTAAGTGCAAACGTTGCGTAATTTGATTTTTGAGTGTTTACCTTTATGTTCCATTTTTGTAGCCATTGACAAATAAGGATGCCTGTATAGGAGAAGCATGTGCAGCAATAATTTCAGTGTCATCTGCATACGTTGCTACCAGTATGTTGTTGATTACAGGCATATCTGCTGTGTGCATGGAGTACAAAATGGGTCCTAATACGCTACCTTGTGGTATTCCAGCTTTTATCCCATACAGTTCTGAAATCTCATCATTGACTTTTACATAAAAGTGTTTTTCATTTAAATAACTTTTAAAAAGTAGATAGTACGGTGCACGAAGATACGTTTTAATCTTGTATATTTTTATTTATGAAAACAAATTTATGGTAAAATTGTAGTTTTTAAGTAAAAGGCCATAACTACAATACAAAAAGTCAATTTTTTTCTTTTTGTTAGTTACGGCCTTTCGCATTTTAGATGACGATATAAACGTGTTTTTTCAAAATGAGGACTTCAAAATCGGTCAAGATCCTATCCTGGAGTTTATATTGTAGCTGATTAACAAATGAAGTCCTCGTCTTAATTCGATTAAAAGGCCGCCCTTGATAGTTTATTTTCCAGTGCATAACAAATAAGTCCAAATATTGCTAAACATTTTCTGCGACTCCAAATCACTAATAGAAATAATAACAACTTTTCGGTATTGTAGGGTAAACTACTTTTTAATTCTGAATTTCAATAGATATTTTCTGAAATTCAATTGATATTTTCTGAAATATATTTAATACTTTCTGAAATACATTTCATGTTTTCTGAAATACATTTGATACTTTCTGAAAGACAATTGGAAAAGGTGTAGGTAGATGTTTACACATCTCCCATGTGACCGGACTCACATTGATTTTTTTATTTTGAATTTAAAAATAATTCGATTTTAGATAATGCTGAAGGAGATAAACTTCAAGAGGGATTTAGAGACGTTCATCTATGATTATCTAAGTCATTCGGTTGGCAACATAAAGTATTAAGGAATTTTATGGACAAAAATATAACCGACTGCGTCCAGCATAATTTCAACACATCCTATTTTTATTATAATACACATTAATTGACAAAAACATAGTTAATACATTCCCAATTTTTCATTAAAAAGTCAATTAGAGACTTCTTCTGCCACTGAACACTTTCTTGTTGGGTTTGGGCGAATGTGTTTTGGTTGAGACTGAAAGGAGGAAATACATACATACATAAAATTAATTCAATAATAATTTTTATAAAAATAAACTTATTTATGTATTTGAGTTATCTGCCATTTTTTATTTTGTAATTATCTATGTTGATAAAATTTTATTTATTTTTTTTTTTTTAACTGGTATTCGCTTGGGACTGATATGTTATGATACAACATACAACATTTGTTAAACATAGCAAATGAATTTGTATATCAGATTTTTAAATGAAAATTGCCAACAACTTTTTTACACTGTTGTAAAGTAATACAACAGATATAATGATAAAAAACTCGTTGTGAATTACCCAAATCATTTATATTTTCCATCATTTTAGAAAGAAATTGTCAACTGGTATTGATAATATTTCTAATATCATACTAAGAATCATTCCAGAAAAAATAGTTCTTTGTACCTAATTTTAACAATATGCTATATAATGCATGCTTCTCTTGTGCTTGAAAACTGTCAAAAACAGAAAAAGATATCAGTTTACTTCCCAATATAAATAAAGTTTTCAAAGTTTGTATTAACAATAACATGCATAATTGAATACTGTTAACAAAGAAAATTAATAAATGATTTGGTTTCAAATAAAACCACTCAACAATTAAGGCAATACATTTAGTGGTTTCAAACGTATTTTGAAATCATAACAAATATTTATTCAATGGCGCATGTCTAATAGTTTTCAAAAAACCTTTCTGTAGCATTTGGGTACCTGTCTTAATATGCAAATTATTCATGTTTAAATTTCCTATACATTTCATACATAATATGTTAAATAACAAATCTTTTTTGTCTGTCATGATAATGAAGGTAGTAAAAAAATTTGTTCATTGTTGGTGGTTTACAATAAGGTACAGTAAATTCTCCCATTATTTTTACTTTATTCATATATCTATGGTTTTCTAGAATAACCGCGTATGTCATAAAATCAAAATGTTCAGTGGAGCCAAAAACTATATATTTGAAATTATGGGCTCGATATAAAGTTTTTAGAGCTTTTTATTTAACAGTCTTATAGATGTACTTTATATAAAATTTTGAGTCAAAAATCTTCAGAGGAATAGATCCCAGAGAAGGACGAAAAAACAATATGTAAATAACACTTAATTTGTGTGCAGATAAAATAACTTATGTTGACAAACGTCGTTTTCTTTGAAAAAGAAAATTACCAATGCAACCACCCGTGTAGACATAAGTTGTTGTTGCTTGAAAAATGGATTTTTTTGTTCGTCAACAAAAAGTTAGCGGGACTTAGGATGAGAATATAACAACGTATCAAGAATAATAGTGACAAAAAATAACAGAAATAAACACACAAGTTTTTATAAGTGGTTATAAACTGAAAAATAATCCATAATTATTTTGCATATTTTTTCATTAATAACAACGTATGTCGCTATGTGTCTGAGAAAATAATTTGTCAGCGATCAAAGTCGGTTGACATACGTCGATAGTGCTGCAAATTAATTTAATAAACATTTAAGTTATGTCGTTATTTATAGAAAAAACTCAGAAATGGTCAATATTTTTTTTTTAAAATTTAACACATGTAAAGAGCGTTAAAAATTAATATATTTGGCAAAAATGGACATACGCGGTTATTCCAGAAAACCACAGATATAGTCTCTTAAATAAAGTTGATTATATAAGAATTTTTCTTAAGATATATCATGCCAATAATAAACTTGAGAATATTAAACAGATGTTAGAAAATTAGTTTAACAGTATAGAAAAAACGCCAATGATTGATAAATGCAAATTAACATTAATAAATGTAAAGCGAGAAGTTTTTGCCGCTGTTGTTATATTTAGCAACAATATAAAAAGATATGAAAATCCTTTGATATAACAATACAAATATACCAAATAAGTCCATTGTAGGGTGTATAGGTTTTGATCTAGAGAAAATTTAATATATTACTAGCTGTTATCCGATGCGCTTCGCCACACCCACCGTATGGAATAAAAAACAAGGAATACATTTTGTAGATATGACGATCTTTGACTTAAGCAACTGTTGTTTTTTGCTATTTTTGATTTTTGACGTTTTTGATTTTGGCGATTTTTATTAAATCTGTTTTGCTGATTTTAGATTTTCTCGTATTTTCTTTTTTGCGATTTTTGTTATTCGCGATTTTCGATTTTCGATTTTGTTATTTTTTACTTTGGCTATTTATGTTTGTTTGCTGCTGTTTTTGATTTTAGCGATTTTTATATTTTTGACTTTGGCGATTTTTAATTTTTGCTTTTGGAGCTTTTCAGATTTGGCGATTTTTGGATTTGGAGATTTTTGTTTTTTGCGATTTTTGTTATTCGCGATTTTCAGTTCAGGCAATTTTTGTTTTTGGCGATTTTTATTGTTCGCGATTTTCGATTTTGGTGATTTTTGACTTTTACGATTTTTGCTTCTTTATGATTTTTGATTTTGTCGACTTCTGTTTCTGAGAATTTTGATTTTGGTGATTTTGATTTTAGAGATTTTTGTTATTCACGATTTCTTGTTTTGCAATTCCACCCATATTTTCCACGACTACTCACATTGCTAATTAATGTACTTGTCAAAAGTTTCAAGACTGTCATTTTCGTAGTACTTAAAATTTTTTTGTATAGGAAGTACCACGCCCAGTACTCCAAAACTGAAAATCATATATAACAAAAATCGCCAAAAACAAAAAAAAACAAAAAATTGCCAAAAATCAAAAATCACAAAAAACAAAAATCATCAAAGTCAAAAATCGCCCAAACCGAGAATAGCGAATAACAAAAATCGCCAAAACTAAAGTCGACAAAATCAAAAATCGTCAAACGAAAATCCAAAATTGAATAACAAAATTCAATTACGCCGGTAATCGCAAAAATCAAAAATCGCTCATATCTAAAATCTAAATTAAAATTCGCATAAAAACGAAAATCGTCAAAATCAAAAAAACCAACAAAAAAACAAAACCGGCCAAATTCAAAAGTCGGCAAAACTGAAAATCACGAGGCCAATCTGGAGGCCAACATTGTTCATGTTATTCGTGACATACTGACAGCAATGCTCGAAAAATTTACCCAAAATTGGACGTCCATAATGCGCTTCGTCAAGAGCAACCGCAGAAATGATTTTCAGGTATTTGTATTTGTATTTATTTGTTTTCCAAAACAACAATATTAAAAATCTTAAAATTATAGTTAAGGAGTTTCACATTGTTGGTTATTATAATTTACGCGTGATTAAATTAAAAAAAAAATAAAAATTACAAAATATGAAAATAACTAAAATCATACATAACAATATAATAAAATATATATAATGAATATAAATATATAAAAAAAGTTAAGGAAAAATTGACTAACAAAGCAAAGAGGAAGAAAAGAAAAAATAAATAAATAAAATTATGCATAGAATTTAAAAATTTGTTTCTTAAACTGTTGGGCGTTGCTTATAAATTTAAGATTTGATGGTAGCGAGTTCCAAAGACGGATTGAATACACATAGAATTGAAATTTTGAAAGAGAGTTTTCGTATTTAACAGGCCGTATGTCATTGGTCCTTTCAGAGCGCGTGAGTTCAAATTTTACAAATAGATACATTGGATGGCGAGTGAATATAACCTTAATATTTTCAATGCAATTGTTTATATTATCGATGTGACTACTGACATAGAGTTGCACATCGTCAGCGTACATATGTATATTACAATATTGCAGTTGTCGAGGTAGATCATTAACATATATCGTAAAAAGTAGAGGTCCAAGTATAGAACCCTGCGTCACAACCTTTAAAACTGGCAAAGAATAAGAAGTTTTATTATATACAAAGACAGACTGAGAGCGACCTGATAAATACGTTGATAACAATCGAGTAGAAAATGAAGAGAAATTAAACATTTTATGTAGCTTAAAGCAAAGAACATCATGATCTACCATATCAAAAGCTTTGGAATGATCGAGTAGAACAAGTAGTGCCACGTCACCAGCATCGATACGTCGCCATATTTCTTCAGAAACATCAATTAAAGCCGTTATGCAACTGTGCTTCGGTCTAAATCCGGATTGTCTGTTCGTTAATAAATTATTATCATTAATGAATTTATTTAATTGTTGATGGAGTAAACGTTCAAATACTTTTGGTAAATAAGGTAAAATGGCAATAGGTCGATATTTTTTGCTAGATTTAGGTATTGGTATTATTTTAGCAAATTTCCAGTTTGTAGGGAAAATGCATTTTGTATTTATATTATTGAATATATAAGTGATATATGGTAACAATTGCTGGATAATTATTTTTAAAAATGTATGCTGAAGTTCATCAAACCCAACTGCGTTTGATTTAATAGCAAGACATATGGAGAATACATCTGCTTCGCATACACAATCAAAGCTAAATCGGTTGCAGCTAATATTAGAGGGTATATTTTGGTCATAGTAACCGGCATTAGGAGGAACATTTGGAAGTTTTGTGAAATCCTTATTTATCTCATTAATATTAACATCAGTTTCTACTCTGCAGGGTGATTTACCTATACCAATTTCACGTATGACTCTCCACGTTTTCTTAGATCCGATTGCAGATGAAAAACGATGTGAATTGAATTCAGATTTTGCGTTTTTTTTTTCATATTAGCATCTCTTCGTGCATTTTTAAATTCTATATGCAGATTATCAGTTTTAAAAATGTTCCAAAATGTTAAGCAAAATCTGTTCGAGCAATTGACGTTTTAATTTCCCTACTGAACTATGGTTTATTCTTAAGGTCTTGTTTAAACGTTTTAACTGGAACTGACCTTTTAAAAACGTTTAGTATGTTGTGTTCTAAAAAATTGAGCTGAGGGCATATAATAGATTGAGTCCCAATCAATACTGTAAAACTCACGGGTCAGAACATTATCGTTTATTTTATGAAAGTCATAATAAGTAACTCTTTCGGATACATACTGCAGCCGGAAGTCATAAGACAGAAAAATAAGATCATGTTTGGAGAAACATGGTGCCGATAACTGGTCATATAGCAAAACTTTGTTCGTATTACTGACAAAAAATATGTCCAGTAATGCGCTATTTGTAGCAGTGTAATGAGTTGGAGTTATGGTATTTGTTGGTGTAAAACCAATATACTGCATGTCATTTATAAGCCGGTTTTCAGTACATGTTAATGCCATGTATTGGCCTTTCGAATAACAGTTTTATACTGTTCTACTCTAACGGTGTATGTCTCCATACAGAATTCAGAAAAATCTTTACAATTATTACGTAAAAAATAAAATAAAATAAATGAGAAGATCAAATAATGAACAAACTATTCAATAATTATGCTGTGGTGTGATAAGTTGTTTTTTTAATGAAAAAATTTGATAATGCGCTAGTAAGCTCATAAGGTTCATACTGCCCTAGAGTCTAAGTGTGCTCAGCTAGTCTCACCCAGCATGGTTGGTTCTGAAACCTTTTTCGGAAACTTAGACTTGAGTATCATAGAGTCGGCTTAGCTCAACAATAATTTGCCTACTTATTTTTTATGTTTCAGTTGGCGATTGTAAAGAAGAATGCTATGGAAATGTATAGTATAATATGTATTGTTTATCATCATTGTAGTTATTAGAACTTTTTTTCTTTCTCTGCAAATGACAAACAAAACAAAACATTGATTAATGACATGTGCTCATACTCTGTGGTACAGGGTATTATAGATTTGTTTTTATGTTTGCATATAAGATTAACAAAAAAATTGTTCTAGATCCACAAGTCATGCTCTTAATGAGCGTCATTCGACTACCGCTCAAATTTTGTAAAAACTAAATGAGAATTTATGACTACATGCTCTGAAATCTCACCTTAGTTATGAAAATATAAAATTTTTTTAGTTTTTTTTACTAAATCTAAGCAATTTTTATGAAAATTATGCAATATCTCTGAAGATGAGAATCTCTTTCAGTTAATTATCAATACCCTATTAATATCAACCAGTTCTGATCTGACTCTATTTTAGCGTCACGCTATTCATTTTATAGGGAATCTTACAGTCGACTTAGACGGTTTATAATATTTCTTTTTTCCTTAACATATGAATACAATGTAAATTAGTATATGTACATGTACAAAGTTATGTACATGAGAAAAATAAGAATGATGTTATTGTAGGAGGTGTGTCTAAAATGAGCATTGATATGATAATTTTTAGCTTTTGATTGTGAATGATATAAATTATATTCATTAGTGACCGGATGATGCTATGACACACTTCGTCGTCAAGGTTATACTAAGGAATCTTTACAGACATATTTAAGACATCATTATAAAGAATATAGTTTAAACGGTAGCCAAGTTGTTCGACTTTAATTTCGTAAGTTTTTAATTGGTCTATCCAATAGTGCATAACGCATGCACAATAGGGCTATAACCAAATTTTTCGCATAGTACCACAAGGAGGGCAATGACGTTTTATTAACGAAAAACTTCAGCTTGGGTTATTTTACCTAAAAAACTTCACGCACCAAATCAAATCAAATCCAAATCATTTTCTAAATCAATACAAAATAAAATTTAACAAGTTATTTTTTTTTTCATATCATAGCAAGTTAATTAACTTCATATACAATGGTTATGTTACAAAGTTCAAAGTACGTGTAGATTTGCAAAATAGATATATATCCTGCACAGTGTTTATTACACGTTCTGCACAAATATTACTCCTTTACTTATTTTCGATTAATGAATTATCTTGTATCCAATGTTTAGGAAAGCATTTCTTGTCGTCTGTCCTTTTAAAAACGGTAAATTTTATATGATAAACAAAAGCAAATTTTTTTACATTTTATTTAAATAAATTTCAACGCCATCTTATTGCATACAAATACAAATTTGAAACTTCATCGCTGATGGTGCGTGAACTTTTCTGACGCCAATGAAAAAGTAAAAGCGTAATCCTTCATAGTTTTCAACGGCCTATTCGACTGTAATATGCCAATTTTGATATTTTTAAAAAATTTTAAAAAGTTATAACCCTAATGCGCAATAATTGTTATGCACTCGTGTTATTTAATAAAATGGGTTTCAAATCATAACTTACATACTTTACCCATAATTTCGTTGAAGTGGGGACATATTTCAGCTTTTTGATGTGTAAACATCTATGCGGTCAGGGGGGGTAAAATCCAATTTCACAATACAATCACAAAAACAGAGGAAGGGAATATCGGTGTGTGGTATATGTAAGCGTATTGGTGTATTTAGTAAGCAGAACCGCCGAGTTCGCTGTCTGTTTAACAAAATCACAAATCTTTTTCGTTAATTTTAAATATCCAATTGTATATATACTAAGAAAACTTTGAAGAATTCAAAAATAAACTTAGGTGTTTTTTTAATTACTACAACTTTTCCAATTGTATTTCAGAAAACATTAATTGAATTTCAGAAAGTATCAATTTGTTTCAGAAAACATTAATTGATTTTCAGAATATATCAATTGTATTTCAGAAAGTACCAATTGTATTTCAGAAAGCATCAATTGAATTTCAGAAAACATCAATTGACTTTCAGAAAGTATCAATTGTATTTCAGAAAGCATTAATTGTATTTCAGAAAGTATCATTTGCATTTCAGAAAATATCAATTGAATTTCAGAAAATATCAAATATATTTCCTAAATTATCAAATGTACTTCAGCAATTATCAAATGTATTTCAGAAAATATCAACTGTATTTCACAAAACATCAAATGTATTTCAGAAATTATGAAATGTATTTCAGAAACCATCAATTGTACTTCAGTAAATTTTAAATGTATTTCAGAAAACATCGAGTATATTTCGGCAATTATCTAATGTATTTCAGAAAACATCAGATGTATTTCAGAAGACTTGAAATGTATTTCTGAAATTATCAAATCTACTTCAGAAAATAGCAAATGTATTTTAGAAAACATCAAATGTACTTCAGAATTTATTAAATTTACTTCAGAAAATATGAACTGAATTTCAGAAAATATCATTTGAGTTTCAGAAAAATAGTCAGAACGCTATTATCATCTCATCATTATTTATTGAATCTTCACATAGGTTTGTGAACTAACAATAAGTTGTTCAAATCTTAAAACTAAAACTTAAATATTAAATCCAGCCAGTGCCAGACAAAATTTCATTTATTCTATATACATGTAATCTAATGATAAAAAAAAGAAAAATAATTATATCGATCCATTTTTCATCCAATGAGATCAGCGGCCCCCCTGCTTCTTAAGCGTTGGTGGATACGATTGTTGATTAAGTTACGTGCTAGAGGATTCGGGTGAGACTCAATTTTTTCCAAAAAATTTGCACTATATCTAGTGATTTCGTACTTTACTAGAGAAACATTTAAGTCTCTGTGCAAATGTGTAATCATTCTTAAAATCTTGTTTTGGCATCTTTATATTCTTTCTGTGTTTGAATCTGGGGCTGTTCCCCAAAACTGTATACCATAGTACCAAATGGGTTTGAAAATCGAGTTATAAATCAAGAGCTTACAATCGAGACTTAACTTTGAGGTCTTGCCAATTAGCCATGTGAATTGGACTAATTTCAATTTTATTTGTGTCAATTTTGCGTCTATATGACTTTTCCAGGTAAATCGGTCATCAAGATGTAGTCCGAGATATTTAACAGAGGAATGTTGAGGTATAGACTGGTTCCTTATTCTAATTTGAGGGAAAGTCTCCCTTCTTAGGGTAAAAGTTACGTGGATACACTTTTGTTCATTTACTTTAATCTTCCATATAACTAGCCAATCTTCCAGCTTTTCAATATGGCTCTGTAAAAGAAGAGATGCTGTTGAGGGGTTTTCGTGTACGCTTAAAATTGCAATATCATCCGCAAAAGTCGACGTAAGTGTGTTTTCATTTGTTGGCGTGTCTGATGTGTAAAGGATGTACTGAAGCGGGACGACCAAGATACTACCCTCTGGTACACCAGCATGAATTGTCTGTGTAGGGCTCACAAAGCTTTTCTCTCTTATAGATAATTTGCTATTAATTATGTAGCTCTCCATTAGCTTATGTGTGTTCGGGGGCAACAACTGTTTAACTTTATAGAGGAGTCCCTCGTGCCAAACTCGGTCGAAAGCTTGCGAGACGTCTATAAAAAGTGCAGAGCAGTACTTTTTCTATTCAAATGCTCTTCTTATGGCACTTACAATTCTGTGAACTTGCTCAGTGGTGCTGTGTTTTCGTCTGAAACCAAATTGATGTGCTGGAATTACATTATTTTAATCTACGGATATTGAAAGTTTGTTTACCAAAATTCTCTCGAATAATTTTGCCAAGTTGGACAGTAAACTTATTAGTCTACACGAATCGACCTTTGTGTGATCTTCACCTGGTTTAGGTATCATTGTAACGAGTGAAACTTTCCATTCTGGGGGAAAATGTTCAAGGCGCATTAAAAACGCTATATAAAAACATATTTTTTTAAGTATTACACTGGGTTTGTAATATCTCTTGAAAAATACGTATCGTCATTTTTTTACAGGAGAAGCAAAAAACATTATAAAACAAAAACTACTTTGAACTTAATACCCAAATTTTAGAATCAAGCTGAAAAATAATGATGGATTTTTTTTTAAGAAAACAAATTTATGGTAAAATAGTAGTTTTTAAGTAAAAGTCCGCAACTATAATACAAAAAGTCAATTTTGAACTTTTTGTTAGTTATGGCGTTTTGTATTTTAGGTGACGATATAAACGTGTTTTTTTCAAAATGATGACTTCAAAATCGGTCAAAATTCTATCCTGGAGTTTATATTGTAGCTGATTAACAAATGAAGTCCTCATTTTCTTTCAATTAAAAGGCCGCCCTTGATAGTTTATTTTCCAGTGCATAACAAATAAGTCCAAATATTGCTAAACATTTTCTGCGACTCCAAATCACTAATAGAAACAATAATAACTTTTCGGTATTGTAGTGTAAACTACTTTTTATTTCTGAATTTCAATAGATATTTTGTGAAATTCAATTGATATTTTCTGAAATACATTTGATAATTTCTGAAATACATTCGATACTTTCTGAAATACAATTGGAAAAGGTGTAGATGTTTACACATCTCCCCTGTCGGACTCACATTGATTTTTTTTACATTTTATGTTTAATGGTGGCAATGTTATGCATGGGATTGTCAATAGTTTTTTTTTATGAAGGCACTAACACTATACCCAACCATTAACATTCACTTTTGCAGTATGCGAAGGCAAGCTGCGTCATTTAGCTTTCGCCATTGAAAGGAGACAACCTATAGAACTTTTACAAAATTAATCACGTTGAAATGTGTTTGGTCATTTCCATGATTTTCATATTTTTATTTTATACCCTGATGGTGATGTACCCTGCAGAAGGTAGATATCAAATTATCATTCCGTTTGTAATGCATTGAAATAAATTCCTGAGACCCCAAAACCAGGGAAGTGATCTAGCAGCGATAACCGTCAGTCCGTCTCTCTGTAGAAATGATGATCACACCCTCAATAACAAAGCCAGACTCTTCTTCGTTTTTGTATAAAACCGTTTATTAACGCCCCAAAGGAGTTGCTATTTAAAACCATGAAAATCGGTGCAAAGAGTCATGAGAAATGCTTTATGAGAAAAAATAACTTTTAAAAAAATAACAATGTTCAATGTGTTCGTTGTTTTCTTTAGTAATTTTTTATAGTTTTTATACCCTATAACGCTATGTGGTCACTAAGACTTTATGCCGATGTTTGTAACTACCAAAAATATTTCACCTATACCCATTCTTTATTATACCGATCTCAGAATCACTTTCTGAGTCAATGTCCGTCCGTCCGTCTGTCTATCTATGTGTCCATTTAAACCTTGTAATCAAACTACAGGTTGCAAATATGAATATAATTTACTGAAATTGGATATATGAGCTTCTAATAGTCATAGGACGAATGCCGTTGCAATTGCTGAAAATGGGTTTGTGTGTATTTATTACATCCATTAATCGGTAATTCAAAAATAAGCCCTATAAGATAGTTCTTAGTAATAGCCCCCATATAACGATGTTTTCCGATCTTTACTTAAACCTACCAAAAACAGAACTATTGCGCAGCTTTTACTCAAATTCGGTATATGTTTTTGGAAAAAATAAAGGAACTTTACTAAATATAGGCAGGATCAGTCCATACAAATATAGCATACGATATCAACTTTTTCAGATCTGCAGGCAGAAAAAAAATAATGAAAATTTCACTCAGATTTGGTTTATACTTATTTTCTAAACCCAATTAGTTGGACCTAAGTCCAATTCTCTAAACGCGTGGTATAGGGTATCGGCCTAGACCGACTATAATTTTCTTAATTCTTTTTTTTTTAAGAAAAATTTACCTTCAAATGAAAAACGAGTTTAAAAGTACAACTTTTCCTATTTTTTGGTCGTTTAATTAAAATTAATTAGTCTTGGCCGGTGTTTGTGTCTCTGGTGGAATCTATATATCAAATTTCATATTCCTAAATTATTTTGTAAAGAAGATAATAAATGTACCCTTTTACATTTACAGGCCCTTCGTACCCTCTTTAACAGGAGAACTTATAGTCCAAATTACAAGTTTCTGCGTTGAACGGTTTGGGCTGGGCGATGATGACGAACTATTTTATATATGTGTGTAGTTTAAGGTGAGAGCGGTTTGTATGAAATAAAATTGTTGGTCGAATTTTGAGGTGTACGGGTCAGATTATTGTGACACTGGATCTAAACCTTTAGTGAGCAAAATTTGAGTCAAATCGGATAATGCTTTCTGGACGCGCATTGAGTTCAAAGTTCAAATATGAATATATATGTACAAATTATCAATAAAAATCATTTTTCACAAAAATTTTGATATTAATACTTGCGCTTGAATTAAATTAGTTAATAAACCATAATCTGGAGTAAATTATCCTTCTAATAAAATAACAAAATCTTTTATCGGTTGAAAAACAGCCAAGTTATACCAAGTTCCACAGGCAATAAATGTGTCGCACACTACTTTATTAAGATAATCGAGCTCACAATTTTAACGACATCGAAATAATTTACGGCAATTATATTTTTGCATTTTCCTGATTCCAGAATCCTGCATCTCGTCTATTGCTATGCCGTTCTAAATTAATGTCGAAACGGTACGTATTTTAAGCACTATTTCAAAATCACCAATTTTATTTTTCAAAAATTTTGTTCAAAAAATTTTCCGAAATCAACGACTGGACTCAAAAATCTTGTTAACCAAGCATATCCTGTTCTTAATTTGACGAGGGCAGCGTTTTTATTTCAGCGGATTTGAGAAAAATTTTATTTTCAAACTTTTCCAACTTTTAGTCTACATCTTTTTGGTGTTTTCATATTTCAAACATATTTTGTCTAAATATTATACTACTTGATATAAATTCTCAATCCTGTAAATTAAGGTTAAATTAAAAGACTATAAATAGTCCCCCTTTAAGGTCAAATGTCAAATTTAAGGATATTAATATTTTTTTAAAACAAAATATCGAAATAACATATATTTGTGCTAGGATTTCGATAAAACTTGTTGATAATATTTAATAATTCTGGAAAATAATATTCTGGACTTATTTTCTGAAATTAAACCGTGGGGTACTCAAAATCTGCCCTATTTTTATTTATTTTTTTTTTTAAATATAATAATTCTGAATATGATCCATTGTCACAATAATCCGACTCGCACGTCCTGAAATTCCAAAAAAAAAAATGGCTGTTACCCTATTGTAGATATGTAAATATATAGATAATATTTGATTAAAAATTTTTGATTTTAAATATATTTTTATAATAGAATTAGAAGTTAAACTCGTTAATACTTAGGATTGAATCATATTATTCCTCAATTAAATTAGTTTAATCATTTGTAAAAAAAAAAGTAAGAAAATTATAGTCGGTCTAGCCCGACTATACGATCCCATGGTTTAGAAACCCTATCTCTTCGGTCCAACTAATTGTATATAGGAAATAAGCATATACCAAATTTGAGTGGCATTGTTATTAATTTTTTTTTGGAAAAAATTTTAATAACAACTTTGTTTTGAAAAACTTCATATCATATTTATAAGGGGACTAGGTCGAAAAATGGACCGATCTGACCATATTTGGTGAACTCACTTAAACTTTGAAAAAATATATATACAAACCAAATTTGAGAAAAATCTGTGCAGTATTTTTGTTTTTTGATATGACTAAGTATTGTCATATAGGGATTCTGAGTCGATCGGTATAATAAAAGAAGGGTCAGGTCAAATATTTTTGGTAGTTACAAACAGCAGCACAGAGATTGATAAACGGAACTAGTTGTATTGCTGTGGATACTTGAACTATTAATGAATTATGTTTATCTAATAGTTATAAAATAATATCTATTGAATTTTTAAATATTTATTTTTAAATATATATTTATTAAAATTAAAACAAGTAAGAAAATTATAGTCAGTCTAGACCGACTATATAATACCCTATGCTATGCGTTTAGAGACCCTATCTCATAGGCCCAACTAACTGGACATAGAAAATAAGCATAAACCAAATTTCAGTGCGATTTTTATTAATTTTTTTAGCGGCAGATATGAAAAAGTTCATATCGGATGCTATATCTATATGGGGACTAGGCCCAAAAATGGACCGATCCTGGCTATGTTGGTAAAGTCTCTTTTATTTTGTAAAAATATATACAAACAAAATTGCAAAAGTGCAATATTTTTGTTTTTTGATAGATTTAAGTGAAGATCGGGAAGCAGCTCTATATGGGGCCTATGACTAAGAGTTGTCCAATAGGGTTCATTTTTGGACCACTGATTAATGGATGAATTATATACATACAAACCCAATTTGACGAAGATTTGTATGATAATTTGGATCTTATGGCAATATATGTTGATTTCATAGGGGTCATTTGTAAGGGGGCTAGGTCTGAACATCGACCGATTCTCACCAATTTCAATAGGGTTCATCCCATGGCCGACGAAAGATGAAATACCAAATTTCGTCAAAATATTTTCATATTTGCGACCTGCAGTTTGATTACATGGTTTACATGGACACACAGACGGACGGACGGATATCGTTAAATCGAATCAGTTAGCAATTCTGATTCGATCGGTATAATAAAAGATGGGTCTAAGTCAAATATTTTTGGTAGTTACAAACAGCAGCACAAAGTCATTATACCCAAACCACATGGTGGTATAAGGCATAATTATTTTCTGCTGGTGGTAACCACATTTTATCCATTCTGTTGTCTGTGTTTATTATACCCTATACCACTATGTGGTATCACTACCTCTATATATGTATGTGGTGCGTCCCCATACAAATGACCCCTATGAAATCTACAAAAATTGCCATAAGATCCAAATTATCATATAGATGTCAGTCAAATTTGGTTTGTATGTGTTTATTATATCCATTAATTAGTAGTCAAAAATGATCCCTATGGGACATTAGAGCTGCTTCCCGATATTCACTTAAATCTATCAAAAAACAAAAATATTGCACGGACTCTTTTCAAATTTTGTTTGTATATATTTTTGCAACATACAAGAGACTTTACCAAACATGGTCAGGATCGGTCCATTTTGGGCCTAATCCCCATATAGATATAACATCCGATATCAACTTTTTCATATCTGCAGCCAAAAAAATTAATAAAAATCCCACTCAAATTTGGTTTATGCTTATTTTCTATATCCAGTTAGTTGGGCCTGAGAGATAGGGTCTCTAAACGCATGGTATAGGGTATCGTATGGTCGGTCTAGAGTTATGTTCTTTTTTCCTTTCTAAATAAAACACAATTTATTATTTATTTAACTTTAATTGTCCTTATTTATTTAATAAGCTTTAATTGTTCTTATTTATTTACTAAACTTTAAATGTCCTTTTTTTATAATTTAATTTTAAATATCCTTATTTATTTGTTGAACTTTCAATGTCCTTTATTTATTTAATTTTTATTTGTTGCGCTTGGCTTGAAATCTAGTTTAGAACTTGTGAATTGGTGATCGATTGTCGTTGATATACGTAAATCAATTATAATTATGTATGTTCGAAAAAATCGTGTAAGATCATGATTGGTCAAGTATTTTCTTATCCTTTCTTACGCACTGTACGTAAGAAAGCAAAAAAAATATTTGTGGGAATATAAGTATGTAAATATGTGTATATAGATTTACATACATATTACTAGCTTTCTCATTCTTCATGCCCAATTGTCTTTCACTTAGTAACAAAATATTTACTAAAGCAAGCTTGTGCATGTTCGATCATGTCGATAGCGGTATACATACATGTGTACGAGTGTATGTACATATACATGTAGGTTTAAAACGAAAGCTATAAAAACAAGATTCTGCATTCCCAATCATAATACTTAGCAACAATAAAATATATGTAACAAATCAAATGCCGTTATTATTTTTAACTTTTTATAAATATTCAAAGCAAGCAAGCACTTAGCAACAAATATAATTACATATGTTTAAAAGGGTATGGTAGTATACAAATTATATTAAGGGTATTCATTATTAGTATAAATATATAAACATATACATAACGATATGTAGGTGCATATAACTCTAGACCGACTATAATTTTCTTACTTGTTGAATTTCATATGGTGAATTAAATATGATGAGAAACAATCCACTTAACCAATACGTTCCCACCTTATGCGTTTGGATACAAAAAACGGACAACTTTATATGTATCATAATTTCTTTGCGTTTTTAAAACTTCTTCTTCGTTATTTTATTATTTTATTGTTTCTTTTATAAAAGAAATTTTCTAAAACAAAATAGCATTTTTTATGGTTTCAAGGGGCAGAGTTAATTTTCCATTAAAATTATCAATTTTTTAAAGTCTTAAAATTAAAGTAGGTAACAGTATAATAATGCGTGCTTACCACACTAGGATATTTGTCAAAAATTTCTTCTTTAATATTACACGTACTCGTTTTTGAGCAAATTATCAACACGTTTTTGAATAAACATTTTTTTTTTGTTAATGCTATAAAGTTTTTTTAATACATATATACAATTTTATGAGTCTCGCATTTTCCTTAATAAGGGAAACACAAATATTGACTTTATATTCCACTTGAATATTGGAATAATAATGAAAATATATTCAAATCATATTCGGTAATGACAACACTTAAGAACACTTTAAAAAAACTAATTTAAGCAGATATATATTTAAACATTTCACAGACAATTAGGGCCGATAGATGTCAGTTAAAGTTGGTATAGTTAAACTCACATTTATAAAAATTAATAACTTTAAGATTATTTGCCTAACTTCTAACTTTAAGCTATTTGACTAATAATAAAAAAACATAAGTTTAATTAAACTAAGTTTAAGTGACAACAAAAACTGCCTCTAAGAATAACTATATTAAATCGACTATTAAAAACCCTTTAAATATGGATAATTCTGCAAAAGGTTTGAACATATTTAATACATTTGCAATTCGCATATCGAAAAATGAACTTTTTTTGTTACAAGCGTAATACAAAACTTAACTTATATCCTCCAACGTGAAAAAACATAATAAAAAACGACAAATATAGATTGTTTAAAAATTACGTACGTATGAAACTGAGAAGTACAATTTCGAGTTCAGCATATCAAGAACTAAATTCAAAATAAATCACAAGAAAAATTCGAATTAACCATTTAAGGTTATACTGTTTTATATTTATTAGAAGTTAGGTGAATATTTATTTAGGACCATTGTTGGAATTTAGCAATTCTCGTTCTAGATAAAGCACTTGTGGGGCCCGTAACAATTTTTTTGATTATAGGCAGCTTTTTATTTATTTTCTTTCAAAACGTGCTTCGGACTTGGAATATTTGAAAAAAAAAAAACAATATTTTCTCAAAAACGTATTTAAAAGTAACAAAATGTTGAGAGATTTCTAAATTATTAACTTCCTTAAACAAACTTTGAAATGATGCCAATCTTGAAGCACTATTAATTAGATGAAATGACAATGAGTATGAAATTTGGAATCTTTAGGTACGTGATTGATGAATTGGATCTTTGTAACTTTATGTGTATATAATTGTGTCATAACTGACTCACCGATATGTAGCGGTGTATGACTAATATATAATTTCCAAAAAATTGTCACTCTTGAGACTGTCAAACAAATTAAAATATGTACATATGTACACTAAGAAAACATTAACTTCAACAATAAAATTGCCAAAAAGTGATACCGATCAAATCCAGCATTTTTCCCTTATAATGTCCAACATTAACTTAATCTACCGGGAAATTAATGCTGCGAACTCAGATAGAATGTGTATTTCTTATCAGAATCGCCATACAGTTAATACGAAACTTCCTAACCTTCAGAATAATAGTTTTGATTTGGATAACGATATTATCGTTGTTACGGAAACATGGTTTCGCGGGAATGTACTTGACACGGAGATTATGTCATGTAAATATTTCGACGTGATAGATTGTTGAAGGCTGTAGGTGGGGTCCTAATAGCTTTTTAGTGATAGTAAGCCTCAAGTTTGGTTAAATTTGATGATATTGATATTGGTATAGAGTTTATATGTGTAACAGCTATTTTCCCGAGTAAAACGATTCGTATCACCTGTTCCTATATTCCTCCATACTCTGTCAATACAGTATATGATGCTAATGTTAATGCGATTTATCTGTAAATAATTATCTGAAACATAGTGACTCACTTGTATTATGGCATTATTCGTCTGATTCCTTATCTTTCATTCCACCTACGACTTTTCCCTTTTATGATGCACTTCTGGATAGTATATCTGATCTGATTTTAGATAAATTCTGTTTTAAACTTGAACAAAAAAAAAATGTTGGATATTGTTTTCGTGGATAATATTGAAAGTTTTGTAGTGAATCGCATTGACCCAATATCCTTAACACTTGCACCTGAAGATTGATATCATCCTACTATCGGTATAATTCTAGATGTTGGCTTAGAAGAGCCTACAAGGGGCTGAATACTGTGGTGAGTAAATCGTTTTCTTTTTTTCTTTTAAACGTACTGGTTATGATAAATTGAATGAACTCCTTTATCATATTTACTGGTCATTTTTGGATGATAATCGGCTCCTTAATAGTAGCACCATACACTTTATTTTGGTAAAATTTTATGAGGTTTTTAGCGATTGTCATTCTTAATGCATTTCTCTTTCCCATCAGAGCTTTGAGCATACTGGTCCTCCATGGAATACAAAGGAATTGTCGAGGTAAAAAACAGAAAATCTTGCCTTTTTAAATGATCCTGTTCAAATTTAGATTATGGTAAATATTCTACCGCTCGCGCTGATTATTATTTACTCAATAATAATTGTTATACGAGGTATGTAGAAAATGGAAAATCAAAATTTGCTATTAACCCAAAGTCTTCTTTGACATTGTACGTGTTATATGCAAATCTTCTTCATTCCTGCCTACAATGTTTTGAAATCATAATTCATCCTCTGACTATCCATACTTAATAAAAGTTGCATCGAATCTTTTTTTAGTCTCTGATTCAGTTGAAATTTTCACACAAGCCAGGTCCTGATTCCTGATTGCATTTTGAGAAATTGCGCTCAAATTCTAAGTGTGCTCATAACGCGTATTTTAAACAGTCTTTTGCAAATTGCTTATTTTCCTACTTCTTGGAAGGAATCATTTGTTATACCTTTGTATACGTTAGGTGGAAAGGCGAATGTACTTAACTATGGGGAATATAAATTATAAATATTATTCCTAAATTAGTGCAGAAACTTTTTACTGATTATCTATCATATTAACGAAAGTCGGCTATGTCTGCATTTCAACATGGCTTTTTGAAATCAAGGTCAACAGTTACTAATCTTCTAGAATCTTAGAACCATATTTTCCAAGGTTACGTCCATAATGAGCAGACTGATGTGATGCACACTGATTTTGGTAAAGAATTGATACCTGATTTTATTATTTTGTGGATAGCATCGTATCTTACATTTTGAACTCAAAAAAGAGTCCTGTTTCGCAATATTGAATCTAAGATTTTAAGATTTACTTCTGGCATTCCCCAAGGTAGTCATTAGGGAACTTTATTGTTTGTGCTATTCGGAAATGGTCTTCCGTCTATAATTTCGAATTGCAACGTCCTTATGTAAGCAGATAATTTAAAGTTATTCCACAGTTTCAATGACTTAAATGCTCATTTTACTCTTCAACGTGAGCTTGATTTATTAGTTGAATGATGTAATGTGAACTTGATGGAATTGAATCTTGGAAATACATTTTACCAATAAAAGCTTTGTTAGAATACTGGGTTATACTACTAATCACCCCGCGGGTACTGCAAGAGGTGGAACAGCAATTATAATCAAAAATAATATAAAACATTAAAAATTAAGAGATTATTGTAAAGCGTTTATCCAATCGACTGTAATCAGTATTCTAAGTAAACATGGTCCAATCAATACAGCCTCCATATACAGTTCCATTTCTTGCACGATAACAAAGGAATAGTTAAAGCACTACTACTCAAGTCTTGGCACTACGTTTTTGGTTGGTGTCAATGTATTTCCACAGGAAAAGAGCTCTTCGATGTAATTTAAACTGTAAATCTTCAGCATTTATCAGCTGGAGAACCAACTTATTGGCCATCAGATATAACAAAATTCCAGATATTATCGATTTTTGTGTTCTAAAGAGCATATATATAAGCTATTTTACTATTAAATCATGTTTTCAGATCATTCGCCCATTTTAATAATTTTAAAATCGGAAATAGTTGAGAACTTGCCACCGCCTTTTCTACACTCCAGAAAAACAAATTGGAGTTTATTTAAAGAATTTTACTATTAGAACTTAGGGAACTTAAAAACAGTCATAAAAATGAAGACTCACTTCATATTTTTAGAACAACAATTCAACAGTCAACCTGGGGCCTAATTACCGCATACGCGAACGAGTAAAAATTTCGTTAATTTTAACTTTAACGTTTTATCCCCATTTTGACCAAACGTATATTATTTGAAAGATATTTCTTTTTAGCCGATTTGCAGACTTACAGATTTTTGAATTTTTTCTCTATTTTGGGTAAATTGCATTTAAAGTTGCTACTAACACATATATAAAATTACACGTATGCTGTGTATGTTTTATTAAATTTGTTAAATTTGCTAATGAGTTTGTTTTATCTTCATTCACAATAATAATAAACCATAAAAGTGTTGATTGCACTCGAATTTCGAGCGCTGGAATCCTTTAGTAAATATTAAAATGTAAGTATATACATAAGTGTTGTATGTACATATTTACATATTTATTTCCAGGACATATACAAATAAAAAGCAAATTACCAAAAGCAAATTACATTGTGGAACAAATTCAGGTTAGCAAAAGTTAGGTCGATTCTGAGTGTGAGGGGTGAAAAAAGAGGCTAAATTGGAAGACCCGTATCGCGGCGTTTGTTTATGTTAGTTCGAATTTTTTTTTAATCGATCTTCGAAGTTTGCAGTCAAATGCCGATTTTCAGCATATTGGTATTTTGGCTATAACTCGTCGAATAATTGATGTTTTTTCAATCTGTAAAAGCCAAATTATTGCTAGAAACTTGAGCAACAATCAAAATTTTTAAAAAAATTGATTTAGAAAATTTTTGTGGCGCTTATGAAGCAAAATGTAAAAAAAATTATTTTTTTTCATGCTTTTTGAAAATATTTTCTACAAAACTAAGTCTTTTTTGCTTTCTGTTTGATCTATAATATGCTTCTCAATTTCTTCACTAAATTTCATTTGGAGTTTTAATCACTCTGTGACTGTGCGTGACCACGCGTGACTGTGCGTGACTACCCCAATTATTAATCTGTAGTCATGACAAGACTAAGGACCAAGTTTCAGATCAATTGGATAAGTGGGAATGGGGTTGCCCCACGACAGACAGAGAGATTGAGTTAAAAGAAAGAGTTTAAAAAATTTTGTAAAAAAGTAACTTTTATTCAAAAAACATTTTTTAAAGTACCTTTTCTGTTAAAAAATAACCTTTTCTTAAAAAAATGCCTTTTCTTTAACTTTTGTAACTTTTGTTAAAAAAGTACCTTTTTTATAAAGCTATATTTTCTTAAAAAAGTACGTTTTATTAAAAAAGTAAATTTTCTTAAATTACCTCTAATTAAAAAGTATATTTTCTTAAACTAAGTTTATATTTTTTAAAAAATAGTCTTAAAAATATATTTTCTTAAAGCTTATTTTTCTAAAGTACCTTTTCTTTAAAAATTACCTTTTCTTAAAATAAGTACCTTTTCTTAAAAAATTTAATTTCTTAAAAAAAATACAATTTCATTAAAAAGCATATGAAAAAAATAGTTTTTCTTAAAGAAGTATATTTTCTTAAAAAAATATATTTTATTAGAAAAGTACATTTTGATAAGAAATGCCTTTTCATAAAAAGTATATTATTTAGTTCTTTTTCTTAATAAGTATTTTTTTTAAAAAGAAGTTCGTTTAAAAAAAAAGGTACCTTTTTTTAAAAAGTAACTTTTCTTTAAGAAGGCAATTTTCTTAAAAAATATATTTTCTGAAAAAAGAATTTTTTTAAAGTACCTTTTCTTAAAAAATTACCTTTGGTAAAAACGTAAATTTTCGTAGAATATAGTACCTTTGCTTTAAAAAAGTTAAATTTCTAAAAATGTTGTATACCACAAAATTACAAATTGGTTTTGGAAAGAAAAAAAGAAAGAAATACAGCGCGATTATAAATGAGAGCACATTTTGTAATCTTATTAATAAAATTTTTAGTTTTCTTTTTTTTCATTATTTAGCTGTTTGGGATAACCATGCTATGACGGAAGGTACAAAAGCTCGCCGTTGCTGCTACATTGCGAAATTCAACATATAAAATGCCTTCCTCAGGGCCAAAAAAAATATAAAAATATAAAAAAGAGCCTTTTCAGGACTACAAAATATAAAAGAGGCCCTTTTCAGGGCCACTACATAGATTCAAAAAGAAATTTTTTTTTTACTGCTTCTTTTTTTTTAATAAAATAAAGGCAATGATTATGATGATGAATTAATTTAAAAGCAAAAATTCCTAAATATAAATAAAAAACTTTGTGTACTCTTAAAAAAAATTTTATTTTTTTATCCCAAATTATAATATATAATACATTGCTTTTTTTTAGCAATTCCAGTTTCATATTTTTTCCTAAAAAAATTTTTTTTAAATGGCTGCTTATCGTAACTTCTTCTTCGTAACTGTGATCCATGTTCAATGAACATTCTGAGATCTGCCACTCTTGTTCATATATGTGATCCATGTTCAAATGAACATTCTGAGATCTGCCACTCTTGCATTATCAGTTTCATGATGACTAAATTGCAGTTTGCACATCCTCATATACATATATCGCACCTGTACCTCTAAAGTGAGCCAACTCATAATTTACAAATTTTCAGTAAAAACCAAAAAACCGTTTTTTTAAATATTTACTATAAAATTTAAAAACAGTTGCTTCATTGTAAAGAATTGCGAATAGTAAGTATACAACAGTAGTTGTTTTTGCGATTTTTTCAGTTATCATCAAAAATACCAAGTTTTTTGGGTGGAACTAGAAATATGTATTTTTAGTGGATTCTAATAAAGCTACTCTTTTTTTGCGAAAGACTAGAAAAATCGATGTAAGATTTTTACAGTGGATAGATATGACCACTGGGAATCGTTTTCTTGCAAAAAGTGAAAATTGAAAAATTTTGAGTTGACTCACTTTAGAGGTACAGGTGCGATATACATATATATGATTCTTGGTATTACCTCTTTATCTTCAATTATTTTGTTTTCAGTGAGTTTTGGGATATATGGTAAGCTGTAATATTTATCGTTGTTAGATATTAGATTGTTTTTAGCCTTTTGTATTAATTTGTTTATTAAATACTTCGGATAGCAGTTCTGCGTCAAAATTTGTTTTATCTTCATTGTGTTTTTAAATTTAAATTTATCATCACTTAGTTGTAACTTTGCTTATAAACTTTAGTGCTGTGTTGATTTTTTTGTTTCAAAAGACATGGATTTCATGTACCAATTAGTTATAATTTTATCATTGCTTCGATGAATTTCCATGTCAAGATATGGAATACAATTATTTTGTTCCTTTTCTATTGTGAAATTTAATTTTGTGTGATAACTGTTAAAAACTTTTAATATTTTAGCTTCATCTTCTCGATTTTAATTTGTTTGCATTTTTATCAACGGAAAATAACATTTTTTCTTCATCAAGTCTTGGCAGCATTTTTTTTTTTTGCCCCTCCTAATTAATTGCTTGGCCATACATGTTCCAACACAGAGTATTTTCTAGGTTTGGTATTTCGCTTTTATCTATCAAACATTATATTTAATATCTTGTGTTACGACATTTCAAAGCATAAAGTTTGATTTTTTTTTTTTTTTTTTTTTGAATTGCTTTTATTTGGAAATTTCTTCCATAACACACCACCTAAATGCCATCCATATTATCTGGATGTTTTCACGAAAATTTATATGTGAGTTCTTTCCACGTTTACATTTACGCCTTATTAGGATAATAATTTAGCACAATATATCACACTTATAGTTCTTATTTTATTATTCTTGTAATTTCTCTTCGTAACGTTAAATTGTCAATGACATCAAGCTTTCCTTTATATTTTTAGAATAGCTTCATCTTCATAAAAATCTACCGCAGCTCATTAATTTGTCGCTTATTGTTTACAACAATTGTAAAAAAAACTTATTAATTAAAATAGATAGTTTCAAACTTGTTTATGATTAATTGGCTTCTTGATAGTAAGAGAAACCACAAATCAGGTTTTCATTATTCCCATGTTGTTACAACCACGATTATCGCTAAAAGTTTTAGTAAAATATTCCAAAAGATTTTAAAACAAAATATTCAAAGATAATAAGAATGTGTTTTTATGAGAGGAAAAGAGATAAAGTTAAACGTAGAAAGTACGTTTTCAATACAAAAACAAGCGAAAAAAATACATTTATGTCATGTAGCAGATTTGAGTAAGAATCTAACCAGAGAAAGGTTAACTTAAGTAAATTAACACTTTGAGCCCAATAAGTTTTGAATGAATTTTAAAGATCTTTTATTCAGTAGTAAAATACATACACAGTAAAAAAATTCGCCAACCGAATTGTTATAATGATTAATGACTGAATTTTCGATTGTATCAACAAAAATTTTACAATAACAAACCATATTTTAGTTTGATACAATTTTTACTGTTAAGACAATAGAATTGTAATTGCAATCAATTCAAAATTCGATTATTATCATCGTAGAAATTCGGTTGGCAATAAATTTGGTAGCCACAACGAATCCGTTTTCTGTTACATGATTTTGTGATCCTCATAAAAAGGCTGCACATATTCCAATCAGTGTTGCCATTTTAGCAACTTTTTTTGTCGTTTAGCATCCAACATTTATGAAAAGATGTTAGATGCTAACTTAGCATATTTTATTAATAAAAAGTTGCTTTTAGCACCTTTTTTTCATATTTTTCATTATTTTTGAATATATAATTTTAATTTTAATGGTATTGATATGTTTTAATTTCTCAAAGTGTAATACGAGAATTTTGTGTACTACTCTTTTTACCACTCTGCTCGTTTGTTTCAACAAATATAACAAAACATTTTGAAATTGAAGAATGTAAACACCAACAACAGTTTATAATGAATTAAAAAGTCGATTGCCAAAAAATATTTATTAAAAAATGCAAAAATTTTCAATACAAAACACATTAAACCGGGTAAAAGAACCGATAACCAATATATTTAGAAGAAATGTTGGGGTACAACACTGAATACAACCTCTTTATGGATTGAAGTTAACAAAAATCCTATTGGCGAAAATCCATTTAAAGAGTTATCAATATTTGTTTTGTATTTATTAGTTTTGTTTTTCTCAAAAGCCGAAGTTGAACGTTTGTTTAGTTTAATGGCTTTAGTTAAAAGCAAACTTTGAATAGAATAAAATCCGAGTTGCTATGTTCTGTAAAACGTATATAAATGAAATTGGTTTGAAATTGAAAATGGGTGCTGTTACACTTACAATATACCAAGCGATGTCGTTGATAAAAGTCGATCGTCAGAAAAATATCAGAGCCAATAAGAACTTGAAAATGACATCACAGAAATATTAGATTCCATAAACCAATTATCGTAATATAATCGTATCTTTTGATAATGTAAATTCTGTTATATTTGAAATTAAAAAACCCCTCTAAAATAAAAATATTTTATTTAAAATTTAAAAAACTCAATTTGATGTTAAAAAAATTACAGATGAAATCCAAAATAATTTTAATTTAAATTTAAAAAATATAAATCGAAACTTATGTTTTATATTAATTTTACGATTTAAGAACCAAAGAATTTATTAATAAGTATTTAATTTTTCAACATAAAGGTAATGAAATTTGAAAAAAAAAAAATTTGCATCTTTTTTTTTTGGCTCCAGTACGTTTTAGCATCTTTTTTTTGCAATTTAGCATCTTTACAATTTCAAATTATGGCAACACTGATTCTAATTTAATCCCTTTAAGTTATCGCTTACGATAACAGCTTGACACCAGTATATTTCAACCAGGGAAAATTTGATACAGTTTACTGTTTTAAGGGGTTTCAATTTAATGCCCAACGAACAATCAAATTCGTTATTTCATTTCATTTCATTTTCTTTATTCAGTAATATTTATAAATAATAAATTTGTAAATCAATCAACCCTTTTCTGCTTAAAAATACACACACAAGGTCATATGCAAGATTAAATAATATATTTGTAAAGATAAGGAAAATTTAACAAAAAACCTTAATAACTTCGTTATATTTAAACTCTTTCTTTTAACTCATACTCTCTGTCTGTCTGTCTGTCCGTCTGTCTGTCTGCCATGAGTGGACCCCATTCGCCCTTAACCAATTGATCTGAAACTTGGTATATAGTCTTGCCGTGACCACAGATTAATTTTGGGGTAATCACGCACAGCCACGCGTGGTCACGCACAGTCACGAAGTGATCTAAATGTCATTTCCCCTCATCCGATCGATCTAAAACTTTGTCCATACACTTGCTGTGAAAAAAGGATTAACTTTCACTTAGTCACGCGCAATCACGCATGGTCACGCACAGTCACGGAGTGATCTAAATGTCATTTATCCTCATCCGACCGATCTGAAACTTGGTCGATATACTTGCTGTAAAGAAAGATCAACTTCGACATAGTCACGTGCAGTCACGCATAGTCACGCACAGTCACGGAATGATTTAAAACCCATTCTCCCTTCTCCGATCGAGAAGTGGTTTATCTTAAAGTAAAACGTTTTTTAGACAACAAAATTAATGAATATATTAAACAAAATTTCTATCGGAAGCCTTGACATTTTGTCATTGTTCAGACAAGCAAAAAATTGTTTTTCTTTTGAGGCTAGCAATGAACTAAACCATTTTTATACCCTATACCGCTACGTAGTCAGGATATAATGACTTTGTGCTAACATTTCACCTATCTTATCTTTATCAGAAAGCGATTCTGAGTCGATTTACCAATGTACGTCTGTCCGCCCGCCGGTCTGTGTGTCCATGTAAACCTTTCAATAAAGCTACAGGCAGCAAATACGTGTTTATGCTGATGAAATTTTGTTGATAAACTTCTATCGGCCATAAGATGAACGCTGTTGAAATTGGTGAAATTTAGTTCATGTTCAGACCTCGTCCCCATACATAATATCCATAATTGACATAATATCCAAATTATCTTATAGATCTCGGTGAAATTGAGGTTGTGTATGTTTATTACATCCGCTTATCAGTAATCCAAAAATAAACCCGATAGGACATTTCTTAGTCATAGCCCCCATTTGAAGCTGATATTCACTTTAATGTTTCAGAAAAAACAAAAATATTGCACAGATTTTTGTCAAATTTGGTTTTTATATCTTTTTTCAAAAAATAAGTGGCCTTACCACATGTGGTCAGGGTTTGTCCATTTTTCACCCAGTCGCGATATGAACTTTTTTATATCCAAAGGCAAAAAAAAATAAATAATAATTCCACTCAAAATTTAGTTTATGTTTATTATCTATATCTAATTATTTGGATCTCAGAGATATGGTCTCCCAACGCATGGTATAGGGTACCGTATAGTCGGGCTAGACCGACTATAATTTTCGTGCTTGCTTTATATCTTGAAGTGAAGCGTACTCCAAGACACTAAATGCTTCTTCCGACAATTGAGAAATATATTTATCTCAACGGACATCTCACTGAATTTACATGCCGATAAAACTGCAATTTTCAAAACCTCAATATACAGCTGAAAATGCTGAGTATATGATCCTAAGGAATAACAAACAACAGTGGGTCTTGCGAGCAATAAAATCAACCTAATTCGCTTTACCCACCTAGAAATCTTTAGAAAGTCTTGATTTAGAGTCTCAATGAATCAATGAGTCTCAAAGATGATGAAAAGAGTGAGAGCGTGAACAGAACCTTGTGGTACCTCTGGATTAAGCCGAAAATTGTTGGAAAACTGTATATAAATTGCTAATACCGATAACAGATGCAATAAGCTTTGATATTAATGCAACATGAAACTTAAGAATGGATCAAGGCCAGCATTCTGATTGAAAGGCAAACAGATATCCCAGGAAAGTCTTCTACAATGGCTATTCTGTCGAAAATTAAGTTGGTCTCTAGAAATTTGACAAGCCTTCCATCACTTTAGGAATTAAAGCTAAATTGCAAATGAAGGGATGTTACAAGAACTCGCAAGGAAAAAAGCTAAACAAAGAGTTTCTTTCACTAAAATAATAAATTTATTATTTTATACAATTATCGCATCCTCTGATGTCCAAAAATTGAATAGACAGATCAACGGGATGTTTAAGATAATTAAGCATACTTTACTAAAATTATAATACAAGTAGTTGTTCTCCGATAATATTACGACATCAGTAGAAAAAAACCAGATATTAAGATTATGTATGCAATTTGTATATACGTATATACGTAATATCGTAAAATGGTAATGAGAGAGGTAAAGTCTCAGTTACTCTTACTGTTAATATTAACAATTCATATATAATAATAATCTAACCCATAAAAACAGAGTTTTTATTAAAACTCTTTCTTCCCTTATGCATATGATCATTTTCATTTTCTTCCCTTATGCATTATGATCATTTTCATGTTGGCCGGTCTCAAATACGTTTCTTTCATTTCGGCTTATCGAAATGATACAATTTTCATCAGCAGTAACAAACGACATTGTAGCAGCTTCTCAGGCATGTGTAAACGAATTCTGACGTCTCTTGATTTATACTCTTTCTTTTTTCCAATATGCATGAATCCCAATGCTTTTAGTAGCTTGAAAATTGCCAAATGATTTTGCGAATTTTTTGTAGTGATGGACACGAACGAAGTCTCCAATTCTTCGTCTTAGGATCTTTTCAAGGCATTCCTTACCATCCATGGTTAAAACTCCACATTTAAAGCGTCAAAACCAGACTTCCCATGTTTAAATAGATAGAGTATACTCTCACAGCACTTGGTTTCGATTTAAAATGCAAAACAAGACTGCTTATTTGTCACATACGCTTACATGTCTGTACCTTCAATAAATTATGATATTTGTTTTCACTTTAGCAAATTGGCACATTATAAAAATTAAATCCATATTGCGTAGCTTAAACATGATGGCATTAACAGAATGGTTAGATTCGTTGCTGTTATACAAGTTTCCCCATCTCTTCCTCATTTTAAACTTACACACCCAAAAATGTATCCAGTTTTTCAGTTAATGAAACCAACAAGTTGCGTCAAGCATATAAATGCAAATTTTGTGTGAAAATACTATTTTTAGAAAAGATATAATATCTTTAAGAAATTTTCTTTTGTAAGAAAATAATACTATTAAAAAAAGTACTTTTTTTAGAAAACGTACTTTTAAAAAAATAATTTCCTGATTAAGAAAATGTACTTTTCTACAAAATTAATTTTTAAGGAAAAGTAATTTTTTAAGAATATGTAATTTTTTGAGAAAATGTAATTTAAAAAGACGGTAGTTTTTTTAAAAAAAAAAAGTAAAAGGTACTCTTCCACGAAAATTTACTATATAAAAAATTACTTTTTAAGGAAAAATATTATTTTAAGAAATTTTAAGGGAAGGTAATTTTTTAAGAAAATATCATTTTTAAGAAATTTTTTAAAGAAAATGTACTTTTTACGAAAGTGAACCTTTTTTAAGGAAAGGTACTTTTTTAAAAAAAATTATTATATTGAGTAAAAGTACTTTTTACAAAAGATACTTCTTGAAGTACTTTTTCAAGAAAATACACTTTTTTAAGAAAAAAGTTTTTTTCAGAGAAATGGTAATCTTTTAAGGAATTGTACTTATTTAAAAAAAAAGTTATTTTTTTTTAAGAAAATGAATTTTTTCGAAAAGGCAGTTTTTTAAGAAAATTTATTTTTTCAAATAAAAATTTACAATTTCCGGAAAATGTGTCTTTTTAAGAAAAGTTTATTTTTTTAAGTAAGATAATTTTTAAAATTGTGTACTTATTTTTTCAGAAAAGTTACTTAAAAAAATACCTTTCAAGAAAATTTTCTTTTAAAAAAAGATAATTTTTTAAGAAACAGTACTTTTTAATAAAAATTTAATTTTTTCAGAAAATGAGCTTTTGTAAAAAAGAAAAGCTACATTTTCTAAAGAAAAGTTACTCTCTTAAGAAAGTAAATTTAAAAAATTAACTTTTAAGAAAATATTCTATTTGAAGAAAATTTATCTTTTTATGAAAAATTATTTTTGAAGTAAGATACTTTTAAAAAAGTTGTACTTCTTAAAGATAATTTACTTTTTTAAGAAAATTTTCCTTTTCAAGAAAAATTACTTATAAAAAACAGATAATTTTTCAAGAATATTAACTATTTTAAGATTCTAAGAAATACTGCTTTTAGAAAAGATATAATATCTTTAAGAAAATTTATTTTTTAAGAAAATAACACTATTAAAAAAAATACTTTTTAAGAAAATGTACTTTTCAAAAATTCCTTATTAGGAGAATGTACTTTTCTACTAAAGTAATTTTTTAAGGAAAAGTAGTTTTTTAAGGAAATGCAATTTTTGAGAAAATTAAGTACATTTACAAGAGAAGGTAGTTTTTTAAAAAAAGTACTTTCTAAAAGTACTCTTCCACGAAAATTTACTATATAAAGAAGTACTTTTTAAGAAAATAAATTATTTTAAGAAATTGAAATGTATATTTTTAAGAAAAGTTACTTTTTTAAGTAAAATTATTTTTAAGGTGTACTTACTTTTCCAGAGAAGTTACGTTAAAAAAAGACACCTTTCAAGAAAAGCTACTTATTAAAAAACGGATACTTTTTTAAGAATCTGAACTTTTTTAAAAAAGAAATTATTTTTTCAGAAAATGAACTTTTGTAGAAAAGAAAAGCTATTTTCTGAAGAGAAGGCGCTTTGTTTAAGAACTTGTACATTTTAAGAAAAGCTACTTTCTTAAGAAAGTAAATTTAGAAAAATTAACTTTTAAGAAAATATTCTATTTGAAGAAAATTTATGGTTTTACGAAAAATAATTTTTTAAGTAAGAAGATACTTTTAAAAAAGGTGTACTTTTTAAGAAAATTTTCCTTTTCAAGAAAAATTACTTATTAAAAAAAGAGATAATTTTTTAAGAAACGGTACTTTTTTAAGAATATTTCTAGAACATGTAGTATTTGTAAAAATTTTACTTTTTTAAGAAAATTTACTTTTTAAAATAAAATACTTTTTTAGAAAATTTACTTTTTTAAGAAAATTTACTTCATTAAGGAAATGTATTTTTTCAAAAAATTTCTAATTTATTAAGAAATTGTAATTTTTAAGAAGAGTTACTTTTGAAAGAAAGGTAAATTTTGTAAGAAAATTTATTTTTTGAAGAAAATTTATTATTTTTAAGTAAATTTACTTTTTTTAGGAAAACTTATTTATTCAAGAGAAAGTACTTTTTAAGAAAATTCACTTTTTTAAGAAGAGGTACCTTTTGAAGAAAAATTTAATTTTTTAAGGAAAAGGTGCTTGTTTAAGGAAATGTATTATTTAAATAAAATTTAATTTATCAAGAAATTGTACTTTTTAAGAAAACTAACTTTTTAATGAAAAGGAAATTTAAAAAAAATTAATTTTTTAAGAATATTTACTATTTTAAGAACATGTAATTTTTAAGAAATGGTACTTTATTAAGAAAATTTACTTTTTAATAAAAAATACTTTTCAAGAAAATTTACTCTTCTAAGAATATGAATTTTTTCTAAAAAATATGAATTAATTAAGAAATTTTACTTTTTTAAGAAAATGCATTTTACTAACAAATATTATTTTATTAAGAAAAGTTACTTCTTTTTAAAAAAAAGTTACTTGTTTAAGAAAATGTACTTTTTGAAGGAAATAAACTTTTGGAAGCAAATTTTTTTTAAAGAAGATATGTTTTTCAAGAAAATGTACTTCTCAAGAAAATGTAGGAACTTCCTTAGAAA
Source organism: Cordilura impudica (assembly GCA_963682025.1). Lineage (NCBI taxonomy): Eukaryota > Metazoa > Arthropoda > Insecta > Diptera > Scathophagidae > Cordilura > Cordilura impudica. The sequence goes on along the minus strand of OY821519.1, from coordinate 194,362,554 downwards.
AGGAACAATTTAGTAAAAGGTACTTTATTAAGAGAGGGTTTTTTTTTTAAAAGTAGTATTTTAAGAAAAGATTCTTTTTAAGAAAACTAAATTATTTTAAGAAAATTTAGTTTGTACTTTTTTAAGAAAATGTTTTTATCTCACAAATTTTAATTTATTCAGCCCTGTTCTTGAAACGTTGTTATCTGAATAAGAATGAATTTAAAATTACATGAAATTCAAATTTTGGGTTTCTTGAAAACAGAATATTTATATTTTCGAAGTATTTTTCGAAATCATTTTTTTATTATCAGATGACATGAAACATATGGATTGGCTTTAGGATCATATGTTATCTAGAAACCGAGGTCCCATATGGTTCTTTAGTAAGTTTCACAAAAAAAAAAAACTTAAGTAATTTTTGCATGTATAAAATGTATAAATGTATAAAAAAAGAAAAAATATTTTCTTTTAAAATAACATTTTACTTAGTCATTTAATTGTTTTTGTTCTTCAATTTCAATCAATTAAGAACGACTTCCCCTTTTCAAGTAAGTTAGGCATCACCAAAGAAAATTCGACATTCAAATAAATTGGATTTGACTGGCGTCACTATTGTTTCGAACATAAACAAAGTTGTGGTAGTCATATGCATAAAAAAAAAATTTGTGAGTTGAGGGAGATATTATTTTAAATTCTTTAATTTGTAATAATTAGTGCATAAAGAATCTGTTATAATTGAAAAAATTATAATGTAAAATATATTGTGCAAGTAAAAAGTTTTTATTATAGTTATAGAACAACATCATCTTTAAAAGTGTGTTTCATTAATATTCACCAGTGATTGCGAGTTTTTTTTTTTTCTTAAATCAGCGGAAAATGTATATATTTTTTAAAATCATTTTTTTCATAAAACCAATGTCTAATTTTTTAAAATAACGACAAGGATCAATAAAAAACATCTAAAGTTTAAATATTAATTTATTAGAAAAAAGGGCATTTGTTTTGATTTCACAAAGCCTTTTCTATGTGAATTAAAACAAGAACAAATATTCCTATTGAAATCAAAGAGCAGCATAAAACTCGTAAATTTAAGAATTTTTTCATTTACGAGTTTTTTTTTGTGATTGTGATTTCAAGAACAGGGGTGATTATCAAATTGTACATTTTAAGAAAAGCAAATTTTTTAAGAAAAATTATTTCTTTTAGAAAAGGTAAGTTTTTAAGAAAATATGTTTTTCAAGAAAATTTACTTTTCTAAGAAAATTAACTTCTGTAAAAAAGGAGCTTTCTTAGAAAAGGCACGTTTTTATTAAAATGTAGTTTTTTCATAAGGTGAAGTTGAAAAAAATAAGATTTTAAGAAAAAATTCTTTTTAAGAAAATTTACTTTGTTAAGACGATGTACTTTTTAGAAAGTGTACTTTTATTAAGGAAATGTACTTTTTTACGAAACGAAACTTTTTAAGAAAAGGTAATTTTTAAGAAAATGTATTTTTTTTAAAAAAAGGTCCTTTTCAAGATAATTTAGTTTTTTTTAATGTAGATTTTTGGGAAAAGGTACTTTATTACACATTATACTTTTATTAAGGAAATGTACTTTTTAGGAAAAGGTACATTTTAACCCTACGATTCATAACCGGGTACCCGTGTACCTTTTTTGACTTTAAAGTGCTGTTGTGCCTATAATTTTTGAGATATGGACATAAAACTCCGAATCATGAGAGATTTTGGCTAAACTAAGATTTAAATACGAAAAAATTCAAAATATTTTCAATATTTTCTTTAAAAAATGATTCTAAATGTTTTACCCCCATAAACACACAACCGGGGTCCCCGGGTACCCTAATGCAATTCCTATATAAATGCCTGACATGTAAATGAAAAAACGTTTTTTTGTGTTGTTTTTATTGGAAATAAATGTCTTTTTTATTTATTTTATCATATTTTATATATATTATATTATAATTCATCCGAATCACTATCGTTGTTATTGTGGCAATTGTAGCATTTAGTAATTGTTATGGCGTGCTCATCGCATATCGGCGTGCTACATATGCTGCAATTTTTTCTAGTTTTTCTTCTGCGCTTATTTGGAAGAAGGTTGCACATGTAGCACACGCCCGTATGTACTTTTCTGCCCCTTTGTCGTGCTGACGGAGATGTTGACGGACCTGCAGCACAAAGCACACTCTCCAACGGCCTTCCGATGATGATTTCAATTGCATTTTTTGTTGAAAATTGGCGCACGCTTTGCACATTTGAAATTCTATTTTCTATAACAGGAATGCACAGGTTTTCTGCCAGTTGACGCAGGATTATTTCCATAATATATGATGTGTGATGCAAATGCGCTCACATCAATGATGTTATAGAAAAATGCCATCGGCCGTCTTCTTGTTTGTCGCTGGGTCGTGTATTCTTGGAGCGTTTGGTCCATTACGTCCACCCCACCTTTTGTTTGGTTATAAAAATTTATAATTTCTGGTTTCCCATTCTCGTCAATTTGTGCATCATCATGCATACTAGAAAGAAGGATGACCGAGTTGGACTTCCGCTGCTTATATGAGAGCAGTGTTACGATGTCGTAGAAGCCAAATAAACTTGAAGCAACGTCTTTTTTTTGTCTTCTTTCATCTCCGCAGGGATGTAAGCTTTGTTGCGGCGGAGTGTACCCACAATGCTGAGCTTTTCTACTTTTAGTTGCCTAGCCAACGGCAGCGTCATAAAAAAATTATCCATTGTTATATTTCGTCCGCTACCGTAGTATGGCCCAACTAAATCTCTCACCACTCTTTGGCCAACACCAACTTCACGAGCAGTTTCTTGTTTGCCAGTATATATTTGGCCATGAAGTGGATATGAGTTTTTGGCATCGCAAATCCACCATACTTTTATGCTATATTTTGCTGGCTTCGAGGGTATATATTGGGTGAATTTGGTTCTACCACGGTATGGATATAATTGTTCATCAATGGTCAAATATTCTGATGGCACATAATATCTGGCAAGATTTGCATTGAGCATTATCCAAATATCGCGAATTGGCGCCGCTTTGTCTTGACGCTGCCGCTCTACCCGTGTTCTGGGGTCATCAAACCGCATAAAACGCAGAAAATCGGAAAACCTGTTTATTCCCATGGTGGCGCGGAATATTGGGTGAGCCTGTGACGTCCACAAATCTCTTGCGTTTTCGTCATTAGAATGATTTGTGCCAGCCATCAAAATCATTCTGCCTACTTGTGTCGCTTTAGGTACTTATATACGAACAGAAACCAGTTTTTTTTCCAAATATCAAATTTGTACAGTTGAGAACGCAAAATATAATCAACAACAAAAATATTTACAGGAAAATATTATTTTATTTCAATAAACGCAAAACAACCTACTTCGGGTACCCGGGTACCTTGGTTATGAAATTAATGCCGTTTTCTTTTCTGACAAAAAAATGTCGCCCTTTTTTTGCCCTTTTTCCGAAAAGTGTATTTTTTATATATTCTAAATTAAGAGCAACCTTATCTTATATATCAATCGAAAGGTCTCAAAGTCGAGCCCTCATAAATCACAAAAAATTCGAGCCAATGACTTCTTTCAGGTCATAGTGGGAGAATATTTCCCCATTGTTCCCCTTTTTTGAATATTTTCACCCTAAGACTTCCAAGAGGCTAATAATCAATTTTTTTTTTTTGTATTTATGAACACAGCACTTTGAGACCTCTCGATTGATATATAATACAAGGTTGCTTTTAATTCAGAATATATAAAAAAATACACTTTTCCAAAAGAGGGCAAAAAAGGGCGACATTTTTTATCAGAAAAGAAAATGGCATAAAGGAGTTTTGCTGGTTATGAATCGTACGGTTAAGATTAGGAACGTTTAAAGAAAATTAACTTTTTTAAGAAAATTTACCTTTTTAAGAAAAGGTACTTTTCTACGTAAATGTATCATACTATTTTAAGAGAAGGTAAAATGGAGCCATTCCCACTGTTCTAAGTTGACATCGATTGATAGATTTATTTAAAAAAAAATATTAATCATACGGCATGTCAGTGTTATAAGTGATAAGCCGAACTATTTATAAGGATGTAACAATCGGATAAGTGATTTGGACACTGATTTGCATCTACCTGTTCTCTTTGGACATTTTTTTAAATAGCCTACATCTATTCCTACATTTAAACATATCAACAGCCAGGTTACCTTAGATAGTTTTTAATCTCTTTTACAGTCTAAGTATAAGAAGCAAATTCAATTCCTTACTGACCTCGGCACCTTTTCCTTCGTTGCTTCCTCCTTCATTTTCTCTTAATACTTAAGGTCTTCCAATTTTTTTTATAACTCTATAAATTTAACATTTTACAATTTTAAGTGATTTCACCATATCGAATTGTTAAGGTATTGTGTACAATTTTTTCGGCTATAACTTTTTTCTATTGCCGCTATTATAATAACACTTCAATTGAAATACTTGAAACTTTCACTGAATAACGAAAGTTGTGCTTTCAAAAATATATATAAAAATCATTGCTTGGCACACCAGAGCAACTGCTATGATAGCAACAGTGAGCTGCAACATCAACCAAACCATTCCTTTTATTCCAAATTGTAAAGACATTTAATTTCCATTGAATAAGAATTTTGTACGTGGTCTATATTAAAAATTTTAAATGATTGCCACCATTTTCGAAAATGCTCGAATTTCTATTTCACTATATACCAATCTTAATATTTAATATACATGCAACTTATACCCTGTGTGCAGTAATTGCACCTCAACATCTTATATGTGTACAAACAAAAATTTTGTTTATATTTTTTGTTGGTTTAAAATAAAATAATTTTAAGTTTTAGTGAGTTGAGTTGTCTAAACCATTAATATATTGCAAAAACTTCTTGTAGTTGCAGTATAAATTTAATATTAATAAGACTTCTTGATATTTACGAATTTAATTAATTTTTGTTCATGTTGATGAAAAGTTAATTATTCAAGTTTGTATGCATATTCTTATGTATATAAATGTTCTTCGCAGAAGCAAATAATAAAATAAAAATTAAAGAAATATATGGAGTGTATGAGAAATATTTAATATAATTGAAATATTAATCATACGTAAAACAGTGTTTGGAAATTAAATCCAAAATATTCGAAAAATTCCTAATATTTTCTGTTGACAATATTAATAATTTAATTGAAAAAATTATAATATAAATTTATAGTTTTGTCACACCAGTTTGTATGCAATAAAAATTCCATTTAATATTTGATATAAATTTAAAATTCTCAATTTAACATGAAAATACATATACACATACATATATATTTATGAATTTCGCATTTATTATATTCAGTTTGAAGCACAATAGCAATAATTTCACTCTACGTATTTACGTATTTATAATCTTTACATATTTTTATTTCATTTTATGCTCTGTTCTATCTACATAATCAGTAATGAGCTACCAGATTTGATGATTTTGCATCATGCTGATGATTTTTTGGTATTTGGCGATTTTATGAACTTTCTTTTTGTTTAAGTTTTTCTTCTAAAAAAAAAGTTTAAAAAGTATGAAGAGGATTTAATTGTGAAACCTTAATATAAAATAAAGCAAAGCAGAAGATTATAGTGCGCCCAGACCGACTACATAGTAAACTATACTAATCGCTTCGAGAAAGAGTCTTGCAGAGGCCATCTTTGGATATAGAAAATAAGCATAAAAAAATTTTAGTGGTATTGTTATTAATTTGTGGCTTGCAGACATGAAAATGAACTACGTCAAAAAATGTACCGCTCTTGACAATATGTAGTACAGTCACTTATTTTTCTCAAAACCGTATACAGTTTTGAGCAAAAAAAACTTTAGCGTTGAGTTCTATGATCTTCAAATGTGTCTTTTTGGATAATAACTGCATCCAATTCATCTCTTTTTGTTAATTTCTTTTTCTTTGTAATCACAGTATTCTTATTGACATCACTATGATTCTTTTCTGAACATAAAATGTTCAGCGAAAAAGTGAATAATTTAGCAGAGCAACAAAAATACACGTAATGAATCAATAGGAAATGTAAGTAAGTTCTATTTATTAAAACAGCAATTTAATTTAAAACTTGAATATTGCTGAATTTATAATAGAAGCAGCTGTAAGCTGATAGCAGCTATAGCGGCTATTATTCAAGCTGCAGAAGATGGTAAATACATAAGTAAAATTGGGCTCTTATATAATATAAGCACATGCCGAATTGTACCGCGATTTAAAATAAGAAAACACATGGAAAGAATGTTAGGAAGTGGTCGCCCATGAAAAAGAACTGCTCGTCATGACAGACAAATGGTAAAAATCGCCGAAATTGATCCACGAAAGATGACAGTAGATGTTGCTAGTCCATATTTGTGTTCACACTGTGAGACGTAGGCTAAAGGAAGTAAATTTGTTTGCAAGATAACCCGCCAAGTAACCATTGATGACTATAGTCATCACAGGGGAGATGTATAAATATCTAGTAATTAAAGATTTTTTATGGCACTTCTTTAAAATCAAATAGAAAGCGTCATCTATGTATCACTAATAGCAATCAGAGGCTCTACTATATAATAGCAGAGGCTCTACTAATATAAAAATATTTATTATTATTTCTGTATTTTTTCGTTTTTCATTTTACAGTTTTTATTTTCCATTTGTTATTTATAATTTTTTACTTTTCTTATTTTATTTTTAATGTTTTATTTCTCGTTTTTTATTTTTCATTGATCATTTTTCATTTTTTATTTTTCATTTTTTATTTTTCATTTTTAATTTTTTATTTTTCATTTTTTATTTTTCATTTTTAATTTTCTATATTTCATTTCTTACTTTTCTTTTTTATTTTTTATTTCTCATTTTTTATTTTTAATTTTTCATTCATCATTTTTCATTTTTCGTTTTTCATTTTTTATTTTTAATTCTTCATTTTTAATTTTTAATTCTTCATTTTTTTTTTCATTTTTAAATTTTTAATTTTTTATTTTTAATTTTTTAATTTTCTTTTTTATTTTTCATTTGTTATTTCTCATTTTTTATTTTTTATTTGTAATTCTTCATTTTTATTTTTAATTTTTAATATTTTATTTTTCATTTTTCATTTTTAATTCTTCGTTTTCTTTTTAATTTTTTAATTTCTCATTTTTATACCCTATGTGGTTTGGGTATAATGACTTCGTGCTGCTGTTTGTAACAACTAAAAATATTTGACCTACACCCATCTTTAATTATACCGATCGAATCAGAATCACTATCTGATACGATTTAACGATGTGCGTCCGTCCGTCCGTCTGTGTGTCCATGTAAAGCTTGTAATCAAACTGCAGGTCGATAATATGAATATATTTTGATGAAATTTGGTAGTTCATCTTCTATCGGCTATATGATGAACGCTATTGGAATTGGTGAGAATCGGTCGATGTTCAGACCTAGCCCCCATACAAATGACCCCTATGAATTCAACATATATTGCCATAAGATCCAAATTATCATACAAATCTTAGTCAAATTGGGTTTGTATGTATATATTGCATTCATTAATCAGTAGTCCAAAAATGATCCCTATTGGACAACTCTTAGTCATAGGCCCCATATAGAGCTGCTTCCCGATCTTCACTTAAATCTATCAAAAAAGAAAAATATTGCACTGATTCTTCTCAAATTTTGCTTGTATATATTTTTGCGAAATACAAGAGACTTTACCAAATATGATCAGGATCGGTCCATTTTTGGGCCTAGTCCACATATAGATATAGCATCCGATATGAACCTTTTCATATCTGCAGCCGAAAAAATTAATAAAAAACCCACTCAAATTTGGTTTATGCTTATTTTCAATATCCAGTTAGTTGGGCCTGAGAGATAGGGTCTATAAACGCATGCTATAGGGTATCGTATAGTCGGTCTAGACCGAATATAATTTTCTTACTTGTTTATTTTTCTTTTTTTATTTTTCATTTTTTATTTATCATTTTTCTTTTTTTATTCTTCATTTTTTATTTTCATATTAAATTTTTTATTTTTCATTTGTTATTTTTCATTTTTCGTTTTTCATTTTTCATTTTTTATTTTTAATTCTTCATTTTTATTTTTCATTATATATTTTTCATTTTTAATTTTTTTTTTCATTTTTCATTTCTTGTTTTTCATTTTTTATTTTTCATTTTTTTTTTCTCATTTTTTATTTTTCATTTTTTATTTTTCAGTTTTCATTTTTCGTTTTTACTTTTCTTTTTTATTTTTCATTTTTTATTTTTTATTTTTATTTCGTTTTTCGTTTTTCATTTTTCATTTTTTATTTTTAATTCTGAATTTTTTTTCATTTTTTATTTTTCATTTTTCATTTTCAAAGAGGTTATTAGATACCAAAATTTTTCACCAATACAATCATAAGTCGCACCGATTTTTTCATTATTCATTTTTAATTTTCCATTTTTTATTTTTCATTTTTTATTTTTCAGTTTTTCTTTTTCATTTTTCGTTTTTCGATTTTCATTTTTTATTTTTAATTCTTAATTTTTTCTATTTTTTATTTTTATATCCTATACCACTTTGTGGTTTGGGTATAATGACTTTGTGCTGCTGTTTGTAACTACCAAAAATATCTGACCTAGACCCATCTTTAATTATACCGATCGAATCAAAATCACTATCTATTCGATTTAACGATGTCCGTCCGTCAGACCGTCCGTCTGTGTGTCCATGTAAAGCTTGTAATCAAACTGCAGGTCGCAAATATGAATATATTTTGATGAAATTTGGTATATAAGCTTTTATCGGCCATATGATGAACGCTATTGAAATTGGTCCATATTCAGACCTAGCTCCTACACAAATGACCTCTATGAAATCAACATAAATTGCCATAAGATCCAAATGATCATATAATTCTTAGTCAAATTGGGTTTGTATGTATTAATTACATCCATTAATGAGTAGTCCCAATATAATCCTTATTGGACAACTCTTAGTCATAGCCCCCATATAACGCCGCTGCCCGATCTTCGCTTAAATCTATCAAAAAACAAAAATATTGCACAGATTTTTCTCAAATTTTGTTTGTATATATTTTTTCAAAATATAAGTGACTTCACCAAATATGGTCACGATCGGTCCATTTTTCGACCTAGTCCCCATATAAATGTAGCACCCGATATGAACTTTTTCATATTTGCGGCAAAAAAAATTAATATCAATGCAACTCAAATTTGAGTTATGTTCATTTTCTATATCGAATTAGTTGGACCGAAAGATAGGGCCTCTAAACCATGGTATAGGGTATCGATAATCGGTCTAGACCGACTATAGTTTTCTTACTTGTTATTTTTAATATTTTATTTTTAATTTTTTACTTTTCTTTTCTTTATTTTTCATTTTTTATTAATCATTTTTTTCATTTTTTATTTTTCATTTTTTATATTTCATTTTTCATTACTCATTTTTAGTTTTTTATTTTTTATTCTTCATTTTTATATATTTTCATTTTTAATTTTAATTTTTTATTTTTTACTTTTCTAGTTTTATTTTTAATTTTTTATTTCTCATTTTTTATTTTCATTTTTTATTTTTCAGCTTTCATTTTTCATTTTATATATATCATTTTTCATTTTTAATTTTTTTTTTTTTTTTTTTAATTCTTCATTTTTGTTTTTCATTTTTTATTTTTTATTTTTCATTTTTCTTTTCATTTTCAATTTTCAAACAGGTTATTTCATATCATAATTTTTCACCAATACAATCATAAGTCACACAAATTTTGTCTTACGGCTCACATGTTACGCTGATTTTGTGATTGTATTGTGAAAAAGAAATTTGCCCCCCTGCGTGCGCCTATAGATGTTTACACATCAAAAACGCCTTGACTTTGTAATACGACATCTAGATTTGCTATGGATCGACGAAACCAAATTCAATTTATTTGGCTCCGATGATATAACTACGTTCGCAGGTCACCTAAGCAAAGAAATACTCCTAGATACCAGGTGCGTACAGTCAAACATGGCGAAGGATCAATAATGTTGTGAGGTAAAAAATTATAAATACGCAATTAAACGCAGCTCATTTCTATTTTTTTAATAGGTCTATTTTAAATAGGTGATGGCGTTGGTCCCATAACAAGTATTGAAAGAATCATGAATGTTGTTAAATATTGTTAAGAACTGTCCAACAAATAATTCCCATCTTCGTGAAAAAATGGCCCCTAATAGTATATTCCAACTCTATAATAATCCCAAGCACGCAAGTGCCTAACTAGCAAATATTTAAGCAACAATAATGTGCGAGGTTTGGGGAAGCCGCCCCAATCCGCTAATCTCAACAATATAGAAATAGATAACTTGGCTGCTCAAACATGCACTCGAAGATCAAAAAATGTATGCATTTTTTTATAGATTTCAGTAAAGATCAAAAGCCAGTTTTTATGGGGACTATAGCTAAAAATGGTCTAACATGGTTTATTTTTGGACTACTGTTTTTCTTGCAACTGATAATCAACACGCATGCACAAAATTACATCGATACATATGTATGATAAAATGGATCTTTTCATAATTTTATTCGACTTGATAGTAGATAGTAGTAGCAGCTTATATAACAAATTACAACAAAATAAAACTGTCCTCCATTCAGCCATTCGACTTTCTCTAGGAGCACTTCGCCCGACTCCAATTAATAATACTACTTGAGGGGAATTTTAATGATTTTTTGATTCTACGTCACTGCACCTGTGGGAACCTAATAAAATTATTAGGCTAGGCTAGGCATTGTATAAAATCAAAGGTTCAAAAAATACACACAATGTGTTGTTCTAAGATCTATATTTTAAGATCGGGTTCTGTTCGTGTTTTCAAAAAAAAAAGAAACAGAACATGAACAATACACATGTTTGAGTGTAGCTTTATTTTAAGTTCGTGTTCTGACACGTGTACCGCGGAAAAACAGAGCATGAATAATAAACAGGTTCGAGTTCAGTGAATAACAACAGTTTAATTTTAAAAACACAGAGAAATTTTTATATTTTGTTTATGAATTATTTTCGTTTTTTGTTAGTTTTTTGTTTTATTATTTTTTTTTATTTCTATTATTATCTTTTTATTTTAATTTTTTATATTTTTAAAATAAATTTTAGATTTTTGAAATAAATTTGGTTCTCCTCGTTTTTATCGGGGTGTATCGGATTTTTTTCGATCGCAAGTGGATAACGTTTTAATTTTTAGCTGTACGCGTTCAGGAATACGAACTGAAAATAAAGCTACACTCGAACTTGTGTATTGTTTATGTTCTGTTTTTTTTTAGAACACGAACTTAAAATATAGCTTCACTCGACACAGTGTGGTTTATGTGTGTTTGAATAAAACAACACGTGATAAAAACATGTTCGTGTTCGCAATCAAATATTAATACCAAACACATACATGTTTGTGTTCGGCAAAGTACAAAATTCAAAAACACACATAATTGATATGAAAATAAAAATATGTTTTTGTTGGTCTGAGCCGTGTTTGTCTACATATTTGTAGGAGTTTTTTATTCAGTGTGTGTTTTTTTTCTGAATTTTGAAATAAAATCTTAATAAATCTAAAAGAAGAATGAAATTTCCATCTAGCATATGTGGAATTTTTGAGAACTGCGCATTCTAGGAAATTTTATTTTTTCACTTAATAAATTATTGACCCTATGTCCAAAATTATATTTCAATTCAGCACAATTATTATTGTGCATGAAGAAAATAAGCTAATTTTTTTTATTTTTTTTTTTTTTTTTTTTGAAAACATATTAAAAACTTAATAAACACACACATAGCATTGCATAATTTTATGTATATGTTGGTAGCGTCTTTAAATAAGCATAACTACAAGAAAATTTTAAAAATTAAAAATCTGTAAGTCTGGTGGACAGCTAAAAAAAATACCTTTCAAATAAGATACGCTTGAAGAAAATCGGAAGAAACCTGTTGAACAAATCATCGGTCACAAGTAATCGCCTTACCTATTAATATTATAGATTTAACACAAAATACTGTTTCGCAATAAAAGTTCAAATTTAATACACAACGATTTTCCAACTTTTGTTTTAACAAAATCATCCAGGATTATTAAAATGTTTTCTTTCAATTTTGACGTTTTTAAAAACCAAAAAAATCTGGCAGCCCTGGCTTTAAACATTGCTCTAATATTCCATTCATATTTTCACGTTTTATCGTCGTTATTTTTATTTATATATTCTTGTTTGTTTTTTTTTTTTGTCCATCATATTTTCCATAACAATGCTTAGCTTATAGTAATTGCGTTTATTTAGAGTACTTCATTCATATTGGTTAACATTTCATTTTCTCTTTGCTTCCATTTTATTTGTCTGTACCGGCATAGCGAAAAACAAAAGTTAAACACAGCATGACAACATGAAACTGTGCAAGTGTATTTAACTATCCCATCAGTTTCAATGGTAGTTGATTTGAAATGTAATTTGAAAACCACTTGTTTTCCATGAATGAAATTTATTTGTTCATTATTATTTTTTATTACTTTTTCTGTAGTGCTCGCAGATAAGTATGTTTTGTTTTTACATACTTATTTAGTATCTTCAAACTGTACATAAAAAAAATTCGGTTGGAAATTAATGATGTGTCTATTTTATTGAAAAAAGCAAAAGAAGTAAGATTTAATTAACTAACTTACTAACTAACTAACTTACTACATATATTTTATCAGAGATACATATACACATAGTTTTGCTTAAAAGCGCATACGCCGACTATAAATTATATTAAACAATTTAAATTTGTATCGACATGAGGCAGTGGAGTAACCTGCAATTGACTCGGACCAGTCAACGACTTGGTAGAAGATATATTGCTCGATTAAGCGATATGTACCTCGCTTATAAAGAAATTATTGAATGCTATATATTTTAAGTACTATCATCGAGACAGATTTGAAAATTTGTGTGAAGTCATTTATTATTCTGTGAATAGCCGTACCGAAAATGAGCGGGTTCGGATAAGTAGGTGTGTGAAAAGTATATTTTCAATATCATATATCTTTTTTAATATAAATGGAGAGAAACCATGTTTTGTATGAGTTCACAGATTATTTGTTGTGAGTAATTGCTCCGAAAATGGACGGTATCGTATCATAAGTATTATTAAGAATGCAAGTAGCCGTGCTGAAAATGGGCGGTATTGCATGAATTGGTGTAGCAGATCACACACGAAGTAATGAAAAAATAAAAGCATCTGTTCCTTTCTGGTGCATGATTTTCGACTTAGGCGGTTAATGCTTGTGACCACAGATATATAATAATTTAACCAATAAAAACAAAGTTTTTATTAAAAATCTTTCTTTCCTTATGCATCTGAGTTTTGAATATCTCCGTGACTGTACGTGACTGTGTGTGCCATTCTTAAAATTAATCTTTGGCCACAACAAGTCTATGAACAAAGTTTCAGATCCATCGGATGAGAGGAAGTGGGGTTTTGATTTCTTCGTGAATGTGCGTGACTATGTCAACGTTAATCTTTTTTTCACAGCTAGTATAGACCAAGTTTTAGATCGATCGAATAAGGGAAAATGGGTTTTAAATTACTCCGTGACTGTGCGTGACCATGCGTGACTGCGCGTAACTATGTCGAAGTTGATCTTTCTTTACAGCAAGTATATCGAATAAGTTTCAGATCGGTCGGATGAGGGTAAATGACATTTAGATCACTCCGTGACTGTGCGTGACCACGCGTGACTGTGCGTGACTACCTCAAAATTAATCTGTAGTCACGACAAAACTATGGGCCAAGTTTAGATCAATTGGATAAGGGGGAATGGGGTCCACCCGTGGCAGACAGACAGACAGACAGAGAGTATGAGTTAAAAGAAAGATTTTAAAAATTAAAATTTGTTTGTGTGTTTGACATTAATAGGTGGCTAAACCATAGAACCGTAATTCTTGAAATTTTAACAGAGTGTAAGTTTGTATCGGGAAAGAAAGTAGGATAGGCTATATTTTTTTTAATATATGAAGTGGCCGTGGCACCTCCCATATATAAAAAATTTTTAACATCATACATCTGGAGCTTTATGATAGCAGGAGTCCTGAAACTTGGGTTAAAAATGGGTGGGATAACAACAATGGGAGTGTCACCTCCCATACATGGTAAATACATATCATAACCATAGTGCTATGGTGGTCAATTGGTTGTCGATGTAGGTATTCGTACCAAAAATGGGCATAATTGGGTTAGTGGGCGTGGCACCTCTCATACAAACAAAATCTAGAGTACTATGAACTGAACAATCTTCAATCTTGCTTTGAGTTCATGAATGATATGTGTGTGACAAGTTATGTCAAAAATGGGCGTAATGAAACAAGTGCTCATGGCACCTTCCATACAAAGTAAATATTTATCATCATAAACTTTCTGCAAGTTTATTGGTTGTTATTGTGAGTAGACGAACCAAAAACAGTGGAAAAAGCAAAGGAGAAGGTATGTTGATTCCACGCATTGAGACGATGTCGAACATGCCTTTCGAATTCAAACGGCTGCAATTTCCATTGTGTCTAGCTTTCGCAATTACAATTAACAAAGCACAAGTTTAAGCATTAAATGTCGCCGGATTAAACTTAGGAAATCCATGTTTTTCTCATGGACATCTGTATATGGCTTGCTCCAGAGTAGAAACTCCGAAAAATTCGATAAAGTTAGCACCGAATCAAAAAACTAGCAATATTGTATATCATCAAGTATTGAAATAAAAAATTTTAAAAAAAAATTAAAGTTTTATTTTCCATTGGAATTATTGGTCTTACTTCGTGAAATGAACATAGGAAATACCTATTTATTAGAAAAAAAAAATTGATATTCACAGAAAATCGTAGCGAAGCATGACATGGTACACTAGTATTTTATATAGATTTAATAATCAGGGCTGTGGAGTCGTAGTTGAATTCTCAATTGTGGATCAGGGTCACTACAAAAACTCGTGCATGCAAAATTCAAATAATTTTTAAAATATTTGAGAAAAAAAAAATTCTTCGAAAATGGCGACGTATCAATATACAGATCACTATGTATAAGTAGATCTTAATTTATATCATGAGAGTACTTAAATTAAATAATATAAAAATATTTCATAATTAAAATTATTTTTGAATCTATAATAAGAGGCTAGGCAATTTCTTGTGACCGATGTTTTGTTCTACCATTTTGACCAAACGTATATTATTTAAAAAGTATTTCTTTTAAGCTGCTTTCCAGATTTACAGATTTTTAAATTTTTTCCTTTATTTTGAGTAAATTGCATATCATTTTATACATATGCTAAGTGTGTGTTTATTAAATTTGTTAATGTATTTGTTAATGAGTTTGTTATCTTCATTCACAATAATAAAAAACAAAAAAGTGTTGGTTTGTGAATTGACTAAGTTGAAAAATAATGTTGCCTAGAAATTGCACTCGAATTTCAAGCGCTGGAATCTGCTAGTTTTATTTATTAGTGCAGGCAAAAGTCTAAATTGCATAAGCAGAACTTGTACTCTGTTATTGATCAAGCTGAAAATAGATGTTTGCGTTTTTAAGGTCTGTGGTCAATTTAACGTACCTTGAACAATATTCAGCATAAAATTAAAATATATTATAATATCAGCATAAAATATTACAAATATTTTACACGTCTGGTGTTTTAGTTATTTTCTTATTAGTCAAAGTGGAGTTTAAGATTTATGTGGATAACTATTAGCATACTATACGATACCCTATACCATGGTTTAGAGACCCTATCTCTTCGGTCCAACTAATTCGATATAGAAAATAAGCATAAACCAAATTCGAGTGGCATTGTTATTAATTTTTTTGGCTGCAGATATGAAATAGTTCATATCGGATGTTATTTTTATAGGGGGACTAGGTCGAAAAATGAACCGATCCTGACATTTTTGGGAAAGTCACTTATATTTCGAAAAAATATATACAAACCAAACTTGAGAAAAATCTGTGCAATATTTTTGTTCTTTGATAGATTTTAGTAAAGATCGGGAAGCAGCTCTATAAGGGCCTATGGCTAAGAATTGTCCTATAGGTATTTTATTTGGACTACTGATTAATAGATATAATAAATACAAACAAACCCAATTTGACCGAGATCTATATGATAATTTTTATTTTATGGCAATTTATGTCGATTTTATAGGCGTCATTTGTATGGGGACTAGGTCTGAACATGCAACGAATTTCACCGATTTCAATGGTGTTCATCCTATGACTAATGAAAGCTTATATACCAAATTTCATCAAAATATATTCATATTTGCGATCTGTAGTTTGATTACAAAGTTAACATGGACACACAGACGGACGGACATCGCTTAATCGACTCAGAAAGTGATTCTGAGTCGATCGGTATAATAAAAGATGGGTCTAAGCCAAATATTTTTGGTAGTTACAGACAGCAGCACAAAGTCATTATACCCAAACCACATTGTAGTAGGGTATATAGGGTATAAAAATGCTATATACACATGATGATTTTGAAAAAAATTTAGAGGAGCGAAAGCAGTTTAAGTGTCGTCGCTAAATTTAGTATAAAGGAGCGGAGACACAGAAACTCCAACAGTCTTAGCTACATTTAAAATAGATTTTTATCAGTCATTAAAGCACGTAGAGAACGTTGACCATTCTTAGATTCAGCAAGTTTAAGTTTAAGTTTACGATCTTAATGTATTTTGCTTATAATTAAAAGAAATGAGTCGTAACCTTCCATTCTCAGCATTTCCGCACCAGTGGAATTGAAATTTAATTACATTTGCTTCCGTATAAAGTGCTGTTGACTGAAAGAATATTATTAACAGACCGGCCACGTCACTTTCAATATGGCTAAACATTCGATCGAATCGCTGATACTGAAAAAAAATTTTGGTAATCGATAAGGCCTAATTCTCACTTTGTGGAGTCCTTACCGAGTCAAATTGTAGCATTTCTGAACGGATAATCTGCACGAGAATCAGATATTAACATGACCAAAAAGTAACTGTTTGAGCCGGCGTTTGCGCCAAAAAGTTCATTGGATCATTTTTCTTCAGAGCAGGCGAAACTGTCGATTAGAAAATATATCGATTGATGTCTGCCCAAAAATATGTGAAAAATTCTGTACTATAACTGGTTTTAACAAGATGGTGCACCGTGACACAATACAGTTTCTGCAAAAAAAAACGACTTTGACTAGCCACCTAAATCTACAGAGTCCGGACTTCTTTTTGTGGGATTATTTGAAAAGCAAAGTGTACGCTAACAAGCCTCAGATCGCTGACGAGCTTAAGGTAAACAGTCCTGCCGAATTCGTCGCTATATTGCTTGAGATTTTCGAAAAAGTTGTGAAAGATTCTGCAGAAAGGGTAAATTTTGGCGTGGCCAATAGAGGCGGTCATTGGATCGATGATATATTTGAAAAGTAGTCCAAAGGAATTTTAAAGGACCAAGTTAAATAAAAATACTAATATCACACACATGGAAATCAGTGATTTTTTAAGTTATTCAATATTTATATACTGATGTAAAAGGTGGCACACCTTGTACTTTATGATTCAATTTAAAAAAACTGTGTTTATATTTGCGACCTGTAGTTTGATTACAAACTTTGCATGGACATACAGGCAGAGAGTTGGATGAATGCCTACGAATACATTTCTACCCATATCAGCTGCAGATTTATGCAGACTAGCAGATTCCAGCGCTCGAAATTCGAGTGCTGTTTCTAGGCAACTTTATTTTTCAACTTAGCCAATCCACAAACCAACACAGTTTTGGTTTATTATTATTGCGAGTGAAGATAACAAACTCATTAACAAACACATTAACAAATTTAATAAACACAGACATAGCATATGTATAATCTTATGTATGTGTTAGTAGCAACTTTAAATGCAATTCACTCAAAACAAAGGGAAAAAATTTCAAATCTGTAAATCTGCAAAGCTGCTAAAAAATAAATACCTTTCAAATAATATATGATTGGTCAAAATCGAGATAAAATGGTAGAACAAAACATCGGTCACAACAAATCGCCTAGCCTATTAATAATATAGATGTTGTTTTCAATTTGGTTGGAATATGTTTTACTGTTCATTGCTTAGAACATACATACAAAATAACATGGCAAATCTCGCTGAAATATATATTATGGTTAGTAACACCACAGAAGAAGAATTTTGCATTTTAAACTTATATGGATGGTGCCACGCTTCTTTGTTTAATCATGATCTGATATCCGTCCTGATATTACACCATCCGTGAAGAAGATTTTAAGAAAATTGATTCAGCCGTTTTGGCCTGAAGCTTTAACAAACGCTCAAATAAATAAACAAATAAATAAACAAATGAAAACACAAAAACTACTATAATAATTCAGTTGTGTTGCTGCCATAAATCCCAAAAATCAGCACAGTTCAGGAACACGTTTTTCAAGAAAATCGATAACACATATTTAAAACAAAGAGCAGAACAACTGAATAATGATCCAAACATAATGATTCGAAACATACAACACACTGTTTCAAGCTGTGGTTGCTGTCAGTCTAAATCACCACCCGAATCACCCGATCTTATCCTATATCCTATAGAGCATTTTTGGGATTTACTGAAGGGCAGAAGTGGTCAGCATAAAAATAACTCACTCATTTTGGATGAGTGGGGTAATACAAGTAAAGAGGATATTTCAAAGTTGTTCGACGGTAACAAACTTGGTACAACTTACGACTTTAATATACCGCATATTTATCAATGGTGAACATTCATTCGGCTTCAACTCTACTAACTTTAGTAAAGCATTTGAACTAGACGATCACATTTTTCTTCTCAAAAAGCTACACCTAATGGGGTTCAACAATAACTCTGAGAGTTGGATTAATTCATATCTAATTGGCACTAAGCAACGTGTCAGTTTTGATAATAACATGTCTAAATATATATCTGTAAAATCTGGAGCGCTTAAAGATAGTCATCTTGTTCCAATTTTATTCTCACTCTTTATCAATGATCTAGCAAATGCATTGCAGTTTTCTGATGTTTTTATGTACGATGATGACGTTGACATTCATCTGAGCTCCAGTATTTATGGCAATAAATATCAGCTCAAATTGTATCAGGCATTTCCCCTTCGCATTGTTCATAAAATAACTTATCATCCACGTACCCAACTGTAGTAACAAACAACTATACCAGCTATATTAGCCAGCAATATACCAAACAAAGAACAACGCCTTCATTCACTCTCACCAAACGAAACACCACCGCTTGGACATAAACCTAACAATATTAAAATTTCACACTGATCAACCACATTAATACTAACTATATACACACATCGGTACATCAACAAAACACAGATCATAAGCAGCCCAACAGCAGAATATCAACGGAACACTTCGATCAACCATTAATATGCATATACTTTTCATTTACAATTCTCACTCAGCCAATATACCAATTATGATAAATGAACAAGGTTGGTATCAGTAAAGGCAAGTTAGTTTTCAGTAAGAAACTGAATGGTATTATATCGCAAGATATCCCGAATATTTTAAAAACGACAATCGGTACCGGCTGTCACATACATCTAATCCAGTGGCCTTCTGGATGACTGCTGCCGATAATCCAGCGGCGTTCTGGCTAACTGCCACGATAATCCAGCGGTCTTCTGGCTGACTGCCCCGATAATCTAGCGGCCTTCTGACTGACTATTCCTGGTACTCCAGTGACTTTATGGCTGACTGTTCCCGATAGTCCAGCAGCCTTCTGGCAGACTACTTTCGGTAATCCAGCGGTCTTCTAGTTGACCGCTCCCAATAATCTAGCGGCCTTCTGAACAACTGCTCCCTAGACACGTCTGCCTACCTCAGCCATAGAACACATCTCCTGTTGTAAAATTTTATGGAATTAAATATGGACGAATGCAAACACATGAACTTTTCCAGAAAATTTGATATCATTGATTCGTAGTCCTTGGGAGGTTATCAGAAAATTCGTTCAGTGGTTAAGTTTGCTCTGATTTCCTCATAAATAACTTTTCATTTATTGTGCCAAAACGATCAACAAGAAATTTTATTTTACGGCACTTTCAATTTTTTCCGGCTGACGGTAACTTTTCCAAACCATACAAATTCTTTATTATTATAAGTTTGGAGATATATTTGTTATATTTACTTGTAAATTTTGGATTAACAAAGAATAATCTAGAATTGTTTCGCCAAACTGATATCAATGTTGGTCCAATTAGAAAAATATGTTGTGATTTCAACATACATACTTATAACTCGATTGATTTTTCTACTAATGTCATCAATATTAAATACATAATCTTTCATTTAATTATTGTACTATATTTTTATTATTGTCGGTAAGGAATTCTTCCAAAATAAATAAAAAATAATAATAAATAACAAAATAATCTTAGGTATACGGATACTTTTCCTAGCAAGTGTATATCTTTAATGCTTAGAGCCTTCCTCATTATTTCAGGAAAACAATTCCGGAAATGTAGTAGTAATTCCTTTAATGCTCACAAGCAATTAACATTTACGATTTTTTTTTATTTTCTTTAAATTCCTGAAAAAAATTATTGCATTCTTAGAAAAACAATTAAAAAATGTTCAAAGGCTTGTAAAACGCCAATGGTGATTTAAAAAAACACAAAAAACATTGAAAGAAAAAGCCAGGTTATTTGCATTACGAACAACATCCAACGAATGGATTATTCTCTCCATTTAAGTTAAGCACGTCAAAATATATGTGTAC